>JAFMOD010001756.1:34089-47196 GCA_019802435.1 Corydoras maculifer
GAAACGGCAATACTCCACGCCACAGTATTGCTATTGTGTGTAAGAGACCAACGGTATAAGCATGGTGCTGCCATCATGTGGTAAAAGAAGGAATTACATTTGAAACGGCAATACTCCACGCCACAGTATTGCTATTGTGTGTAAGAGACCAAAGGTATAAGCATGGTGCTGCCATCATGTGGTAAAAGAAGGAATTACATTTGAAACGTCCATACTCCACGCCACAGGATTGCAATTGTTTTGTAAGAGACCAACGGTATAAGCATGGTGCTGCCATCATGTGGTAAAAGAAGGAATTACATTTGAAACGTCAACACTCCATGCCACAGTGTTGCACAGAGCCAGAGGCCGATAGTGTAAGCATGGTGCTGCCATCATGTGGTAAAAGAAGAAATTACATTTGAAGTGTTTTATGATTGTTTATTCTGACAGCTAGCCATAAATAACACAGTATAAGACGTGATTGGCCTGCAGACGGGACAAGTGTTAGAATGGTCCACCTTGTGGTAAAAGGTGAAATTACATGGTAGAAGTTTTTTTTATTTATTTATTCCGACGGCTCTTGCGAGCATAAATAACAAGTTATAATATATTCATTCATTCATTATCTCCTGCTTTATCCTCTATCAGGGTCGTGGTGGTGTTCCCCATGCCCATCCAGGGGAGAACGTCTCGGGCGCTAGGCAGATAGACCCAGGACAGGGCGCCAATCCATCGCTGGGCACACACTCACTCACACACACTCACTCTATAGGGGGCAATTTTGAGAATTCAATTAACTTGATCCATGTTTTTGGACTGTGGGAGGAAACCGGAGAACCCGGAGGAAACCCACGCAGACACGGGGAGAACATGGAAACTCCACCCAGATGGGGATTCGAACCGGGAATCCCTAGTGCTGAGAGGCGAATGTACCAACCACTAAGCCACCGTGCCGCCCGTTATAATATATATATTTATATATTTATTTATTTTAATATATTTTATTAGTTCTTGTTATATAGACATGCTATGTTTTTCTTCAATGTAGGTCAAACCCAGGACCGTCTCAGTGTGTCTTACCAGATTTCCCTCCGTTGTCCTGTCATGTTTTTATTTAAGAAATTTTTCTTAACAGTGTCTTCCCGACTTTATTTTTATTATTTTATTTGTTTGGAGGTTAAAAGTTCAAGTAATTTATTTATGTCGCGTATTTTTTTTACATTAGTACACCATTATAAAGCAGCTCTACAGTGTTATAAATCATTAAACCCCCAAAGAGCAGGACCAGGAGACAGCGGCAAGACAAAACCCCCTGTTATGTTGATATCTCAAAGACGAAACCTTGTGAGGACCGAGGCTCAGTGGGGGACTCGTCCTCGTCCTTCATCAACAGTGTAGGACAGTCATGTACAGACTGTGTGGTGGTCATGTGACCCGGATTTCACAATTAAAACCCATATAAGTCCATTGAGGACGTCCCCCGGTCCAATAGAACTCCAGGTTCCATCAGTATTTTAATTCCCTGTCTGTTTTGGTGTCAGGTGTTCAGCTTGTCCAGCTCGGTGCTCAAACCCGGTCGTGTTTGTGAGAGGTCTGAGTCCGGTTATAAAGCAGCGGTGGATGAGCACCGTCGAAATGAGCTGAAGAGGCGTTCCGGTGATCGCGACCGAGACGAATCGAAGTCGATGGACGCACCTGGTTCCTCCAACACCGCCTGTTCAGAAGGTCATAAAGTCCAGCTCGAGACGCTTTTCTCCTCCATAAAGACTCAGACGGCTAAAGAGGACATGCTTCACACGTTGAGGTGACTAACGGAGAAACTGAACGGATGGAAAAGATGTTTTCTATTTCCAAATCATCAGGAGCCTTTATTAATTGCAGGTTTTACAGATGCTCTATTGTGTACTGAATGTCCATCCATCCATTATCTTTAGCTTTATCTGCTACTAGGGTCGTGAGGGGGGGGGTCCCCATGCCCATTCAGGGGAGAACGTTTTCGGCGCTGAGCAGATACACCCAGGACAAGGGGGGTGCAATCTATCACTACACTCACACACACACACACTCTATATGGGGCAATTTGGAGAACTCAATTGACTTGATTCATGTTTTTGGACTGCGGGAGGAAACCGGAAAACCCGGAGGAAACCCACGTGGACACGGGGAGAACATTGGAAACTCCACCCAGATCTTCCACTTTATCATCTACTAGGGTCACGAGGGGGGGGGGTCCCCATGCCCTTCCAGGGAAGAACATTTCGGGCGCTGGGCAGAAAGACCCAGGACAGGGGGGCAATCTATCACTGCACACACACTAACTCACACAGACACACTCTATATGGGGCAATTTGGAGAACTCAATTGACTTGATTCATGTTTTTGGACTGTGGGAGGAAACCGGAGAACCCGGAGGAAACCCACATGGACACGGGGAGAACATTGGAAACTCCACCCAGATTGGGATTCGAACTCTTGCTAGCACTGTTAGGAGAACATGCCAAACACCAAGCCACCCCATCCATCCATTATCTTCCACTTTATCATCTACTAGGGTCACGGGGGTGGGGGGGTGGATCCCCAAGCCCATCCAGGGGAGAACGTTTCGGGCGCTGGGCAGATACACCCAGGACAGGGGGGCAATCTATCACTGGACACACACTCACTCACACGGCACACTCTATATGGGGCAATTCGTAAAATTTAATTCACCTTGATCCATGTTTTTGGACTGTGGGAGGAAACCGGAGGAAACCCACACGGACACGGGGAGGACATGGAAACTCCACCCAGATTGGGATTCAAACTTTTCCTAGCGCTGAGAGGAGAACATGCCAAACACCAAGCCACCCCATCCATCCATTATCTTCCGCTTTATCCTCTATTAGGGTCACAGGGGGAGTTCCCTCATGCCCATCCCCATCCAGGGGAGAACGTTTCAGGCGCTGGGCAGATACACCCAGGACAGGGGGGCAATCGATCACTGGACACACACTCACTCATACAGACACTCTATATGGGGCAATTTGGAGAACTCCATTGACCTTGATCCATGAGCTCTCTTTTGTATTCATGTTCATAATGAAGACGTGTGTGCAAACTTCTGTGTGTAAATATTTAGTGTTATAGTTTATAGTGGTTATAAATAGTGTTGTGGTTTATTATGGCTGTGTGTGTGTGTGTGTGTGTGTGTGTGTGTGTGTGTATATAGACAGCACCTGATTCTTCATGTTGCACGAGAAAATGGTTACTCCAAGGTGATGATGGGAGAGAGCTGTACCCGTCTGGCCATCAAGCTGCTCAGTAACATCTCTCTGGGACGGGGCGGGGCCCTGGCAGCTGATACCGTGAGTTGCGCTGTCCGTTTGGTCCATAATCAATAATAAACATATACATACACACTGTATCACGACATCTGTGGGGGCTTTTTCTAACATCCCGTTCTAAGTTGTTCCCTCACCCTTGTAGCTTATAGGTCTTCCTCTCGTTTGGCATCACCTAATGACCTCACACAGGGGCTGCTATTCATCCATTCATTCATTATCTACCGCTTTATCCTCTATTAGGGTCGGTGGGGTTCCTCATGCCCATCCAGGGGAGAACGTCTCGGGCGCTGGGCAGATAGACCCAGGACAGGGCGCCAATCCATCGCTGGGCACACACTCACTCACTCACACACTCTCTATATGGGGCAATTTGGAGAATTCAATTGACTTGATCCATGTTTTTGGACTGTGGGAGGAAACCGGAGAACCCGGAGGAAACCCACGCAGACACGGGGAGAACATGGAAACTCCACCCAGATGGGGATTCGAACCGGGAATCCCTAGTGCTGAGCGGCGAACGTGCTAACCACTAAGCCACCGTGCCGCCCTGGTCTGACACATATTTGTACAAAATACATTCATTCATTCATTATCTCCCGCTTATCCTCTATTAGGGTCGGTGGGGTTCCTCATGCCCATCCAGGGGAGAACGTCTCGGGCGCTGGGCAGATACACAGGACAGGGGGGCAATCTATCACTGGGCACACACTCACTCACTCTATATGGGGCAATTTTGAGAATTCAATTAACTTGATCCATGTTTTTGGACTGTGGGAGGAAACCGGAGAACCCGGGGGAAACCCACGGGGACACGAGGAGAACATGGAAACTCCACTCAGATGGGGATTCGAACCTAGCGAACGTGCTGACCACTAAGCCACCGTGACGCCCTTCAAAAGTTCTTCAGTTATGTGATGATCAGTGTAGGGTTATACATCCCTCTATTAGGGTTGTTGTGTGTGTGTGTGTGTGTGGGGGGGGGGTTCCCCCTTGCCCATCTAGAGGAGAACGTTTTGGGTGCTGGGCAACTACAAACAGGACAGGTCGCCAATCTATCACCCACTCAGACACATATATACTGAGTATATGGGGCAATTTAGAGCACTCAATTTATCTTGAATCCCCCGTGATTTGAACATGCAAGGTCCTAATCCTTCCATCCATCCATTATCTTCCGCTTTATCCTCTTCTAGTGTCGTGGGGGGGGATGGGGTATCCCCATTCTCATCCAGGGGAGAACGTGTTGGGTGCTGGGCAGATACACCCAGGACAAGGGGGCAATCTATCACTGGACACACACTCACTCACACAAACACACACACACACACAGTCTATATGGGGCAATTTGGGAAACTTGATCCATGTTTTTGGATTGTGGGAGGAAACCGGAGAACCCGGAGGAAACCCACGGGGACACGAGAACAACATGGAAACTCCACCCAGATTGGGATTTGAGTGCTGAGAGGAGAACATGCCAACTACTAAGCCACCATGCTATCCTATTGCGAAACGTCCATCCATCCATTATCTTTTACTTTATCCTATATTAGGGTCGCGGGGGGGTTTCCCATGTCCATCCAGGGGAGAACGTTTCGGGCGCTGGGCAGATACACCCAGGACAGGGGGGCAATCTATCACTGGGCACACACTCACTCTATATGGGGCAATTTGGAGCATTTAAATGACCTTGATCCATTTTTTTGGACTGTGGGAGGAAACCGGCGAACCTGAGAGGAGAACATGCTAAGCACTGAACCAACGTGCCTCTTGTAATGTTTCAACGATTACAATTCTTAATTATTTTTTTCTAGGCCTTCTCCGACGCTCGTTATGGAGACGTGGCGGTGCTTCGTCCGATGAGGGATTATTCTAATAAAGAAATCGCCTTCTACAACAGACTCTTCCACGTTCCTTCTGTCTTCATTCCAGGTCTGGACACCAAGGTGAGCGAGACGTTCTGATGATGCAGCTACCGGGTTTTAATTACAGAATTAATTCATTAGTTTCGGCGGCACGGTGGCTTAGTGTTTAGCACATTCGCCTCTCAGCACTAGGGATTCCCGGTTCGAATCCCCATCTGGGTGGAGTTTCCATGTTCTCCCCGTGTCTGCGTGGGTTTCCTCCGGGTTCTCCGGTTTCCTCCCACAGTCCAAAAACATGGAACAAGTTAATTGAATTCTCCAAATTGCCCCATATAGAGAGTGTGTGTGTGTGTGAGTGAGTGTGTGCCCAGCGATGGATTGGCGCCCTGTCCTGGGTCTATCTGCCCAGCGCCCAAGACGTTCTCCCCTGGATGGGCATGGGGAACCCCACCGACCCTAATAGAGGATAAGCGGGAGATAATGAATGAATGAATGAATTCATTAGTTTCGGGTTCTGCGGTTTCCTCCCACAGTCCAAAAACATGGATCAAATTCAATTGAATGCTCCAAATTGCCCCATATAGAGTGTGTGTGAGTGTGTGTCCAGTGATAGATTGCCCCCTGTCCTGGGTGTATCTGCCCACTGCCCGTAACGCCCCCCCCCGACACTAATAGAGGATAAAGCAGAAGATGATGGATGGATGGATAGTTTCAACAAGGGAGGCACGGTGGCTTAGTGGTTTGGCATGTTCTCCTCTTAGCACTAGGGATTCCCGGTTCGAATCCCCATCTGGGTGGACTTTCCATGTCCTCCCCCTGTCCGCGTGGGTTTCTTCCGTGTTCTCCGGTTTCCTCCCACAGTCCAAAAACATGGATCAAATTCAATTAAATGCTCCAAATTGCCCCATATAGAGTGTGTGTGAGTGTGTGTCCAGTGATAGATTGCCCCCTGTCCTGGGTGTATCTGCCCAGCGCCCGTAACGCCCCCGCGCGACACTAATAGAGGATAAAGCAGAAGATGATGGATGGATGGATAGTTCCAACAAGGGTGGCTTAGTGGTTTGGCATGTTCTCTCAGCACTAGAAATTCGAATCCCCATCTGGGTGGAGTTTCCATGTTCTCCCCGTGTCTGCGTGGGTTTCCTCCGGGTTCTCCGGTTTCCTCCCACAGTCCAAACATATGGATCAAGTCAATTTTATTCTACAAAATTGCCCCATATAGAGTGTGTATGTGTGAGTGAGTGTATGCCCAGCGATGGATTGGCGCCCTGTCCTGGGTCTATCTGCCCAGCGCCCGAGACGTTCTCCCCTGGATGGGCATGGGGAACCCCACCCCACCACCCCCCCGCGACCCTAATAGAGCATGAAGCGGGAGATGATGACTGAATGACTTCATTAGTTTTCGGTGCTGAAGCATCATCAATAAATTGATTATTAATTGTGATTAGAGCTCTGGGTCTGCTTTGGTTGCTGTATGTAATATCTCTTGTTAGTTTGGTTTAAATAATAATAATAATAATAATAATAATTATACTTTTTATTCATTATCGCCATTCACGGAACTCAAGAACACGTAGTGGTTTAGCATGTTCTCCTCTCAGCACTAGTGATTCCCGGTTCAAATTCCCATCTGGGTGGAGTTTCCATGTTCTCCCTGTGTCGCGTGGGTTTCCTCCGGGTTCTCCGGTTTCCTCCCCCAGTCCAAAAACATGGATTCAAGGTCAATTGGGTGCTCTAAATTGCCCCTCACTGTTTTAGTGAGTGTTCTCCCTTGGACGGGCATAGGGACCCCCTACCCCCACAACCCTAGTATATAAATTAGTAGAATATAGTTCCAACAAGGGTGGCACAGTGACTTAGTTGTTGGCATGTTCTCCTCTCAGCGCTGGGGATTCCTGGTTCGAATCCCAATCTGGGTGGAGTTTCCATGTCCTCCCCGTGTCCGTGTGGGTTTCCTCCGGGTTCTGCGGTTTCCTCCCACAGTCCAAAAACATGGATCAAAGTCAATTGAATTCTCAAAATTGCCCCATATAGAGTGTGTGTGAGTGTGTCCAGTGATAGATTGCCCCCTGTTCTGGGTGTATCTGCTCAGCGCCCGAAACGTTCTCCCCTGGACACTAATAGAGCATAAAGCATAAGATAATGGCTGGATGGATGGATAGTTCCAATAAGGGTGGCACGGTGACTTAGTGGTTGGCATGTTCTCCTCTCAGCGCTAGGTATTCCCGGTTTGAATCCCCATCTGGGTTTCCTCCCACAGTCCAAAGACATGGATCAAGGTCAATTGAATGCTCCAAATCGCCCTATATTGAATGTGTTTGTGTGAGTGTGTGCCCAGTGATAGATTGCCCCCCTGCTCTGGGTGTATATGCTCAGCGCCCGAAACGTTCTCCCCTGGATGGGCATGGGAAACTTCCCTCGTGGCCCTAGGACAGAGCTGGCCATGTCCTTCCCGTGTCCTTGTGTGTTTCCTCCCACAGTCCAAAGACATGGATCAAGGTAAATTGAATGCTTCAAATTGCCCCATATAGAATGTGTTTGTGTAAGTGAGTGTGTGTGTGCCCAGTGATAGATTGCTCCCCTGTCCTGGGTGTATCTGCTCAGCAACCGAAACGTTCTCCCCTTGATGGGCATGAGAAACTTCCCTCGCGACCCTAGGACAGAGCTGGCCTTACTAATAGGTTGCCCCAGCAGACCATTCCATAAAATAGAGCGGATGCCACCACTGTGTCGAAAAAGGTCCCAAGAAGTGACCCTCACTGGTCCAATTCAGTGTTCAGGTGAACAGCCAGGTACTTGTAGGTGTCCACCATGTCGATGTCCATTCTCTGGATGTTCACCGATGTTGGGAGAGGGCGACCGCGCCTACGGAAATCCACCACCAGCACTCACTATGAAGCGTTACTGGGTTTATGTTCGTTAGTTGCTAATTAATTCACATCTATGGGGCAATTTAAATAAACTTGACGGGACCAATGATCTGCCACACGGACCTTGGAATGAACTGCTAATTTGAAAGGTTTACAGAAATCAATAAATAAACAGATCATAATCCCTCCATCCATCATCTTCTGCTTGTCCGCGGTTCGGGTCGCGGGGGCAGCAACCTAAGTAAGGAGACCCAGACCTCCCTCGCCCCAGCCACCTCCACCAGCTCGACTGGGGGAACCCCCAGACCATCTGGGAGATATAACCCCTCCAGCGTGTCCTGAGTCTTCCCCGGGGTCTCCTCCCAGCTGGACTTCTGAAACACCTACCTAGGGAGGCGCCCAGGAGGCATCCTGACCAGATGCCCCAACCACCTCAACTGGCTCCTTTCCTTTGGAGGAGTAATGGCTCCACTCCGAGTCTCTCCCGGATGACCGAGCTTCTCACCCTATCTCTGAGGGGGAACCCAGCCACCCTGCGGATAAAACCCATTTTGGCCGCTTAGTATTGGCATTTACCCAAAGCTCATGACCATAGGTGAGGGTAGGAACGTAGATCGACTGGTAAATCGAGAGCCTTGCCTTATGGCTCAGATCCTTTTTCACCACAACAGACCGATATAGGGTCTGCTTCACCGCTGACCCCGCCCCTATCCGCCTGTCAATCTCCCGCTCCATCGTACCATCACTCGTCAATAAGACCCTGAGATCCTTAAACTCCTCCACTTGAGGCAAGACTGCATCCCTGACCCAGAGAGGACCCTCCACCCTTTTCCTGAGAACCTGAGATGATAATAATAATTTTTTAATCATATTTTTTACCCACCGATTTATTTATTTATTTTTATTTCTTAATTTTTTGATTTCCTTTCAGACCTCAGATAAAGCCAGTATCCAGCGACTGACTGAAAGTTTTGTCGTGAAGCTCCAAGCCGATTTTCCGTCGACGGTCAGCACTGTGTACAGGTAACTCAGTGTTATGTGGTTAATAAATTGTAATTACCTGAATAAATTACAATATATGAATTTGTAAACTTGGTCTTCAATTTCCTTTCTTTTTAGAACAAGTGAGAAGCTGAATACAGCTTGCCCCCCTCCGAGCGTCACCACGGAGCTCGATGCAATCTGCCTCCTCTGCCTTTGCGCTCTTGACACCAACGCAGGCAAGATTGAGCTCAAGCTTGTGTTTCCTGATTGATTGATTGATCGATTTGATTGATTTTCCCTTTATTAGTCCCACAATGGGGAAATTCAAAAAGTGAGAAAGACCAGATGTAATACATTGGGATAAAAAAAAAATTATAATCCTCAAGGAACCCAATTTGGGAACCCAAAAAAAATAGACCTTAAGCAAAGCACGTATATAACAACATAGACACCGACATGGTCACATGGTTTTGGGACCGGCTGCCATTTTCTGCGGCGTCAGGTCCATCGTGCCAGACCGGGTTCAGTTCTCAGATGTCACAGAGTCACAGCATTGGTTCTTGGAACAGTTCTTAGGTATCAGCACTCTGTAGCGCCGGTTCTTCTGGGGGAGGTTCCTCTATGGACGACTCGCCCCTGAAGGCTACGTTCTGAGAACATGGTGCCGACTCAGCAAAATAAAACTTTGTTTGAGGCGAGGCTCACGGAAATTTAGAACCCCTCAATCTGGTCTCCAAAGGTTCCAACCTCGTTCTCAAAGGTTCTCCAGGATGGAGTTCCAACAGCTCCGCCCATCACGTCAATCATATTGGGCGGCTTGAAGGGACGTTAAACGGCTGATCCAACACTTCGACCCAGGACAGGGTGCCAATCTATCACTGGGCACAAACTCACTCACACAAACACACTCTATATGGGGCAATTTGGAGAATTTGGTTGAACTTGATCCATGTTTTTGGACTGTGGGAGGAAACCGGAGAACCCGGAAGAAACCCACGTGGACACGGGGAGGACAGGCAAACTCCACCCAGAGTGGGATTCGAATTGGGAATCCCTAGCACTGAGAGGAGAACATGCCAAACCACTAAGCCATTGTGCCGCCCAATTAGAAAAATATTTATCATATTAAATAGAGGGAGTATTAACAATAGAGGGCTTTTTCTGTACTAAGGTACAGACTCCGTTCGAACACCGTTGCGTAGGTAATGATGACGAGACCTGTGCTATGTATTTTTGAAGTTGGTGACATTTATAGTTTTTAATAAATTTGAGTTAAAATATTGGAAAAATTGGAATGAATGTGGCCGATATTCAAACTGCCGTACCTCGGCCATCTTTTGAGCTACAGCCACGAAACTCCAGAAGCTTGGACGCAGACTAAATATCTACAGAAATACAAATTTACAGGCAGATTGCATCTTACCTTCACTTTTTTTCACTCTTTTGACGTGATGGAAAATCACTCCATTCATTCCAACGGGAGAAGCTACAGTGGGTGCTGTCATCCCCACTCTAACTTCAGTTTTCTTCAAATAAACGTCTGTAAAATCCTGATACTTTAACCTAGAGACACCATTTTACTTTTAAATGCTCTGGATTTTTGTCCTTTCTAACGTGACAAAAGCTCATAACGATTGAAGTTTTACTTTTTGAGCTATGAGGGTTTGTTTGGCATGAGGCACCGAAACAGCTCCGTAGACTCCCATGTTATTTTTTTGTCCCCTCTTCACCTCTTCCTTGTTTTTGAATCATCATAACTCGGTCATTCATGACTCTATACGCATCATTTTACACCAAAATGATCCCCAAAGTGTCTACTTTCTAACAATGTCTTTGCTGAAGCGATGGGTGAAATATTTTCCGAGTTATGAGCGTTTGTTTGGAGTGTGGAAAAAGGCGGGAAATCAGATATTAAGAAGAGACAAGGGGAGCGGGCTTTCTCTGAGGTACACACACCCAACATCCAATCAGGATTAGGGGCGTGGCCAAGTGATGTCATCTGAGCAGACGGCTGTATATTTCAGCTCTCTCTGTAGTTATCCATTATAAAGAACGTTCTAGAGCACAACGTACGCAAATAGAAGCCGTTGTATCTATACTGCACGGTCACAGATGTTCTAACAGCGCCCCCTAGGCAACCGGACACAATCAGAATAGCTCGTGTTCATAAAATGATGTGTATGGTGAATAAATAAATATGATTGTCTTTTCAGGTGAAGCATCTGCTTTCCATGCTACGGTTGTGTCTGAGAGTCTGTCTCAGGGTATTCAGCAGAGAGAAAACCACGAGGGCCTGACGTGCTGCGGGGAACGTCAACCATCCTGTGGCGCTGCAGATGACCGCTGTTCATCCGGGTCAGAGAAACGAAGTTATCACCATGTGCTCTTGAGTTCTTCAGTTATGTGACGAGAGTGGGGATCAGTGTAGGGTTATACATCCCTCTGTTAGGGTTGTTGTGTGTGTGTGGGGGGGGGGGGGTTCCCCGTGCCCATCTAGAGGAGAACGTTGTGGCTGCTGGGCAACTAATAATCAGGGCAGGTCGCCAATCTATCACCCACTCATACACATATATACTGAGTATATGGGGCAATTTACAGCACTCAATTTATCTTGAATCCCCCATAATTTGAACATGCAAGGTCCTTAATCCTTCCATCCATCCATTATCTTCTAGTGTCATGGGGGGGACTGGGGTTCCCCTATTCTCATCCAGGGGAGAACGTTTCGGGCGCTGGGCAGATACACCCAGGACAGGGGGGGGGCAATCTATCGCTGGACACACACACACTCTATATGGGGCAATTTGGGAAACTTGATCCATGTTTTTGGACTGTGGGAGGAAACCGGAGAACCCGGAGGAAACCCACTCCAACATGGGGAGGACATGGAAACTCCACCCTGATTGGGATTTGAACCTGGAATCCCCAGTGCTGAGAGGAGAACATGCCAACCACTAAACCACCGTGCTGTCCTAACCTTATTATCCATCCATCTATTATCTTCCGCTTTATCCTCTATTAGGGACGTAAGGAGGGGAGGGTTCCCCACGCCCATCCAGGGGAGAACGTTTCGGGCGCTGGGCAGATACACCTAGGACATGGGGGCAATCTATCACTGGACACACACTAACTCACACACACACTCTATATGGGGCAATTTGGAGGACTCAATTGTATTGGTCCATGTTTTTGGACTGTGAGAGGAAACCGGAGAACCCGGAGGAAACCCACGCGGACACGGGGAGGACATGGAGAACATGCCAACCACTAAACCACCGTGCCGTCCTAACCTTATTATATTATATATGATCGTTAAAGAGAGGCGGCACAGTGGCTTGATGGTTTAGCATGTTCTCCTCTCAGCGCTGGGGATTCCCGGTTCGAATCCCCATCTGGGTGGAGTTTCCATGTTCTCCACGTGTCCACGTGGGTTTCCTCCGGGTTCTCCGGTTTCCTCCCACAGTCCAAAAACATGGATCAAGTCAATTTTATTCTACAAAATTGCCCCATATAGAGTGTGTTTGTGTGAGTGAGTGTGTGCCCAGCGATGGATTGGCGCCCTGTCCTGGGTGTACCCCCCCCCGCGACCCTAATAGAGGATGAAGCGGGAGATGATGAATAAATGATCGTTAAAGATTTGACTTTTTTTATTAACTCATAGTATAAGGACTGTTTGTTTTAATATTTAAGGAAGACGTCCATGTCCTAAAGATGGACTTATTATATTGATCAAAGACTCCATGAGACACAATAATCACCGATACTGAGTGCATGATCGATAATATTGCTTTGCTTGTTGTCATGGACACCATGTGGAGTTCAACGCCATGTGACTGTTTATAGTGCACATCGTGATCATGGTGGTGTGTCAGCGGTGTAATCCCGTTCTGATCGGTCCCCTTTTTGTTTCTCAGGGTCCCGGCCGTGACGGATCTGAAAAGTCTTCTGTGTTACAGCTGCAGACAGAATATTAAAGACATGGTGAGTTTACAGAAATTTGGAAATGGGGTGTCTTCAATCACAATGCTACATTTAGGCAAGTTTCCATCCGTCCATTATCTTCCGCTTTAACCTCTATTAGGGTCG
>JAFMOD010001758.1:13601-90866 GCA_019802435.1 Corydoras maculifer
TCCCCATGCCCATCCAGGGGAGAACGTCTCGGGCGCTGGGCAGATAGACCCAGGACAGGGCGCCAATCCATCGCTGGGCACACACTCACTCACACAGACACACTCTATATGGGGCAATTTGGAGAATTCAATTAACTTGATCCATGTTTTTGGACTGTGGGAGGAAACCGGAGAACCCGGAGGAAACCCACGCAGACACGGGGAGAACATGGAAACTCCACCTAGATGGGGATTCGAACCGGGAATCCCTAGCGCTGAGAGGCGAACGTGCTAACCACTAAGCCACCGTGCCGCCTATTATTATTGTTATTATTATTAATAATTTATTTTATATTTGTCGTGTGTTTTTTGTAGGTTCACAATGTTTCTTTCTCATTCGAGCTGATGCAAGATGGTGGTTTGGAAAAACCAAAACCCAGACCTGAAGGTTGGTGTTAACTGCGTTCCCACTTACCTGTACTGCACCTGTGCGACGGAAGGGCGTGCGTTCCATCCGTTCACTAGAACATGTGACACGTTTACATTTTTTTTTGTTCTCCGGTTTCCTCCCACAGTCCGTAAACATAAATTCAAGGTAATTAGGCTGCTCCTATATAATGTGTGAGTGAGTGTGCGCCCAAGCGATAAATTGCCGCCCTTTCCTGGGTGTATTTGCCTGCGCCCAAATTGTTCACCCCTATTTGGGCGTGGAGAAACCCCTCCTGCGACCCTAGGATGGGATTAGGTGGAAGATAATTAATGGATGGACCACATGTTGTTTTAACTGTTTACTCACTTATGTAAGGACTCCATATAATTGTGGGGACACTGCAAGCTGGTCCCACTGGTTAGTTTATGGTTAGGGAATGGTTATGGGTATTGTTGGGGTAGTAGTAATTCAACTTATTGTATTTATAAAGCACTTTAATAATAGTAATAATGGATAAGGTTTGGGTTAATCACTATGAATTGAATAAAAATCTATGGAAAGTCCACACAATGCTTAAAAATGAACCTTTGTGTGTGTGTGTGTGTGTGATTGTGTGTTTGTGTGTGTGTGTGTGTGTGTGTGTGTGTGTGTGTGTGTGTGTTCCACAAAACGTGAAAAGACACGGTGGTTTATATACATAGTTAAAAATGGTTCAGCGATACTTATCGTGTGTCGAGCACAACACATACAAAGTGCCATCATTACATTTAGTCTGTTTGTTTGGAAATTGTGAGCTGAGCTGCTTGATTACACAATGCCTCGGTTTATTATAATTAGTATTAAGCATCTGCATGTGTAACTTTTTTTTTTATATATATTACATTCATGCGCCGCTATATAATCACTCATAGGACCGAGGCTGCTCGGACCAGTGGGCTTGGACCTACAGCGTGATTTCACGCTGCGTTTACGATCGCGCCGCAGCTTGACTGCATTTAACCGGCTTTCCTGTAATCACAGGAGTCATGCGGCATTCGCTTAAGACAACACGTATTTCTGCCATTTATTGGAGCCATAGTCTGTGAGCTTAGCTTGATCCAGTACCCTGAGCTCCGTAAGCCGTCGTGCATGTGTTATATTTACATTCATGCATTTGGCACAGTCTCGTTATCCGAAACGGCTTAGTGCGACTCACGAGGGATGCAGAATGGAAGTCAAACACGCTGGCAGGGAAACTGGTTTTCTGCACGACACTGTCAGTTCTGCAGCAGAAGCTAAGGGGCTAACATAGCTGAGAGGCTAATGGAAGTCGTTATGTTCTGGAAATGCAGACTGCCACCTGCAGCTGACGCAATATACGGCTTATAAATCAGCGAATCTCATTCAGGATGATATTTATTTGGAACAACTGCTGCTTTGCACATGTTTGGCAATAAAGATGCAGGTTTCTGAGGATTTAATTCACAATAACATCCCCTTTTTCCCCCACTCCCCCCCCACTTTTTCTAGTGACGTTCCAGATGTGAGTGCTGTAGTTTTTCAATTTGGATGAATCTTAACTAATAGTTTTCTAAATATATAAAGTTAAATGTCTGAGTGTGTGTGTGTGTGTGTGTGTTCCCTATACAAATCCACCCTCGCTCTTTAGGATCCTGCAGAGGTTTAAATACACCCACCATGAATAGGCCGTCAACCCTGCACCCCCAAGATTAATTTAGGGCGTGTTTGTGCGTCTTTGCTATCCTGATGTGTGTCACTTGCCGTTCCTTTTAAGAGCCTGGTACAGTTGTACTGTGGGTTGTTACCTCAACGGTGCAGTGCAACCAATTATGCATAACGTAACATTTACAACGTTTGCAGGAAACGTCATCACCAGCCCGACAAAGAACACTCGTCTCATTATATTCCGCTTAATCCAATACTGAGGACTGTGGTTGCGAGTGGGGAAGACAATCTATCGCTGGGCAAACACTCATTCACAAAGACACACTCACACTATATAGGGGCAATTTAGAGCAGCCAATTTACCTTGAACCAATGTTTTTGGTCTGGGGGAGGAAACCGAAGAACCTGGAGAAAACAAACATGTAAACTCCACCCAGATCAGGGTTGCAAAGAGGGAAATCAATTTAGAAATAGTTTTTTTTTTTTAATGGAAGCCTCTGTATAGATTAAAGATGCTGCAATACTTTTGTCCAGGTTTCAATGTCATTCATCCTTTAAATATATTTTTTTGCTTTTGATTTGCAGACATCGTTAACTGCGACCTGAAGTCCACATTGCGGGTTCTGTACAACCTTTTTACCAAATACAGGAATGTGGAATGAATCTGTCTGAACACTAACAAATGGAGGTCATAATCAGTATTATGTTAATGATGAAGGTTATTTTAACTGAAGGATTATCTTTTTGAGTCTGAAGTATTTATTAAAGCACAATATAAATCAGCTTTGAAAAAAAAACAGTGGTGAAGGATGAAACGTTGCTACTGCTAACCTGGTCTATAATTTTTTTTTAATAATTACACCATCACTCTAATAAATATTATACTTTGGCCACCAGCGGCGCAGTCCTGTTTTATTTTGGGGATTTTTTGGGGGGATTTCTGTGGTTTCTGATCCAGGTTGATTTTGCAGGACAGCAGATTTAAACGTTATGCTTATTGTCTAAAAGTTTCATCAGAATAAAATAAATTAAATAAAAAGATTTAATTCCCCAAAAGCCGTATATCTCTGCAACGATCTGAAATTAGTTTGCTGACATTAACGACTTATTCTGATGTAAAGAATCGTATTAAACTATACTTTCTGCTGTCGTTCTTGTTGTGTGTAATTTTAATATTTAAATCGTGTAATTAGTGTTTTAAGTGGACATTTCTAGCAAAAAAAAAAAATACCCAGACGTGTTCAAAAGAGTCGATTCAAAGATTCACACCTTTAAACCCATGCAAGTCGACCAGAACGCTCGAAAAGTCGACTCGTCAGGCGGAGCTCGATTCGCTTGTTGATTGTTTAAAGTGGACAGTGTGTTATTTTACAAAACACACGGTTTTAAACACAACAACCGAATTAAACACAAAGAATGAAGCACAAAGCGGAGGAAATAAACAAAAGTGTGTGTGAGACGCGAGGCTCGTTAAAACGTCCTGCTGACGCGAGTCGAGGTGAATTGTTAGCAAATCGCTTGACACGAAAACCTGTTTAAAAATCATCTAAAACAACAGAAAGCGGCGTTTAAAAGTTCTTGCCGTGACCCCAAATCAGATAATGTTCATTAATCCATGTATTTATCCTTAGAAAACATGAGAGAGAGAGAGAGAGTCGCCGGTGTAAGGATGACAGTGCAGTTTAGCAGCAGGACTCGGGACGATGGTGAGTCTGTTTAATTTAGGGTTCTGATATAAGTCATTATTTTTAGCTAGTCATTTATTGAACTGATATTTAGAATCTCCTGTGTTTTTAATAACAACATCATACCAATAAAGTCTATAACTGTTAACTGTCCCTATCGGTCACAGACAGGGGTGCAAATGTTTACAGGGTTCTTCTGACTGACATTCATATCCATCCATTCCATCCATCCATTATCTTCCACTTTATCCTCTATTGGGGTTGGGGTTGGGTTTGAGGGGGGGAGGGTTCCCCATGCCCATCCAGGGGAGAACATTTTGGGTGCTGGGCAAATACACCCAGGACAGGTCGCCAATCTATCGTGGGGCACACACTCACTCACACACACACACACACCGTATGGGGCAATTTAGAGAGTTCACTTGACCTTAATCCATGTTTTTGGACTGTGGGAGGAAACTGGAGAACCCGGAGGAAACCCACGTGGACACAGGGAGAACATGGAAACTCCACCCAGATTGGGATTCGAACCCCTAGCGCCGAGAGGCGGACGTGCTGACCACTAAGCCCCCGTGCCGCTGACAATCATATAATGTATCCCAATCAGGATTTTGTGGGACACGCCCCCTTTTGGCTGCACTTACTGTCCATGTTCTCAGTTCAGCTTACTGTAAAGATGGAAATTTGTAGTTCTTTGTAGTTCTACAATTCCAGAAAAATCCGTCTGTATGGTATGTGGAGGACATATACAATGGAGTAAAAGGGGAGGGGTGTCCATTTTTTTTTTTTTACTGGTACTGTATTTCAGCTGTTTGTTTATTCATATTACATCAGGTCATTCTGCAGATCGTTTCATCCTCTTGCCCATATCTCAACATAATGGCGCGGGTCTCAGTGTACGGGGTCATGATACAGCTCTTTGGAGCAGTGAGGGCCTTGCTCAATGCCCTACACTGGCAGCTCCAGTGAACCATAATCAAACCTCTACCTCAGTTCAACCTCAGTCATTCTGAATAATCACTTAAAAGTTCTATTGTATTGCAGTTCCGCGTACGTTCCCGTCAAACCACTGACTCATGGGTTTTATATAGTCACCTCACACCAGCAATTTAACATCTCATTCCATAGATAACACTTGTTCCCCCGGTTGCCATGGTGATCAGATCGCATCATTATTGACTCCATATTAAGGGTGCGTGGATTCATATCAGAGGTTTGAAGAAATCAGGGCACTTGTAGTTTGACGAGTTTAGTATGTTTTCAACAAATTAGAACTCGTACACTATACAAAGAAATCAATGAATTAAGGTTTTGACTTCAGCCTCAAGGGTTTAATCAAGCACCTATGCTATAAACAGTTTGGGGAAGGCCCGTTTCAGTTCATAAACGATATCCATCCATCCAGTTCTGTATAACATGTCCTTCAGTTTTTTTTTAATCTGGAACTTTTGTAGTCTGTACAGTCCAGACCGAGGCTTTACTCCTGTTCACTTCACTTTAATTCTTTCAGTCTCGTGTAGTTTGGTGGACGTCACCACGCTCACGCGCTCTCAAGGATAATTGGGGATTATTTCAGTGTGATTAAATTTGGAGCAGTTGAAAAGTGATAATGAGGCGGTGAGCAATAATGGATCTGCCGCCACCGCCGAAAGATTCTCTGGGTTCATTCGGAGGAAAGAAACTTGTCGTAATGTGTTTGCTTAATTTCTGTTGAGGAAATAAAGAAGTGCAAGGTCTTTCGCTCCCCCCCTCCCCCCCACGTCTACTTTCGCCCTTTTTCGGGTGGAGGAATCAGTTTCGTGGTCTATAAAGTGAACAGACCAAATTATTTAGTTCAGCCACTTAATTGTACCGCCGAATCGCACTCAGAGGTTTCTCACTCGGATGAAACCTCTCAAGATCAAAAGCAAACACATGAAATTGCCTCCCCCCTCGCCCCCCCCCCCCCCCAAGGCAATCAGAGAATTCAGACTATAAGCAGAGGAATGCTAGGAGTTCGTAAGAATGCAATGCGGCTATTCTAAAGCTGGGGGGCAAAAAAAAAAGGATTCTTTGTGCGGTTTAATGTGAAGGTCGCACCGATTGTTTATTCCAGTGTTGAAGTTTGAATGTGCGTGAGCCGGGCTTTACCGGGCTTGGCGGAGAAGTAAATTCCTGTCCTTGTGCTCTCCCCATTCACCACTGACCATTTTGTATGCCTGGCTCGGTGCGTACCTTTAAACGAACGGGAGACTGAATTGATCTCTCAGTCGCATTTAATAACTTTCAGACCGAAGCGTCGTTTTATTTAAGGCTTTTTTTTTTCTTTTTTTTTCTATTTTATAAGAGACGGGCGAAATAAAGGGAGAAATAATTTAACACTTTAAAGAAGTGAACTAATAAAATCTGGCTTGCGTCAATTTAATCAGCCCTGTGCTCGTGATGCATGATGATAGCGAAGGAGGTTTTTTATAATCCCACCAATCTGCAATGAATTATACATCCTGCGTGACGCAGCAGTGAACACAGCATCAGAGACTGATCTGAAGGTATGTGTTATGCTTACATGAGATGCACTATATGGACAAGACTATTCCTCTGAGGGCACCCGAGCCAGCGCTTAATGCAAGGAATCACCTCAGACAGGTTGGCAGTCAGAAGGCAGACACACATTTACATCTGGAGGTAGTTTAGAATCTTCGGTTCACCCAAACTCGAGCAGATATATGGAGAACGTGAAAGGAGCTTGTTATTTTGTGTTTCAGGGTTGAATATGAATACTGCAAAGGAGGGCTGTACTAAAGGCTTACGCATTCGTTAAATTAGGGGGTAAAAATTTCAAATTAGGGCAGCACGGTGGCTCAGTGGTTAGCACGTTCGTCTCTCAGCGCTAGGGATTCCTGGTTCGAATCCCCATCTGGGTGGAGGAGTCAAGTCAATTGAGTTCTCCAAATTGCTCCATATAGAGTGTGTGTGTGAGTGAGTGAGTGTGTGCCCAGCGATAGATTGGCGCTCTGTCCTGGGTGTATCTGCCCAGCGCCCGAAACGTTCTTCCCTGGATGGGCATGGGGAACCCCCCCCCCCCACAACCCTAATATAGGATAAAGTGGAAGATAATGGATGAATGAATTTCAAATTGCATTTAATGTTGGATTCCTTACTATGAAATACTTCCTCACGTCCCGAATCGATGGTTGACCGATCAACACGCTGCAGTAGACGTGCTGTATAGCCTCAGACAGTGACAGTAAGTGGCTGAAGTGACTGAGTCTTAACCTTAAGTCCACATAAACTGTGGGTTTGCATCATTTTTTCCTCTCTCTCTCCATTTTTAGTTTCATCTCTGCAGAGTCAAAAGATTTGTGGGGGGGGGGGTTTAAAAAAAAACACATTTCTAAGCTCTGATTTGAGACATGCCTGTGGAAAATCTTAAATTCCAATTTTTCGATACTACTTTTGTTCTGACCCATTATTTGACGGGATTGGGGGGGGGGGGGTACACTGATATGAGCCATCCAGCATGTGTGTGTGGCGGGGGGGAATAACAGACAAGGGTGTGTTCATCAGGCTACTCAGGCTACTCTCATAGCCCGAACAAGAGATACAACCACCTGTGTAATTGTCCGGCTCTGGGGTGTCCTGAATAGCCATTAGCTTCCCGACGGCAATTACCTTTCCCCAGTTTGCTTCACGGCGCGCACGGCAGCTCGAGAGCCTCAACCCTTGTTTACTCCCAAATACAAAGGCTGAAACAGAGCTCTGTGTTGGAGGTGTTATCGATCTGTGCACAAGATTCAGGTCATTATGAGTAATTGATTCCTCCACCGTGTCCTCTTAGAGGTGTCTTCAAAGGACTATTAACGCGCCTCGGTGTTCAGGAGTTTTTCACCTGCATTGATTAAAATGCGCTGACATTTTCTCTGAACTTTAAGGAGGAAGTGTCAGGAGTAAGATTCTGAATCGTGTTCCGGCCCGGTTGGGATATTCGTTCCAAATAGATGTTAAGGCGGTGAACGCAGCATCACAGACTAATATGTCATCATGTACATATAGATGTCTGTCACTTTAAAAAAAAAAAATGTACACAAATAGCGGAGAGTGATTAAAATTCAGCGTGTTCGAACAGTCTGCGCTGAAACCAAAACTTCGGCCTAACCGTATTATTACGCTAGACAATGGGGTTAATGAGCCGAAAGTCTAAACCAAACCCAGCAGAAGTAAGGACAAGTTCAAGAACATGACACCACCGATTGTAGGCTCCTGTTTCCTCGGGATTTTACAGTAAAACAACAGGAGCGGAAAAGAAGCGAGCGCATATGTATTTCCATCGTTATTTATAGCCAGCCCACAGTGTGGGATTGTTCTAACCACATGCCTCTGAGTACCAGGATGACCATCAAAGGAAGCAGAGATCCATATCTTCAAACACTGCATTACAGAATTGAGTTAAAGAGACATTTAGTGCACAAACATTTGGACATCAAAACCCTTCACTGTTGCCTGGAGACTATGGATCTTCCCAGGTTTCAGACACGGCACAGCAATGGGTGGTTTCTGTAACCCGGTTTCGTGCTGATTTCTAGGAAGGAAATACATATTTGTGGAGAAATCTGCAGGTCTCTGTCCTGCTGCACCATAATCCATCTGTGTTCCTGCTTTATATCCATAGTTATAGATATGATGCATGTTATAATTATATTATATTTTCGGTTCCGATTGGCTCCCTGCTGTTTGTTGTTGTATGGAGCTTGGTTGGTTACCCTGTGTTCTACCCGTTAATGGTCCCGCACAATCATGTAATGAGCTGGAGGTCCAGTGGAAACGGCATCCTTCTTTACGGCATGAAACAAAAGTATCCGAAAGGGCGAGATAAAGACAAGAAGGACTATTCGAATGTTGGCTGCGCACTGCCAGGTCGCCGGGCTGCGTGCTCCTCGAATTCTTTCATTTCATGCCCAAAGAGGAACGTGTCGCCTTTAAGGCCGTCCCAGTTTCTAATAAGCCGCGCATTAAAGAAATGAATCTCAGATATTCTAATCAGTTTTAATTAAATTTGGTTAACTGTATTTTTTGCTGCACTTTGGCACCCGGTTTGCGCCTTTTGTCCGCCCGGCGCAGAACACAAGAATGTGATTAAAGCCTCCGTGCCGAGGAACATCAACAATTTCATATAATTAACATTTTTTTCTTAATGAATTCTCTGTTTAAGGGAAGAGCATGAATGCTCCGGTTCCCGTCACGCAGAAGACGCCTGCCTGGCCCACGGTCTTCTGTGCCGTCGACGTTCCTGGAGAAATGTTAATAAGCGCCGCTTGCTCTGCAGCTCCTTTATTAAATGGCACGCAAGGTATGTTAAAGCTTTGCATAGTTTATCATGTTATTAGAGTTCACTAAGGTCACTCAGAGCTAAGAAGTTCTTTAAGAAGAAACTGAAAAAAAAGCCATTGAGATTGTCCACAAGAGGGCGATGTGAAATCTCACTCTCCTGTTTTGGGGATGTCTTTCAGGCCTCATTGGGTTAAAGTGACCCTCTAACATGTGAGGATGATTAAACGCTCTACAGAATCATTTATTCATGTCTGTTTTTAAATCACATTGTTCGTTCGAATCTTGACTCGTGAGACTCAAGCAGTTACACAAGTCAAGTAACTCAGGGTTAACAGGTTTTGCCAGTTTGCCCTCTGAAGGCTGTTTGGCCGCATCAACGCTCAGTTTGTGGTGCTGGACATGAATCTTATGAATAATGAGAGCTGAGGTGAGAGATAAGTGAGTGATGTTAATTATTGTAATGTGAATAAATAATAAGACAATGAAACTTGGTCCATCTGCTGGTGAAATCAGCTTCGGTTTGCACTGTGGTTGTTAAACTGCTTTGCCCTTTGATCGGCTTGATGGTGTAGTAACAGATTACTTTCTTAAGG
Source organism: Corydoras maculifer (assembly GCA_019802435.1). Lineage (NCBI taxonomy): Eukaryota > Metazoa > Chordata > Actinopteri > Siluriformes > Callichthyidae > Corydoras > Corydoras maculifer. The sequence continues at coordinate 23,261 of JAFMOD010001758.1, forward strand.
TGGCAGCAATGTGTCTGCATACATGCTGTTAAACTCTAAAGAAGAATTTGCATCCGATTTTTTTAGGAAAAGCCGATATATCTGTACTTACACACAGAGAAATTAGTCCTCTACATGTAACCCATCCGATTGGCAGCTTTGTACATGGTGCCTGGGGAGCAATTGGGGTTAGGTGCCTTGGCCAAGTTGGTGGAACCGGAAATCGAACCGGGGACCAAGGCTGTTTCCTTAACCACAAGCCTGCCACAAAAGTGGTGACATTGTGCACGGCCCTCAATCCAGTTCTGATTTTCTGGCTGATGTGAGCACTATTCTTCATGAGCTCTGAAGATGGGAGAGGGGTAGCAGTCAGTCGGGGTGAGAAAGGCACTGAAGCAGAGCGCAGTAAGACACGCATGCCGATTTCTCTAAGTGTCTGAGCTCATTTTGTCCCAGGGCTATGGTGGACAGGGTCTCCCCCTAGTGTCTCTGCACATTTAGTGCAACCAATAACAGACTGCATCCTGTGATTTGTTTCTGTGTGCTGTGCACATCAGAGATGTATGGTAGTTCTTCAGCATGGTGAAATTGCCTGGTGGTGGGATTGTAAAGTATCCCGTGCCTTCAGTCAGGGTTCGGAATTAACATCGCGCTGTCCGCTTTGCTGTGATGTCACAGGTATTAAATGAAATACTATATTATATTATGTTATTTATGGGCGGCACGGTGGCTTAGTGGTTTAGCACGTTCGCCTCTCAGCACTAGGGGTTCCCGGTTCGAATCCCCATCTGGGTGGAGTTTCCATGTTCTCCCTATGTCCATGTGGGTTTCCTCTGGGTTTTCCTCCCACAGTCCAAAAACATGGATCAAGTCAATTGAGTTCTCCAAATTTCCCCATATAGAGTGTGTGTGTGTGAGTGTCTGTGTGAGTGAGTGTGTGCCCAGTGATAGATTTGCGCCCTGTCCTGGGTCTATCTGCCCAGCGCCTGAAACGTTCTCCCCTGGATGGGGACCCCCCCCCCCCCCCGCGACCCCAATAGAGGACAAAGCGGAAGATAATGGATGGATAATATTGATGATACAGTAGCTTGTTTGGAAGTTTGTTGTTGGTGGTGGATGAGTTTTGAAGTCAGGATTGTATCATTATTTATATACACAGATGTTATTATGGATGTTTACAGTTTACTGCTTACACACCCGTCACAAAAAAAAGGGGACCGGGCGCACACGCAAATTATAAAGTATGCCCGATAAAGTAGTCATAAGAACGAATCTAAATCTGACTAAAGGGTCCCCCGCAGTGGTGCTGGCTGAGTCGCCCCCCCCCCACCACCACCCCCCCCCCACTCCTGTTAAGTGCTCTGATTGAAATGAAGCTCTGTGTTGTTATCAGTGAGTGAGTGCTGATTCTGGCTGACTTGGCTCTTATCTCGCGCTAAAGCCAATCAGTGCTGGCTGTGTGAGCAGCCTGGCCTGATCTGCACCTGGCCCTCGCGGGGCCTCCTGATTAGCCGAGGTCACAGGGCGATGGCGAAATGAACTAAAGCAGTCCAGGCCACCTCCCCCACCCCAACCGCTCCACCTCTGCCCCCTGCGGCAAAGGGAGTGACACACTCCAGTCTTCAAAGCACACACACACACACACACACACACATACACCAGGCCTCTGGGGCTGTATCTGTCCACATCAGATCACTGCGCTGATAACAAACATGGAAAAGACCCTCGGCGAAAAACAGGGAGCCAGCGCGTCACAAAACGTTCCAACAAGCCCCTTGACAAACTGCTGCTACTCACACGCGTTAAAAAAAAAAGCCTCTCGGACCCCGTTTTTCTATAGATTAGACGAGCTGGTTGATTCATTCATTAAGTTAAAATTAAGTTTTTATTGCGCTGTACGTCTCCGTTTTACCTTTTCAGCAAATATTACGTAACATGTACGCAGATCTCTTTATTTAGCACCTCATTCACACCTGGGGAGGTGGAGACAACCCCCTTAAGCACTTCTTTTAAAAGGTTCTCACCCCCTCACACCATGTTAAAAAGGCTCCCACCCTATCCAAACACCTTGCTAACAGAAGGCCATCTCAGGTTTCTATCCTGCATTAAGTGCTTTGTGTCAAGGCCACACCTAGTAGTAAGCCAGGTGATCCCAGTATTACTTGTGTGTGTGTGTGTGTGTGTGTGTGTGTGTGTGTGTGCTGCTTTGGACCCGTTTGTGTGTTTTGAAGTAAACAACTCCGAGGCCTTAATTCTGTCTTTCTTTCTGTTTAAGTTGCCTGAGGGGCTTCGCACTGCATCCAAAAACATGTCAATATGCTTCTGATTTACAGACGGCGTAGCGTGTTTAATATTTAACATCATTTGAATAATTCCTCCAGTATACATACACATTTCGGCGACTTTTATCAAACACAAGTTGGTTTTTTAAACTAGATCTGAACCTCACAACGTACCATCGCTTAGTTGTAACATACTTTTATGTCTTAATGAGAAGTCATTATAACTGGACACCATGCTTCCAGACTCTGGACTCCATCCGACCTTAAGCAACATAAGGTTCACGCAGGCCTGGGGAGGACATTCATCTAATCATACACCCTTTAAACTTAAGTTAAAGGGTAAATTAATTAAGCAAGAACTGCGATACATTTCACTCACTTCCAACTTTCAGTGAGTGAAGTGAGCACACGTGTTTGGAGCTGTGAGTAGCCCTGTACTCGATGCCCAGGGAGCAGTCAGGATCCTTGGGGGCCCTTCATTCATAGTACTTGTTGGGACTGGGACTCAAAACAGGGACCTTCAGGTTGCAAGGCTGGTTTCTCAACCACAAGCTTACGACTGCCCTGTAAGTTGCTTTTGACCAAAAATTGTAAATGTAGTTAAATAAAATTACACCATGAGAATTAAACCAGAGTAACACAAAGGTCCCACAGCTTTCATTTTCTACGGACACCTCACAAAAAAGGCGTGAAAATAATAAATGGATTTGCGAAGTTTGATCTGTGGCCTGAATTAAGCAGCGTTACGTTCAGTCCAGGTCTCTGTACAAATGACATTTGTTTCCATCCTATTATGATTGAGGCATTACAATGTTGTTTCATAGCAACAAGTCAATCACGATGATGGAACTAGTTCTTCTGGCAAAATAAATACTCCGTGATAAAGGCCATTTTACAAAATGCGTGATGTTGCATTTTCATTATTCTATAAAGGTGTTGTATAATAGAAACAGGGAAATAAAATGCTTTGTCATTTTTTTTTTTAGGTTTGTGCTGTGGTGGACCGCATCCAGGGTTTTCATATAGCTCAGTGAGATTAAAACCCAGCATGACCCTCGGTGTGATAAAGAGGCAACTAAGGATAGAATATACAATTACTGTGTATGTATGGCCATAAATACACAGGGAACTGCACATATTAACGTTTAATTCGTTCAGCCCTCTAACCTGTAGGACATTTTCACAGATTCACGTTCATCTGTTTGTGTAGCACCAGTGTTATGCAGTGGGATTAAATTAAAGCACTATACACTGTGTGTTTACACTGGGTGCATCATGCAGCATGGCATGAGGGCATGAGAAGGAAAACCACCAGAGACAAGTAACTGGAAAGGTTTATTAAAATAAACATAATCCTCACGTCGGCACGGTGGCTTAGTGGTTAGCACGTTCGCCTCTTAGCACTAGGGATTCCCGGTTCGAATCCCCATCTGGGTTCTCCCCGTGTCCGCGTGGGTTTCCTCCGGGTTCTCTGGTTTCCTCCCACAGTCCAAAAACATGGATCAAGTCAATTGAGTTCTCCAAATCGCCCCATATAGAGTGTGTATGTGTGAGTGAGTGTGTGCCCAGCGATAGATTGGCGCCCTGTCCTGGGTGTATCTACCCAGCCCCCGAAACGTTCTCCCTTGGATGGGCATTGGGAACCCCCATGGAACCCCCACCGCGATAATGAATGAATGAATGAATTAATTATATTATTTATAATATTGATGGTACAGTAGCTTGTTTTGAAGTTTGTTGTTGGTGGTGGATGAGTTTTGAGGTCAGGATTGTATCATTATGTATATACACAGATGTTATTATGGATGTTTACAGTTTACTGCTTACACACCCGTCACAAAGAAAAGGGGGCGGGGCATCGGGAACCCCACCGCGACCCTAATATAGGATTAAGCGGAAGATAATGAATGAATTAATAATCCTCACATTGGCTTAGTGGTCAGCATGTTCGCCTCTCAGCGCTGAGGATCCAGGTTTGAATCCTGATCTGGGTGTTTTCAGTTCCCATGTACTCTCTGTGTCTGCGTAGGGATCCTCCGGGTTTTCCACTTTTCTCATACTGTCCATAAAACAAGGATTCAAGGTAAATCGGCTGCTCTAAATTCCCCCCGTATAGTGCGTGTATAGTGGCTGATGGATGGTTGATGGGTGAGTGGATGAGTGTAAGTGGAGACCTTATGGAATTACAGCATTGCAGCAGTATTTCTTTAGAATGGTTATCATATTTACAGCGAGTCTCTGTTATGATCGCTATAAACGCGATGACGGAAGCTTTGCGCCGAACTTCAGTCCCCGCCGATGGTTTGGCGTTATTGTCGCGCTTCGCGTTTCCTTCTGATAACGACGGCCCCCTCGTAACCACGGCCGACCGAAGGGCACAACTGGCGGCAGAGCGACGTCCTTCTTGATTAACTGCAGTCGTTTCCTACAGCTGCACCTGTCACAAAACTGCCTCCCCACCTGCGTTCCCAGCCACTCGGGGGTTTCATAGGCGTGCCCCATCCCAATCCAATCTGCAACCTAAGCGAGAGGCCGTGAAACCAGCGCGTGATGTAAGGCTATGAAGCCTTTTACAGACTGCTATTATTCAGGGATCCCGCGCAAGGCCTTCCTGGATACGGAGAGCTAATGTTTAACAAGGGTCTCATGAAACGCATTCGGCTGGTGACCCGTGACAGTGAACGTATCGGGACATAAACCGGACGCAGGTGTACGTACCTCTTGCATAGCCTGTGACGGGTGGGGTGAGGGGGGCATCCATCATAGTACTATGCCTTTACATAGATCAGCTTTCCTCTTTAGATGCAGAGTAACAGCACCTTGATAAGTTGAGATGAGAGAATCTACCCAACTCCTTAGTACCTGATCATCACTGAAGTGCCTCGAACCCTGGAACAGTTTTTGGCGTGCACAAACCGGTAGGATAATTAGTGTCTCGAGGATCCAATATTTTTAGATGCACTTAGGGCAACACTGTCAGAACAGACGTGGAGGACTTGCGCGGACCTGCGGGGAAGCGGGTTACTGACTGTGGTTCTGTGGTGATTTTTAGATTTCAGAAAACTTGCGTCAGAAAAAAAAAAGCATTACCAGCTGCAGCATGTTTCTGTTTTGGGTCTGTTTTGTCGGGAACATTAACACTTAAAAAAAAAAAATATATATATATATATATATATATAAAAATAAATAATAGTAATTGTAAGGAGCTGTGTTCTTCGCTTTAGGTTCTTGCATCACTTTGTCAGGGTTTGTTTTGCAGTGATGACCTTGATGATGTACATTATCCCTGAATGCTTTTAAGTGACAGCATGGTGCAAACAGATCTGTTGTTGCAGCATCACTATTTATTGTATCTGGGTATTATAAAGAACCATATAATGGAGAACTTAAGCTGCGTCTCAAATCACCTACCAAACAGTAGGTACTTTATTAGATCTAGTAAACACTATCTATGTAGTATCCATCACCCTCAGACGCTCTACATCTGTAATATAACAGGCATCATGTGACATAACAGGTCATACCACTGCAGTAAATGTACCTCCAGTTATTTATGTGATTGTATCTTATTTATATTTAACAACAGGAGTGTTGCTGTTAATTGGTTGAGCTGTTGGACTCTCACTCTAAAGGTTGGGGTTTTAGGAGCATCACAGAACAGGTATCATTTGGGTGGTGGATTGTTTATTGTCAATTCTGCAGTGACACTGATGCAGTGAGGGGGTTTTAGTGCAGCAGTGCTGCTGTAGTTTCATTTAAACACCTCAGTGATGCTACTGGGATAGGAATAATGCACCCACCACATAATTTTAGATCATTAAAACAGAGTAAAGAGGACAAACACAGTATTTATGCATTTTAATTGAGCTTTTCTTCTTATCTTAGAAATTGCATTATTGTCATTGTTTATGTTTTATGTGTTTTAACTATGTTATTAATGCTGTATTGTTTTAATTGTTGACAAGCGCCTTTGAGGTCTCAGAAAAGCGTTATATAAATGAAGTGTATTATTATAATGATTTTAATTAAAATAATAATAATAATAATAATTATTATTATTATTATTATTATTAAAATGTATTATGTACTGTAGGTCACAAACAGATGAACCACAGTCTGAAATTATAGAGATACAAAGTCCATTTTTAACTTTTTAACAAATACCTGTTGTAATAATTAAAAAATTTAAAAATTTAAAAAAGGCGGCACGGTGGCTTAGTGGTTAGCACGTTCGCCTCTCAGCGCTAGGGATTCCCGGTTTGAATCCACTGGGCGGAGTTTCCATGTTCTCCCCGTGTCTGCGTGGGTTTCCTCCGGGTTCTCCGGTTTCCTCCCACATTTCAAAAACATGGATCAATCAATGGAATTCTCAAAATTGCCCCATATAGAGTGTGTCTGTGTGAGTGAGTGTGTGCCCAGCGATAGATTTGCGCCTTGTCCTGGGTGTATCTGCCCTGCGCCCGAGACGTTCTCCCCTGGATGGACATGGGGAACCCCACCGCGACCCTAATAGAGGATAAAGCGGGAGATAATGAATGAATGAATGAATGAAAATAAAAATAAAGGGGGGGGGCGCAGCATCAAATAACAATCAGGTTTGATGAATTTACAGTGTAGTTGGTTTTCTGCAGAACTTCTGACTTGTAATGTTCTCATTTGTAAGTCGCTTTGGATTAAAGCGTCTGCTACAGGACTAAATGTAAATGTAATGTAAACTGAGAACATGGATAATGAAGGGAGCAAAATGGGGGCGTGTCCAAACTTTTGACGCTGACTGTGTGTACAGTGTACAGACATCGGCCTTCTGTAATAGATGCGTCACTGTACACGTGATCGCTATGATGCGTAAATAACGCCGTTATTACAGTCCGTTAAGAGAGATCCCTTCCAAAAAATCCGATCTCGAGTCAGACTGACAGTAACGACGCGACGTAAATCAGAACCCCGTCCGCGCGCCCGCCCGCCCGCCCCGCGTAGTAACGCTGCGTAAACACGGCCGAACGCATTTAAACCGGGAGGCCGGGGAACGCGCGCCTCCCATTGGCCGCCGCTGCCGTGAGGTCGGGCGGATGGGCGTGGCGCGAGCCCTCCCTGCTGCGCCTCGGGGATGACGCCACCATCTGGCCACGCCCCCTCCTGCGCGAATTCGACGCCTTGCGTTCATTTCATTCCTGCTCTCATTCCGCGCATTCTTCACATCTCTGATCGGCGCTCACATTCCCGCCCGGCCCTCCACCGCCACAGTAACTTCCACGCAGTTTGCAAAAAAAAAAAAAAAAAAAAAAAAAAAAAAAAAAAAAATACAAACAAACAGGGAAGATAATAATAATAATAATAATACTAATAATAATCACATAGTAAAAAATCACAGGGGCGGAGTGGGGCAAATTTAATATCGATTGCGGACGCAGAGGTAAGTTTATTGGTAATAAGCGTGTTCCTATGCAAACTTGTTCCGTCGGCGGTGTTTTTCCAGCAGGACGCGGGTCTGCGGTGGGAGCCCGACGCGAGCGGCTCTGAGGGCTGAAAGTGGGTCTCGGTTCCCCCGCCGCCGTTTAGCCGCTGCCCGCTGCAACAGGGTGCTTTCACTTCGTGCGCTCTGACTCAGGGCTCTGACCCGCCTGACATGGCAGGGACATCTTTGGCATTTCTGACATATTTTTGCGATGGAAGCGCGGAGAGGCGAGCGCGCCGGAGCCCCGGCTCTTCCCCCCCGAACAAGACGCCCGAAGCGGATCCGGACTCGCCAGCCGCCCGCCCGCGCCGATCGGCAATTTCGGACAAGATGACGGATCCAAAATGTTGCTGTTCTCTCTTCCACAGTTGGCTCTGCCGGAAGTTGCCGATCTCATCGGAACATTTCCCCAGCGCTGCGAAAAAACACGGCGCCCGGAGACTTGTTGCTCGCTGGCGTTTTCTGCGTCTTCTTTTAAAATCCTCACCGTGAGTAAACCCGACTATTTCACATTGTTTACCCCCCCGGTGTGTGTGTTTTTCTCTCCCCCTCTTCTTCACATCCTAACCCGCCAGCCCTGTCGCGGTGCCACGTTCGAGGAGGCAGCGGGTTATTAATTAATCATCTCTGATTTCCCCACATCACAGATGATTTTCGAAGTCGGGGATATTATAATGATCGCGAAACTTCCCACTTGCGACGCTTTTAATGGAACCGACAATCTGTTGCATGTGAACTCCGCACGCCGAGCTGAAGGCGATTCGTCTGTATACAGTGTTTATAAAGCGGTCGGATTTTAAGATCAGACTTTCGGAGCTTTATTTGCGACAGTAAGCCCGTCATGTTCGGCTTGTCATTTCCTTTGTTGGGATTTGCCCGCCTCGTCCGGCTTTTTATGGAGTCGCCAGATCAGCGCGTTTTTTTTAGGATGCAGTTTTAAAAAAACAACAACAACAACAACACAGCTGCTTCATTAACGACACTATTAGGATTGTTTATTAAAATACATTTACATTTAGTCAGTGGATTAACATACAGTGCGGTTCAAAAGTATGTACTCTGGTTCTGTTTTGTTACCAAGCAGGGCATCTGTTTCCCACCGTAACGAGGTTAATTTTTAACACACATATTTTGGCTTCAGTGAACGCGGCATCAAGCTGTTCAGTAGGTTATCGGTTCTCTATCAGATTATCTTATAATAATAATAATAATAATAATAATAATAATAATAATAATAATAATATATCTGCATGGTTATAACCACGCTAACGATCTACTCTGCTCGATATCGTAGTCATGGGTCAATAACGATAGCTTCTCTACGATTGAGTAAAAATATAAATTACAACTTTAACGTCGAATAAATGAGACCCGAGTTGTAAAGTTACGGTGCCGGTAAGAGCAAGAGGCGGGAGCGCGGCAAATATCGCGATATCTGGTCTCCAGGCTTCTCAATGGGCTTGTATCGCGATATTTAGTTTAGTTCAGGGTTCACATTATGACAAGACCGTGGCTGTTATCAGTTTGTTATAATAAAGTAATAAACGGTGAAGTATTGAAGCGGAGACAAATATACAGTTGAATTTCCCCTTAAAAAGAGTTGTGTAATTTATATTTCTATTGCAAAATAATTCATTGCAGTATTCTCATGTTATCAGTGTTATTTTACCTGACATGACGTTTACTTATGATGTTAAATCCATAATGTACAGCCGGTCATGGGGTGAGTGACTGAAATCGCTGTCGTATTTCATTTTACTGGAAACAACCTGCATCGTCGTGTGATTTTCAGGATGGACCAACCATCTCACAGTTAATTATCATCATCATACATTTCAATGAGGCCCTTATTTGAACAAAAAAAAATCAGGTCCCAAACAAGACACAATGTGCCGTTTGTTTCCTCAAACTGGGCCATTATTGTGGACTACAGTAAACAGATTGACCACGAAGCGTCATGAACCCCTACATGTTTTGATAAGGAAATCGTCTCATTGTCGAAAGGATGGGTTTCGTATGAGGGGCAGCAGATCTGAGACCAACACCTCCACTCTCCCTGTGGGAGGATTTCAGGATAATGGTGTGTGTGTGTTTACAGTGTGCATCAGTATTTGTGTAGATTGTGTAGGTTGAATTATCAGACACGTTGTGCGTATACTTATCATATAGCTGGACTTTGTAGTTTTACAATTACAGACTGTAGTCCATCTGTATTCATTGTTTTTGTTAGTCCCCTGTTGGTTCTCTGCTTTCTATTTGGGTGGTGGATTGTTTATTGTCAGTTGCGGTGTCATTTAATGCTGTGTCATTTAATTTAAACACCTCAGTGACACTGCTGGGATTGGAATATTGCACCAACCAAATAATACCTGCTCTGTGGTGGTACTATTGGGGTTCTGACCATTAGAACACCATTACAACAGAGTAAAGGGGACGTACACAGCATGTAGTGTGGAACACAAACAGCTGGACTACAGTCTGGAATTGTAGAACTACAATACAGTGGAAAATAGATAATAAGTGGAGCAAAAAGGGGCGTGTCTAAACGTTTGACCGGTAATGTATGTTCAGTCTTATATAAAAGTATGGACAGCTGTGTTTAGGGTCCATATTTAATACCCGATTTCTATTCTGTTGCTGCTTTTAGCTTTAAATGAACACTTTGCATGTCAAATGTGCCGGACCTTTATTTCAGGCTTCATTTTCTGTACGCTGGTATTCAAAACGCTGCAAATCAACAGTAACTGTGGATTTAAATATGCAAAGTTTTGACATATCGTCACTTAGGAAATCAATACAGCGTGACGCCTGAGCAAAGATGCCCGGATGTTTGCATATGACTGTGTGACTAATTTGAATAAGCGCAACTTTCAACCATTAAACCTAAAAATGACCACGAGTGTCTTAAATGCCATCTTAAGCAGAATATGTTTGTTGTTGTCCCCGACAACGCTGTCCCTTAAGTCATTTCCTAATAGTTGTTGTCAGCGGCTGTGCTTTCCGTGGTCTTAAATAATAAATCCGAATCAGGGGGCGAAACACTTTCCTAATTTCAATACTTTCTGTCTGAGTGGCGCTTGTCAGCATGACTGGAGATGCGAAGAATGCAGTCTTTCACTTGTGAAATGGGAAGAGAATAGGTGCATTGCTCCAGCATAGAGGATTGGGTTACCTCTGGGAATGGAGCATTGTGGGGGGAATGGGTAAAACACAGAGAGACCCTATTGTCTTTCCTGTTGCTGAGCCAGGGACTTGTGTGTGCATGTGCCTCTGTGTGTGTGTGTGTGTGTGTGAGAGAGAGAGAGAGAGAGGCTGTCGAGCCACACAAGGCAAACAGTGCTGTGCTCAAGTTGACATCTGGTTTAGTCGCCTCCTGTACCTGTAAAGGAAAAAAAAATGCAAATATGAACGTTTACTCTCGCATTTAGTGCTTCGAGGACGCAGGCTAACAGCCATTTGTCAAACCGCGGCTGGCGCTTGCCGTCCAAACCAGGCCATTGTTATGCCAGCAACAGGCGGTGTTGGCTGCGGCACCATATGGCTCGTGTATGCTTCAGATAAGATATCTGCTCACTTAACTTATCAATGCTGATTTTCATGCGCTTCATATTTCAGTTGCCAGCTGTTTGTGGCAACTTCGCTTTCGGCTTTTTGTGCCGAATAGTCTGCGTTCGAAGGCCGGTTCGAGTGTTTTGTCCCGGGCGCCACCCACGTTACCATATGGGGTCTTTTGGGTGCGAACTATTTGTTTTCTAAAATTGCTGGAACATGTTGTGGATGCTGTCACAGCAGAATTCCAGTGCACACTGATCCAACTCAGCCCTCCTTACTGAGCCTTAAGGGGTATACGATATAGGACTCTGGAAAAATGTCATGAAATTTAAAACTATTTTAATGGCATAATTGGTATAAAATATTAAATTCATATCAGAAGTTCTATGAACCAAAAACCTTCCAAACTCAGACACTGGTCCTATACATAATAATCATCATACAGTACTAGTGCAAACCAGCTGAGGGTGCTGTGTGCAGAATTTGAGACAAACTCTTAGAACCAATTAAATATAGTATAAATTAATATGTATATATTATGTTCTGTGATGCTTCACGTATTCTGTGTTAAGTAAGCGCGTCCCGATACTTTTTGTCCATATGTTACGTATAGATAAATTCTGTAGTAAAGCCGAAATTGTAATAAAGCTTGTGATGATGGAAGGGGACGAGGGTCCTCGTCTCATAAGAATGAACCTCCCCTGAGTGTCCTCGACACTTTCTAAAGCGGCTACGGCGCTTTCCCCGGCACTGTGGTCAGGGGCCGAGGTGAACTGCTCGACTGTGCTGGGACGTGGCCCAACACAAACAGCCACGTCCTGTCTGCTTTATTCACCCTCCACATCATTTCCTATTAGAACCCAACTTATCTGTGGTGGAACAGGCAACGGGACAGATCGCCGTGATGGAAAGTATTACGGAACTCAGTAGATTGTAAACCCCCGGTGTAATTGTGGGCTCGTCAGCAGCCCCCCCCACCCCTGGTGTTGTGAGGACGTCGACGTCTCTGCTGTCTCTCGGCTCAATTTGATCAAACGCTGCACTTGGGGGTGTTAGTCGCTCTTTCTAGAAGCAGAAGCACATGGTCTGTTTCTAATTAACAATTCTTTATTAAGTACGTTGTGCTGAGACGCTTCAGGGAAACTCGGCCTGGATCATTAGGGAGACCTGGATGGCAAATGAATTGCTGAACCCTGTGTGTTTGAGCTGCAGAGTGCGGTGACGGTGGTGCAGGAGGGACTGTCTCTATTTAAATGTATGTATTTACTCTGGATTACAGTCAGATTTTCAAAGGGTGCAAAATTAAAATGGAATTGATTTATCCATCCATTTATTATCCTTTGCTTAATCCTATGCTAGAGCCGTGGGGGGGGGGGGGGGTTCCCCATGCATATCCAGGAGAGAACGTTTTGGGCATTGGGCAGATACATCCGTCGCTTGACATACATTAACTCACATACTAATGTATATAGGGGCAATTTAGAGCAGCCAAATCACCTTGAATCCAGGTTTTTGGACTGTGGGAGACAGGAGAACCCAGAGGAAACCCACGCGGACATGGGGAGAATATGGAAACTCCACCCAGATCGGGGTTTGATGATAGTTCCATCGTGATCGCCAATTCTAATCGGCTAATTCCGGCGGAACATTGAACAGTTTCTCGCGCCGCCGTTGTATCGGAATGATTACATATCGATATCCGATTGGTCCTGCAGTCTTTGCGGACAGCGGGTTGTGTTATATATTCACTTCGACATGTCGGAGTGTTTCGTTATTTAGAGTAATGGATGGTTGGCGCGGCGCAAACAGAAGCTGGGGGTTTTAATGCCTGGTTCAGATGATCAGGCCGATGTTAATTATTATCATCCTAATCAGATTTAGTTCTGTCTCTACTAATAGCCCTTACATGATGCATCCTCGGTGTCATGAAGCTGTTTTTCTCCTGTTTGGCTCTGCAGCCTGTGACTGCTGCCTCCACGGCGTGATTGAAGTGCTGATAACAATCGGCACGTTTGTTCCCGTGTGCAGGATGATCAGATTCATTTTTGTATTTGATAGATTTTTATATTAAAAATACACATAATCTTTCAGCTCATAGAGGATAACTATACTCTGTGGAAAGATGACCTGTGTATTACACTAAAAATCGCTTCCTTTATGGCTTTACACATGATTTTGGGGGATGAATATTCTTACAGTGGAGTATTTGATGTCATGTCATTTGATGTTGGACTAGTAATCATCATTCTAGTTCATTCCAATAGTGTTGGGGTTAAAGTCAGGGCTTAGCACTGCACTGATACTAATTTCGTTAACGGACTGATACTGTACTCATGTACTATTTAAAATATATTTCAAAATATTATATATATATATATATATCTTTAAATCTATACAATGCAGTACATAGTAATTAGGGCTGCACAAATACTAATACCGCTGCACATTATCAGGCCAATTTCGGGATCATGTACTCGTATTGGAGTGCATAATGCTATTTCAATACTATTACAATGGCACCCGTTGCCACCTCACCCTTCAGTAGTCTATTGTATGTTACAAAACCAGCCAAATGTTCGTCGCATTGGTATGAGTATGAGTATGTACCCACATATTAGACCTGGTACTTAAATGTAATCACTAAATATTAATAATTCAGAATTTGCATTTAATTCCCCACAGCCTCCACACCGCCGCAGAGTCCACGCAGGACTTCTCATCCCGAACAGGGAACCACATATGGTTTTTGAACCCTCCTCCAGCATGTTTACTTTCAGCGGGTGGAAGGTTTCTGCGTCTCGCTCGTGTTTTACTGTTTGTTTGGCTTCTCCTCTGCGCCCCGAACGATTCACATGCGAGTTTCTGTGTGGACCATTTATTCCCTGCCACACATGAGAAAGCTGTATCGAATGAATCCATGAATCATTAGATGAGTCAGTTCCTGAGGCCGCCGTAAACCTCTGGGTTTTTGGCCGCGGCTGAAAGCAGGAAATCCAGCCTTCAATAACTTCCTTTCCCAGAGCAACCAGCGACGGTAAAGATGCCCGGCCACGCAACAAAGCCGCTCGCTCACTTCATTTACTCCAACTGTTTATAATTTGTGGTCCGTATTCAAGCACCGAGCGGCCAGGCCCGCTGGCACCGCGGCCTCCGTTCCACCGTCGCTATAAATCCAAAAGCAGGCCTTTCATTAATGCGCCCTGCATTGTTATCATGGCCACCCGAGCGCTGGAGCTGGCCTGGCTTTAGCCGACGGAGGCTTGGCCATGGGCATTAGTATGCGCAGGGGCTTCTGTTGAACCAGTTTAACTCTCACTACAGTTCGGTAGCCGCTCGGTAAACACAGGCGCGACCATCCGAGCCCACATCAAAGCACCGCAGGCGGGATTCCGTCCGTCTTTATCGCGTCCCCTTCACACGGACGCTGTTGACTTTTTTCCTCACTCAGAGTCGGATATGTATCGCCCCTCTGACTCCGAGTCAACACTACAGGATGCTTTTACTATGTATGACATCATATATCTGCCCCTCTGTTGCAACTTTACCAACCTCCACTGCTCTGTGCAGGCTTTCTACAAACTTTTGGAGCGTGTTTGTTTGGGAAGACCCTGATGTCGGGTTCCAGTCTAGTTTGTCTCAGAGGTTTAGGGGGTTAAGTTTAGGAAATTTGCGAGTCAGTAAGGTGGTTCTACATCAAGCTGATCCAAAATCAGGACCGGAACACAAAAGGGCCTTCCCTAAACTGTTCCCTTGTTCAGAATAAATGGCACTTGATATCATACTCCTCCTATACAGGAGTATGATGTCTGACCCTGTGCTTTGTCCTCAAAAACTGTGGGCACTTTTATATAATACACATTATGGTCAAAATAGCAATGTTAATAAGTTTAATTGTTTTTTGATCATATTCGATTTTCAGGGCGGCACGGTGGCTTAGTGTTTAACATGTTCTCCTTTCAGCGCTGGGGATTCCCGGTTCGAATCCCCATCTGGGTGGAGTTTCCATGTTCTCCCTTTGTCCACGTGGGTTTCCTCCGGGTTCTCCAGTTTCCTCCCACAGTCCAAAAACATGGATGAAGTCAATTGAGTTCTCCAAATTGCCCCATATAGAGTGTGTGTGAGTGAGTGAGTGTGTACCCAGCGATAGATTGGCGCCCTGTCCTGGGTGTATCTGCCCAGCGCCCAAGATGTTCTTCCCTGGATGCCCCCCCCCCCCGCAACCCTAATAGAGGATAAAGCGGAAGATAACGAATGAATGAATGAATTAGATTTTCATGGTATGCTAAAACAGAAACAGAAACCTTTCCCAATCTCTTCTCCCTATAAGTTTCCAAACATCATTAGGTCCCTAATTTCACAGACCTGTGCTAATAGGACTAATTGATTCCCAGTAATACGTCGGTGATTAGGAGGTGTGTCCCAATACTTATCTATAGTGTAGCAGTTAAAATGTAGCCGATGGTTGAAAAATCTCCACGTCGTCTCGGTATATGGCTCCGGAGCGACGCTTCTCTTCAACCCAATCACAGAGCAAAATGTTAACTAACGTGTCCCCCTGCTCATCATCCTCGGCTGGCACCATCTTTAAGTGCGCAGGGCTGGAGAGAGCGAACGCCTCTGATGCCATCCAGCTCAATCCCGCGGCCCGGAGCCCGCCCGCTTCTCTGGGCCACTCTGGGATCAATTTCTGTCAGCCAAGATGCTGGATTGATTTACAGGGCCTGTCAAAACAGCTTCCCCCCCCACCACCCATGTCTGTGATGCGTTGCTATCAGCTGCACCGCTCAGCCCATTACACCGCTGCCGCAGCGAGGCCCGTAGGGACGTCCCTCTATTTACGGCTTTGGGCCTGGACGTTACAACTCCACACGTCCAAGAACCATGTGGTGATGACTCCCGACGTGAAATCGCTGAACTACAGACGCGGTGCGAGCAGATTAAAGAAGGTTTTTAAAGCGAAGCCGACGCCATCGAACGATCCCGAGCCCTCGCCGTGTGCCACGTCGTGTTTGGAAAAGAGGAAATTAAAGCTGTAAACAAGCAGAGAGGTAGATAAGCCATCTCCCGACGGCCAGATCAGCGCCGCTGCCCCGGGGCCTGCCGTCTCTGTTCTCTTGCGGAGGAGAGATCCTGATAGGGCGGCATCGGCACCTGGGTGTGAAAGGCATCAAGGTCACATGCTTTAGAGGTTCCTCCTGAAGAGCCCGATGTAACGGAACCATGGAAACAGAACGGTGACATCTGTGGGGGATGTGTCGTATGCGAAACTGACTTTAAATTCCGGTGTTTTGTTCGGCCATGGAGAGTCACCGCCTTCCATCTTTGTGGCAACAGTTTGGGGAAGGCCCGTAATGCCTGTTCGAATGAGTATGTGGTGTAAATGAACTTGACTCGGCCTGCACGGCGTATGCCGGGGAGACTGCGCGTCAGGTGCTCTCGCCCAACATCGGTGCCTGACCTCACAAATGCCTTTAGATGGTTGTGTGTCCATTCAGATTGGTGTGAACCTCAGCAGCTCGTCTTGACCGCTCGTCCGAGCGCTGAGGATCAGTTGAGGCCATTCGCTGATTATATTATAATTCCAGCGAGCAGCTACATGTGTACGTTACAGTTGATTTAATTTGTAAAATTGTGTAATTCATTTCTGCTCCAAATCTCACGTGTCATTCCGTGCTGGACCTACTGTGTCTCATGAAGCCTGGGGGGGGGTGTCTCGGTAATGACCTTGGTAACGCCCATGCCGTCAATACGAACATCAGACGGTGACATGAATAAGCGTTTCCGCGCGGCCGCACAAACGAAAGCGCTACAGTGATCATAAATGTGAGCGTCACGTTTAGTAATTACCAGGTAATTATCGTTTCTTCTTTTTGAGACCTTAACTACTGCGGGTCATTATTGAGTTGGTGAAAGCTATTCACAGACTGATCACTACACCCTCGCACCGCGGCGGCGGCGGGGGGCTGGGGGCTGGGGGAGTGTGGGGAGGGGTATGTAATGAAAGACGAGAAGGTCTGAGAAGTCATTTTCAGTGTCGAGCCCTTTTGTGCTCGGACTGAAATCTGCGCCCTTAATTTAGAGAACCGCATTCCGGCTCGGCTCGCGTAATCCGCAGACGAGTGTCATCGCCCGTAATGCCCGGCTGCCGCCTTTCGGCGAGGCGGTGGCACGGCGGATGCGCGCCCCCTTCCCCCCCCCACGCTAATAAGACTATTTCCATGGAGCCCGAGTTCCTCGGAAAGGAGCGCAATTATCTCCCGAGGTTGCGACAGTTTCTACAGGTGGCATTCCGACCTCGCGGATGCTGTGATCATTAGTGTCTGAACAGGGCCCTTCAGTGCTCCGGTCATGAGCTTGTCAGAAGCCATGGATGAGTCCGAGTCAGCGGGGGAGCCACTTACCTCACATTTCGGAATGGTGTTACGCTGTTGCCCCGGCCACCTGTGGCCTCATACTCCAGCTATGAGCAGCAGCATCATTAAAGCCGTGCCATGTCAAGACCTTATAATTGGAGAGGCAGTCCTGATCTTCAACAGCACGTTCGAAGCTGCCGAGCGGGTCCTGTTCACGATCTCACGTCACCTACACGGTCCAACTCCAAATTCTGAGATTTAAGTAAAAGTAAGCTTCTTCTTAATCCTTTCTTAGGGTCGGGGGGGGGTGCTAACCATTACACCACCATGCCATCAGTGCTCACAGGTACCTGCTTAAGGGATGCACTAAGGGAACTAACACACCACCACCAGATGCGTCAGTGTTGCTGCAGGACTAAGAAACAGCAACCGCCCAAAAAAAAGCCTGCTCTGTGGACGTCCTGTTTGGTAAATTAAACAAGGGGGACTAACAAAGTACGTAGAGAAACAGACGGACTACAGGCTGTAATTGTAGGACTACAAAGTCCATCCATGTGCTACAAGGCTAGAAATGTAGAAACCCTAAGGCAGGTGGGCTACAGTATCAGAAGCTCTTAACAAAGCTTCCCCTCCTCTGTGTAACGTATGTCTGCTATGATGCCGTATTATTAGGACACGCTCGCCGCATTACGCTCCGTCCTATGTATCATCCACCTGAATGCGAAATTAGCCCCATTTCAGAATCCAGCGCAGTACTTTTTGCTCCTACGCTCGCCGGCGAGCTTTGTGCGCTTTGTGCGCGCGGCTTTGTGTTTAAACGACGAGATGGATATAATGATGCCGTGTAGATATATGGTGCAAATGAATGAGCAAGTAAATAGGGCCCTTTTTTAGCATGGCAGACTTTTTGATATTATTCTAATGAATGCACCGCTGTCCACTCCAACGCGCTAAAGGACCTGCAGACGCCGGTACACAAAAGAGATGCACTAGCAGAACTATTCCATTCAAATGCAAACGCTCTCTCAAAAGGGGAGCCCTTGAAAGGACACATTTTGTATGTCTTAATTGAGTTTTCTGTCATATTGTGAATTATCATGTCCAGGTCCAAGGGCTCTGCTCATCAGCGAGCGTTGTCGTCTTTAACAGCGCGCTCGCCGAATGAAAGTGTGGAGCCTCGGCCTCTGCTCCAAGCCGCACGCTTTTTATTTTCGAGTCTGCTAACAGCCCATGATGGGCTTCGGTTCCCACAAGACTGACCTGATGCTGCAGGGATCACGCTCTCCGCTGCGGCCGGAACAGATTGAGCGCTGCGTATCGGTTTGGTGTGTAATCAATAGACGCCTGTTCCTGCAGATTGCTGATTTATATAAACCTTATTCATAATGTTGTTATACATTTCAGATTTTATATTATACACCTACTTAATGGAGTACCTTATTCAAACCATTTGGCTGAAAGCCAGTAGCCAAATATAGCACTTAATACTAGTTTGTAGTATTTGGTACACTATATGAACAGCAGTATTTGAACATGTGTAATATAATTAAAATCTGATGTTTTTATTAAGTCCAAGTTTAAGATAAGGCACCCAGCTATGTACTTATAACTTTTGAGGGAACAGTTTAGGGAAGGCCCTTCGCAATACGTGTCCATAATGCAGTTAGTTTTGTGTGAGTTGGGTGTGGAGGTATTTAAGTCCTGCCCCACATTTGAGCCCCATACATTTGTCCATATAGTGTATAATGTGCTGTACTAATTAATGGAAATATACTTGTGCTAAAGAATCGAGAGTGATATATCGTGATGGAGATCGTATCGTTGTCCTGGTTACAGTCCCCTCTAAGGTCACGACACTGCAGTTAAGTGTTCATCTGACAAATTCACACGTTTTGCTTTAATGTTTTAACCTGAACTAATAGGACGCTCACTCAGACTTTGCTTATACTCCTCTGTCCACCCCCCCCACCCCCCACGTCTCCTTAATATTTGACATTCCACTTGGGTATAAGGGACTTTGATTCTCCCTCATGTTTCCGTCTGATCCGTCAGTGTCTTATCAGCCGAGCAGAACAGACAGCCGAGTCGCAGGCTGCTTGCCGTAACCAGTTAATCTCAGATGCTTTTTCTTTCACATTCAAATCCCCAGTTCTGGAACTGTCGGCGCGCGCGCGTGTGTGTGTGTGTGTGTGTGTGTGTGTGTGTGTGCACGCGCGCGCATAGCAGCGAGTTGTGAAAGAGGCGTGTTGGGGCACATCCTGGCCGCGGCGTGCAGAGAACATTATCAGAGAGGGAGTTGGCCTCAGGAGGAGCTGAAAGCTGAGCACTGCATACATGCACACACACCCCTCCACCCCACCCCACCCCCAGTGCATACACCCACCCCACATACAGCACAGCAGAGTGCTCTGATAGTGATGAGCATCTCTTATAAGCATGTGGTTAGTTAACTGGAATCTGATCTCCAGAGAAAGAGAGAGGCAGGACGCTGAGCTGAAGCCGGGTCTGTAGCCTCACATTCGGGTTCTGTGTGCTGGAGTGCAGCTCCTCTGGGCACAGGGCCTCAGCTTTTGTGTGTGTGTGTGTATGTGGTGCGGGGGGGTACAGTTTACAGTACTTTACCCTGCAGACCGAACAAAGCCGATGATAATACCCCATTCAGTGAAACATGTTGCAAAGCTTTTGAAGGATGACGCCCGAGGCCTCTCTGCCTGGAATACATTTTCTTATTTTCTTTCATTAACGCGGTTTAAAGGTCGCCAGCAACCGACCGCATTCGGCCCGGCATTCCCGATCGGCTTTACGACGTTCGGCATTCACTCGGAATAAAACGGTTCCAGAGCCGCAGCTGCTGTGTGAACGGGATTACAGCATCTTAAAAAGCTTTTCCGTGATGTCATCAAGCAGTGGGTTTGTCTAATCAGAGAATCGGAACCCCTCCCTTACCCCTCCTTCACAGCCCGTCGCCCATCCAAACACTTGTGGGACTGGGGAGCGGAGTTTATTTTATTGCCCCGTTATGTTACTGAGCCTCGCTTTCTAAAACTTTGTGGAGTGGGTTTGTGGAAATTATTTACAGGGAAGGATTTGTGATGTCACAACACTGACACTGAGATTTAATTTAGCCTAAAGGTGTTGGTCAGAGCTCTGTGTGGACCCACAATTAAAAAAAAAGGGCCTTCCCCAAATTGTTCCCCGAAGGCATTCAGTATAGAGTAGACCAGGGGTTCCCACACTTTTCTGGCCCGAGATCTACTTTTCCATTGGACAGGTCATCGAAATCTCCCAGGGTTAATCATTATTTCAGGCTTTTATATTGAAACCTGTTTACACACATCATGTTAGTATTGGGGGGGGCACGTTGGCTTAGTGGTTGGCATGTTCTCCTCTCAGCACTAGGGATTCCCGGTTCGAATCCCAATCTGGGTGGAGTTTCCATGTTCTCTCCGTGTCCGCGTGGGTTTCCTCTGGGTTCTCCGGTTCTCTCCCACAGTCCAAAAACATGGACGAAGTCAATTGAGTTCTCCAAATTTCAAAAAAATGTTCATCCCCTCACTCGAAATGAATGTGGTATTTTAGTTATTGTGGAGCGAAGTTCTTCACTCGTCTTGTCAATCAAATAAAGTGCAAAAACACAAACAGAAACTCTCTAATGTAGATGATTCACGAGGCAGTGCTTCGGATTTAGGCACGGAGGTGTGGCCATGTGCCGGTTTTGGGAACAGCGAGAGAGAGCACCTCCCCCCGACCGCTCACTTTCAGCGATCGCGATTCGGAATTAATCACATTGTGTATTAAAATGCATGGGCGCATGTGTAAAAGTGCTTCTGATACTGTGCTGTAAAACAAGCGCTGATACGTGATTTTTTTTTCTCAAACCTCCATCGCGATCGACAGGACACCCCTTCAATGTATTGAGCACCCTTGGAGTAGACCAAATGTATTCTTTCTATGATCTATAATCTTTCTGTAAACTTTCCTGCTGAATATTCCCCAGCAGCCCCTCCTGTATCTGAAGTGTTGGCTTTGATGTTGCACATGATCCCATAGTTAGTAGTTGTGCCTCTGACTTTTTGTGCTCTCATGACTAAGAACGGTTCTAATCGGGAGGTTAAATCAGGATAAGACATTGTGCTCTGTACCAGGCTGTGCCCCAGGCCTTCTCGCCGCTGCGTCCCTGAGAGGATACCAGTGTCGCCTATTTGTCTGACATGCTTAGAGTGAGGAGTAACCACAGTATATTGTTGCCCCCATCTGTCACTGAGGCTTAGACGAGCAGCATCAGGCTCATCTTCAGCCATATTGCACCACTCATAAAAAAAAAGTGCGCACTAATTCCGGCCGCTTGTTTACGATACATGTTCTGAAGCGTGACTGGACCCCGGGATTCCATGTGCATTGAGCTCACAGCGGTTTATTTGGAGTCACATTCAAATGTTAGAAATTTATCCAGAAATGTTTCAGTGACACGATGTTAAAAACTGTCAGTCAGCTGCTTTAACGGTGTGATTAATTAGTGTTGATTATCTTTACTATTCTGTCAGGTGAGTAAGTGTGAGTGTGTGTGTGTGAGGGGGGGGGGAAGGGTAATAGTTTAGAGTCATTCATGGGGATAAATTTGTGGCAGCGAGATCCAGGATGCTGTGAGGGAGGTTTTGATTGGTTTTAAACCCCTACACTGCTATGATCACATTACATACGTTTCAGTTTGAGTGAACTATAGAGCTCGGTAAAGCGGCTTGGTGCGGATGTTGGGAACCGATTCAGTGCTCAAGTTCTCGAGATGGTCCCTTCTCACGAAACAGATGAGGATGGAGTAAACACGTCGCTTCTGTTTCTCTGTATTTAGTCCCGATGTGTGACTCTTCTCAGCTTCGTGTTAAATAGTTTTGAGGCTGTTCATCAGTGAACAATGGAGTCGACTCCTGAACTGAATTGTTTGGGGTCATTTATCCGAACGTGTGTGTGTGTGTGTGTGTGTGCGCGCGCGCGTATATATGCAGTACCAATCAAACATTTGGCCACGCCTCCTTTTTGCTCCACTTACTAAAATTCCTGTCTGACCCCAATAGTAGCACCACAGAGCAGGTATTATTTGGTGGGTGCATTTTTCCTATCCCAGCAGTGAGGTGTTTAAATGAAACTACAGCAGCACTGCTGCACTTAAACCCCCTCACTGCATCAGCGTCACTGCAGAACTGACAATAAACAATCCACCACCCAAATGATACCTGTACTGTGATGCTCCTGACCAACAGAGAACAGAGAACCAACAGGGGACTAACAACAACAGAGAACACACTGGACTACAGTCTGTAATTATAGAACTACAAAGCAGAGGAAATGGACGATGGAGCAAGAAGGAGATGGAGGAGTGTCCAAACTTTAGATTGGTACTGTATATAAATGTACCGTGACCTGTGTCCTGAATGTACCGAGGGCATTTATTATAAAGCGCGGGCGGATGAGGCGGAGCAGCTAATCACTCTCAGGTTTAATGCATGATAACGTAATGCAGTAATGAAGAGCTCTTGAACTCGGTGGAAAGTATCATTATCTTTAGGCAGGATTGATCAGCCGCTCCCGCGGGCCGCGTTGTGTATGAAATTGTGGCAGAGGTAAATCAGTTAGGTTGATTTATCGGAGCATGAATGACCACAGAGGGACCGAAGCCATGTCCCATGATTAGGCTATTTTTAGAACATTGATCGCGCACCCCCCCCCCCCTTCCTCTGCTCTTTAACATTATTTCCTCTGGACATTTGCTGCTTTGAAGCTGCCTGTCAGAAGACTGAAGCTGAAGCGACTGCTTTATCAGAGTCACACTACGAGGCGGCAGGCGGAATCTTTAAAATGTTATAAATGCTTCGACAAACAGTCCCCACAAAGCTGGATATGTTCCAGACTGCACGACTGTGTGCTTCATTTAAGAAACTCACTGATGATAAGACTGATCCATCGAGTTCAATCACTGATAATTAAAGAGACTTCATGTAGTGCACTTTACTTTTCTGTTTTGGTTTTGGAGCTCAGGAACACCAAAAGACGAGATACTAGAGCTTCTCTATTCGCATCATGTCTCAACCACCTGGACCCTGTAGAATAGAGCAGTCCCTGGTTCGATTCCCACTCCCACAAAGTACCATGGCTGAAGTGCCCCTAACCACTATTGCTCCCTGGGCACCGTATACAGTGTGCATTTGTGTTTGTGTCACTGCACAGATGCGTTAAATTTAGAGGACAGATTCCTCTGTGTGTAGTAAAGTAGACCATTCATTCATTCATTCATTCATTCATTCATTAATTATCTTCCGCTTTATCCTCTATTAGGGTCACGGGGGGGGGGGGGAGACGCTAGGCACCAATCTATTGCTGGGAACACACTTACTCAAACATACACACTCTATATGGGGCAATTTGGAGAACTCAATTGACTTGATCCATGTTTTTGTACTGTGGGAGGAAACCGGAAAACCCGGAGGAAACCCACACGGACAAGGGGAGAACATGGAAACTCCACCCAGATGGGAATTCGAACCGGGAATCCCTAGCGCTGAGAGGAGAACATGCTAAACCACTAAGCCACCGTGCCGCCCCCATAGACAATTCAATAAATAATAATTTCAGGTGATAATGTGACTCGTCTCTACCAAAATACTGCATGTTGCTTCTGTTGCCGCCTCCTGGATTTTTTTTTAAAAGGCACAGTGCCACCGACGGACAGATCCTCCACCATACTTCAAAGTGTGACTGTATTACTCACATAACAGTATACGTGTTTCTCATCTCCTCTGTGTAGTCGGCAGGGTCTCATCTCCTCTGAGTGAGCTCCAGCACCTGTGGAATCAAGAAAAGTTTTTTTGTTTTTTTTTCTTCGCCCCTCCCTTTATGGTATGAAATAATATGTGAAATTAGTAGCCATCATTCAGACATACATGGAAACTTGCATGTGGTTTGGCATGTAGCGTTTATTACAGGATACGGGCTGCAGCCGTCTTGGGTATGTGTCATTAAAAGCAAGTATAATCCTGGCTTTATGCAACCAGAACAAGATTATGGTGCTATAAATATGCAGTTAAGACCTTTAGCTAGTCCGTGCAACAAAGTGCCAGTTATAATGACATTGAAACAGCTGACCACTTATCTATGACTAAGTGTGGTTTTTTTTTTGTTTTTTTTTTGCAGAGGGCAAACCTCCAAACCCTCAATCCCTTTCTGTTTGGATAGATCAGTTCAGCTGGGCCTGAGTGCTTCCAGCGCCATGTGTCTGAATGCGAAGTTATAGAACAGGGAGGAGAGGTTCACTAATTCGGGCTGTCGCAGGCGACCACCTGTAAACGGGTTTGGGGGGTGGGTGGTGGGGCTGCTCCCTTTCCTTGCTGGAGAACATCACACACACCTGAATTGTCACCGCGGGCTAATGGGACATGCCCGGGCACAGCGTTGGCGAGGCGGGTCGCTAGACGAACCTCAGCTCGCATAAAGGTGTTTTGTCAACGCCTGCGCTCGCACGCCCGTCTCTCGCTTGGCCGCCTGGATGTCGGTGTGCGCGGGACGAGCAGCCAGGCCCAGCAACCACATGTTAGCCGAGAGCTGGAAGTGATTTCCAGCCGAGTTCATTATGCACCGAGGCTGTTGCCTGATACAGGACGCGGTGCCAAAAAAAAAAGGCCTGAACCAGTTAGCGGATAGAGGGGGTAGACTTTTTTTTTACCCCCCCCCCCCTCTTTCGTTCTGTCTTTCTTTCCTTCTTTTTCTCTTTCTTTTTCTCTCGTCAGGCTGTGAGTTAGTTCTGCAGTGTCAGCATTCGGCACACAAAAACCGAATTCAGGAAAAACCTCCCTTCCCTCTCCGGGTCCCCCCCCCCCCCCACACACACCCCTACCCTCCTTTTTTTTCCCTCCCGACAGCTTGCTCCCTTCCCCCCTCATGAACTGACATTCTAGAAGAAACATATGCTGCTAGTCCCACTACACAACAGCTTGTTTCGCCCAAACGGCAGCGGGCGGAGGGAGGGAAGGCTCGTGGTGGTGGTGGTGGTGGTGGTGGGGGGGTTAGTAGTGCGACTGTGAGAACATCCAAAAGTCCTCGCAGTTTAAAACTCTTAGTCCTCGGGGCGTAGCGTACATGTCCGAAGGTAAAAACGTTTAATTTATTAAACGTGGTTGCAGAAGGTGGTGCAGCTACAGTAGGTGGAGTGGACAGAGTCTGTGATCTAATCACCCTAACTCACCCCCGCGAGTGGCTTATCTATCGGGTGAAATGCGGGTGAAATGGGGACACAGGCCTCAGTATTTGTAAATGTATTTATTAAAAACCTGCGAAACAAAGCGTTTCCTGCTACATAACGTTATCAACAGACAGTCGGCATTGCTGCAAGGTTCATACTGCGCTAAATGAACCGTTAAAATGGAATAATGGTATCACGCGGTATTGTGACCTCAGGTGAAAGGTGTCTCAGCACTCTGGACATGAGTCTTTCTCTCCAAACGACTCTTTTTAGGGAGTCACATGCTCCTGTTAGATTCACCAGCATAACCAAGTGGTCCCATCGGCTTTCGGGAGGAAGTTTTAAGCCAGCGCTGTGCGCTGCAGGAAGGGAGTGAGGAAACGATCAGATTGCGGAAGCATCACAGTGATATATGAATGCGAGGCGGTCGTAAGTATGCGCACATCATGGGAGTCGCTCAGCCAATCGGAGTTCCACAGAGTCCAGACTGATATCATGTTGGATGCATTGTGAGAGGGATGCACTGCGGCACACGAGCGGCTTGACACGATTTCGGTTCGGATTTAAGGGGGCGGCTCGGGGGGCCAGACAGCTGAGCCGAAATTTGGCTCGTCTGCAAAGGTCTTTTAAAAGAAAAGAAAAGAGAGGGGGGAAAAAATGAGAAGTCTCCGGTACACAGGAGATGCCAGGTGGTTTTTGGCCGAGCGTTTTAAAGCTGTACGCCTGATGCCTCCTCATCCGACCAAGCTCATTTCTCAAGGCAATTGGATCCCGCTCTCAGTCCACCGAAAGTACCTCTGAGGAAAAGTAGAAACATGATCTTAATATCTTGGAAATGAGAATCCTATTCGGAAGCTTGTTTAGCCGCTGTCGCTGCCAAATGAGAGCAATTAAAATGAAATGTTTGCGTGCGCGGCTTTAATGGAATATTTTTCCACGATGGAAGTATCAATCCTGATGTAATGTGCGCGCTGGACGGCCCACATTAAGCGAGACTGCAGACTAATAGCTTGTCGTCGCTCTGATTTCCCACCATCATTGGACCTGTTTATTAAAGGGTACCGTCCAAGGTGGGAAAGCTTCCTGGAGGAGGGTGCCAGTCAGACTCAGACCAGCCAATCGGCTGATGGCATGGTTTTGGCATGTAGAACCTCAAAAATCAGAGGAAACCTGAGTACATTACGCCAAACCCTCTGCAGAGTAGGATGAATCCATGGTTTTCATGATCCTGGTAAATATGACATGCTGCCCCCCCCCCCCCCAACACAAAACTGATTATATATTTAGATATTATATATTTATATTTTGGCTCCATATTTACTGGTCACTCACTCATAGCAGCTTCTCTATCTCTTCCCCAGGTCTCACCCTAGTTTGCTCCAGGCTTCGGCTTGGAGGTCCCGACCGCCACGATTGATCCCGGCAGCTGGAGCGGCAGCGAGAGTCCTGCCGAAGACATGGAGCGGATGAGCGACTCGGCAGAGAAGCCCATGGACAATGACGCCGAGGGCGTGTGGAGCCCTGACATCGAGCAGAGCTTCCAGGAGGCACTGGCCATCTACCCCCCCTGCGGCCGGCGCAAGATCATCCTCTCAGACGAAGGGAAGATGTACGGTAAGAACTCAGGCACTCATGTCATGACACTCCTTTGTGACATGTATGTATATCTGCATGGGAGGTGGCCACCCTTTCTGGTGGGGGCGTCAGGTTGCACCACCATGTTGCTGCAGTAGTTTAAAGAAGCGGTATATATATATATATATATATATATATATATATATATATATATAAGGGCGGCACGGTGGTTTAGTGGTTTTGCACGTTCGCCTCTCAGCATTAGGGATTCCCGGTTTGAATCCCCATCTGGGTGGAGTTTCCATGTTCTCCCTGTGTCTATGTATGTTTCCTCCGGGTTCTCCGGTTTCCTCCCACAGTCCAAAAACATGGATCAAGTCAATTGAGTTCTCCAAATTGCCCCATATAGAGTATGTATGCGTGCTGTGTGAGTAAGTGTGTGCCCAGCGATAGATTGGCGCCCTGTCCTGGGTCTATCTGCCCAGCGCCCGAAACGTTCTCCCCTGGATGGGCATGGGGAACCCCACCGCGACCCTAATAGAGGATAAAGCGGAAGATAATGAATGAATATATATATATATACACACGTAACAATGGGGTTAGCAGCATGGGGTGAGTCAAGTTCATTATTAAGCTCCTTATACAGCAGAGTGTTAAATTCCGTCTCAGTCCAAACGCTTCTCATTCATACCACGCAGAACCTAAAAACCATCTACAACAACAAAAATACAGCTGTTTCAGAGGCCCAGGCTCTTCATACATTGCATCCGACGGCCCCCTGCATCGCCATGACAACCTTTTTAGAGGTGTGGATTAGAAGCTGACTCTGTAATTCCGTCCGAACACGAATGCAGAATCAATGAAACGTCCAATGAGAGGTAATGAACGGAGTACGGAGGTTAATCCGGCGAGACGCCTCCCTCGAGCCGCGGCGTCACAGCCGATATCTGCTAAATGGGCCTGAGATATAGCAGCTCGTCGGATGAGTGCTTAGAAATGTTTCAGATTCAATTAGCCCCACGTAGCTCGTGTGACACGGACTCGCCAGGTGACTCCCCTCCCCCCGCCGGGGCGTGCGATCAGGCCGGGAGGGAGGTGAGAAACGGGCAGGAGGATGCGGTTGGGACATATAAATAAATAAATCGTACAGTTTTAATTAGAATTCACGTCGTGTGTTTAAAGTTCCGGTTAGCTTCCGGTTAGGGGAAGGTTGTAGTGTGTAGTTAAGTCTCTATGACGTCCTAAAGACAAACCAAGCTCAGTTTAAAGCAGTGGAAAAAGCAGCTGGACAAAAGTAAATGGATGTTCTAGGTTTTTTTAATGAGCCGGAGGGAGAACAGCGTGATGCGGACTCTCCCAGCACTTCCTCTCACCTTGCTGGTTTTTGTATCCGCCCCAAGTGAAGGGATGTGGGGAGAAAATTAAGAAGCTAAAACAGGATTACAAGAAAATGAAAGACTGTAGAATTAAGGTCGCTATAGCAACCGTCAGCCGGCTTAATTCACGTCAGAGGTCCTAAAGGTGGTGCGAGTTCACTCTGATAACAGGCCTCTGCATGGAGAGAAGCATTGGAACTTAGATTTAAACTTTTAAAAAACAGTTTATGGGCGATGTTGCTACGCCAACCGTCCGTCAGTGTAGACTCCTTAAAAAATGCCCATCGCTGAGTGACAGTCACCTGGATTTCAAAGCCTGTCTGAGTGAAGCAGCAGGGTCTGTTAGTCCGCAGCAGATGGTACCACGAGCTGCCACCAGCTGTGCCCCCCTGCCCACCTTCCGTCTCCCAAAAAGCCCGGCTCAGGTGAGGGAGGTCATGAAAAACGAGGCATGTTTTCTTTCTTTTTTTTATTTTATTTAAATCCATCTCTACGTTTCAGTTTCAAGTAAAAGCAGAAGTCCACTAGATAAGGGGGGGGGGTCCTTCGCCACTGTCACATGACCTTTAGTGGCCAAAGAAACATCTGCGTTCGGGAGTCGAGCTGATAGCTTTCATCTGCAGGCGTTGCAGCCCCTCCTCGTACGGAGGATCTCGCCCGCACCGTCTCCCGCTGCTTCGGATTAAAGCATGACAAATGGCTTGGCCTAGCGAGGTTTAAATGATTAATAGCAAGTGTGCGAGAAAGCCAATAGGATCACGACTAGTATGACGTGGTCAGGACGTTCCAACGGTGAATATAGACTCCTTTCTGTCCCAGGATGTTGCACCACTAGGAGGCGCTGCGGTCCTCGTTATATATTTGCTTGTTGATTTTTTTTCTTCTTGATTCTGTTTTTCGTTTTGGACTGTGCGTGGTTGTTGGTGCCTGACGGGTCGGTACCTTTATTACTGCTGATAACCAACTGCTTGATGTGGGTGAGATTGGTGTGACTCAAACAGACCCCCCCCCACCCTAACCGAAATACATAGAAATTCTGAAAACTGTTATAGCTGCAACCAAGATTGGGTAGAGGGCGCTGTCTCTATAAGCGGGCGTACATGAATCTGTCGTCGAATTCATACAGGTTCCCATGAATCCCGTTCAGGTTCATCAGCGAGGAGTAACGTTGCCGTCGCGAGGAGCCGCCGCCGTCGTTGTCAAGCTATGACGCTTTGCCATAGTGATGTTTTTAGTGTGTGTGTGTGTGCGTGTGTGTGTGTGTGTGTGTGTGTGTGTGTGTGTATGTGCATGGTTGTAGATCCGCACTGATCTGTCACACAGTGTAAGGACCGGGCAGCAGGTCAGCAGGGCCAGATGTTCAGGGTATCCGGTTGCGTGTGTACTCATCGGCGAGGCCTTTCGCAGCCTCTGCTGGAGCCGTTCCCAGACCTGCCGCAAAAAAGCTGCTTTCAGAAACCTCGGATCGTCACGTGTGGCTGCGTTCGGAACCTATAGAGCTCGTACCGTCGCCGCAGTCGCTCCTCGTTCCTCTTGTGTTTCATATCGATATCCGTTTTTGCTGTAAGAACAAAATGGCAGAGTGTAACTTTGTCTGTCTGTTCAGTGGCACCACTTGCTCCAAAGTTTAAGCTACCTGCATAATACCGGCGATAAAAAATTATGAACGTCGTAATGGTGATGTAAGGTGCTCTTACAGTCATTCATTCATTTTCTTCTACTTTATCCTCTGTTAGGGTCGCGGTGGGGTTCCCCATGCCCATCCAGGGGAGAAAGTTTCGGGCGCTGGGCAGATAGACCCAGGACAGGGCACCAATCTATCACTGGGCACACACTCACTCACACAGACACGCACGCATACACACTCTATATGGGGCAATTTGAAGAACTCAGTTGACTTGATCCATGTTGTTGGACTGTGGGAGGGAACCGGAGGAAATCCACGCAGACACAGGGAGAACATGGAAACTCCACCCAGATGGGGATTCGAACCGGAAATCCCTAGTGCTGAGAGGAGAACATGCAAACCACTAAGCCACCGTGCCGCCACTCTTACAGTTAATTAATTGTAATTTTTAAAATCACGATTAAACACAAAAACAATAAATCATCTTATCCCCGGTTGTTACCTGTGGGATTACGGTGGTGCATGATCAGCACTCTCACCACACAGCAGGAGGGTTCTAGGTTCCGTTCCCAAAGGTCCACTTTTTCAGTATGTTCTTTCCAGCCCCCCCCCCCCCCCCCCACACGCACACACACACACACCCTGCTTTATGGACAGGGGTACAAATGTACAAATTTTAGAGTCTGTTTAAATACGCGATACACATTCTAAGTATTTATTTATGTTACACTCTTCTAAAACCAGCCCCCAACGTCACTGAACTGTGTGTGGGTGGTGTGTGTGTGTCTGTGTGTGTGTGTGTGTGTGTGTGTGTGTGTGTGTGTATGTGTGGTGGGGTGGGGTCTCAGGGTTTAGGGGAACAGCAGCCTGCGGAGGAATCATGTAGCTTCTCTGAGTGTGAATATTCGGTGAGAGGGCAGGTCTGAATGACAGTGTGGGGGCGTCGCTTCAGCAGGTCGCCGCCCCATTTGCCGGTGAATGCGGTTTGGCGGGAAGGGCCGAGACCCGAGGACGGCAGATTGTGACTCGGCACGCTTTGGAGGAACCGGGCTCGTCTTTCAGCCCCGCAGCTGTCGCCGGGCTCCTCCTGCCAAAGCCGCCGCACCGTGAACTGTGACCCGCGCGCTCGCTCGAGCATTAACCAGGGCTGTTGCAACTGTCAAAACAAGCGGGGCACGTCTACCAGCGGGGAGGCCGGGCAAATTAGGCGACCGGAATTCGTTAACATGTTTTTATGAGCGCAAATTGAACGCGGCATCTCGCCGTGTGGGAGCGTACTGTAAACACCTGTGTTTCGCACGCCTGCCATATTTCGGCATGTGTCTGCGCATAAAATGCAGCTGCGCTACATGCAAATCACATGCGACGGGTAGAGAACAGGGCTCCAATCCATCTCTGGGGACTCACTTACACAGACACACACTATATAGGGGCAGTTTGGAGCAGCTAATTCACCTTGAATCCATGTTTTTTTGGACTGTGGGAGGAAACTGGAAAACCCGAAGGAAACCTGCACAGACATGGAGAACCTGGAAAATCCACCCAGATCGGGATCCGAACCTGGATCCCCAGCGCTCAGAGGGGAACGTGCGAACCACTACACCACCGTTCCGCCTCTAGAGTCATTTAAACACCGCAACTGAACCCATTACTGCAGGTGGATAAAGTCCAGCATGCATCTTTGGACAGATGCATGCTTTCAACCTGTTAACAGTTTATAATAATAATGATATAATAATAATAATAATAATACATTTATTTTATAGGCGCCTTTCTGTCACTCAAGGACACCTTGCAAAAGTGTAAATAAGCATAAAATAAAAACATGATACAGAATACACAATATTAAAAGTATGTTAAAATAAGAAAATACAGGGCAAAGTTTGGGGAAGGCCCTGATGTGTTGCAGCATGTATATTGCAAGAACCATAGAGTCTGGAGTTTAGACTATGGGGCAAACTTCAGGACTAGAAACCCAACACCTTTGGGATGAATTAGAACATGGAGACCAACAGACAGGCTCCAAAGCCCTTCTACGTACAACTGAGACCGGATGTCATGACAGCTCCATTAGTCCTTCACATGTCAGTGGTCCATGGCAGTTTGGGTAAATGATCAGATTAAGGTTAAGGGTTCAAGCCCCGAGTCCTGCGAAGCTGCACATCAAGGTTGTTAAGCGAAGTCTTTAACCCTCATGGCTGACCCTGCATTCCGACCCTACCAAGATGGCACTTGCCAAATAAAAAGATAAGGATATAGTTTGTGCATCCAGATCAAATGTAACTCAACGTCGTTATCTTCATTAAATAAACGAATCACCCGCATCACAGCGCGCCAGTCACAGCGCGGCGCCGCTCGGACAGCCGCCCTAATGAATTGTCCCGAGCCGTCCGCCTGGGGCCTGATGAGATCCTCTTAAAGCGCTCCTCCGTCCTGATGGAGCACTTTCGATTGGCCTGGGGCGCGCGGATTATTCCGTTCACAGGGGCGGCGGGGGCCGCGAGACGGAGCCGCGGCCGAGGTCCGCCTTCGACGGGCCGACGGGTGCACTTCTGCCGGCATGCGCGGGGGGCAGAGGAGCGAGGGAGAGGCGCTTACATGCGTGAGAGAAGGGAAAGGGGTGGGGGGTGAGGGGGGGTGGAGGTTTGCACATGTGCAGTGTGCTGTCCTGAGTGCCTTTAAGCCCTTTGTTCCCCTGGCTGAATGCCGTTAATTAGCAACAGTTACTATAGCAACTGCCTCTCGCTTGAAAACAATGTCTAATTTTTTTTTTTCTGCGTCTAAGCTTATCGTACTGTTTACCTGAAGGGCGCACCGCTGGCTCCCTGCCCAGCCTTTGAGGTTAATTGTGACTCTGGTGTAAAAACATCACAACAGCTGCTTTGTGGCGAGCACAGAGGGGGGGGGGTTGGAGAGGGTGGGGGGGGTGGACGGAAAAACAGGGAGAAAAGAGCGAGTCGCCTCGGCGGCGAGGACCCGCAGACCTAGCGCTCGCATAATTCACCTGCTTTCGCGGGGCCTCCATTCAGCCTGGCCGCAGGCAATTACGCGGCCTCTGGAGTACATCACCGCACACATGACCAGATGTGAGACATGACAAGAGGAGCACAATGGGACGCGGGAGATCAGAGAACGTGGGTTTAATGGGTGTTCCTGGACGTGCCGGAGAGCCACGTGTCCACGTTTTTTTTTTTTTTTTTTTTCACGTCCTTAAATCTCGCACATTGTCGCTTAAATCCTCGCAACTCGTCCGCCGCGCAGATGAAACCTGTTCGTCGAGCCCGCCCGCATCCCACTTCCATAAAGCAGTCTAAATATCACAATATGTTTTGGACGGAGCGGCGGCACACGCGCAGTCTGCTCTGATTATTATGTGTGAAAGGACCATCTGTTTCAGGAACCGGCTGCTTTTAGTGGCTGTGATCAGGCCGCGGCCGCCCGAGCCGCCTCTTCCAGCGCATCTGTCCGCTTCGGGGGGAGGCCGGCCGCTTAATCACGGCGTGCGTATCTGCTGAGCGCGGCCGGAAGACATTTGCGTCAGGATGGAGGGCCGTCCGGCTCGGCGGTGGACACGTCTTGCCGCCTGGCTCCGATGAGGCATTTGTTTTTGCCCCATTACTGACCCGCCGCACACTCAGCCATCTCATCAGGGCCGGACGGCCGCCTCAGACGGGCACTAAGTGGCACTTGGTTTGCAGAGGCTGCTGTGGCTCAGTTAAGCGTAAAAAGCGAGCCCGGCCTCCCCCGCCGGCCGCCGCCGCAAACCCGGCCACCCGCTGCGAGGATAATGAGGAATTCTGGGATCCGCTCAGGCTCCCTCCGCTACCTGCATTCAGGCCGCGAATGGAGTCTGGAGAACTTCGGTCTCGCACGCGCTCGCACACACGCCTCGCATACAATCCCTTGCTTTTGTTGGCACGCCATTATGGCCTGGTAGCGACGCCGCCGAATAGCACCTGCGAAGGACACATTTCCACTTCGGCTGTGCTGAGGCGCTGTCATTTGAGGCTGAGTTAGGTGGAGGTTCTTCTCGGTGAAGGCAACAGGTTGGCTTATTATGCAGGCTGCAGCTCTGTGATGAAGGCAGGGAGATTTTTGAGGGCTGTTCTACACACAAAGCAAATGAATTCTCTTGTTTTGGGGCCTTAATGGAAGATTTGGGGTTTAATTTTAGAATTAATATCTTTATTTTGTAAAATTCAGGGTGGTGGTGTTCAGCCCTCACTTAATGCTTGTTCAAAACTGTGTAACATCAGTCTAACGCTCCCTTAATTAACTGATATAATCAACACAAACAATTTTTTATTCAATTATTTTAAACCAAAACATGGTTGTGATTGAAATACAAGGTCACCACTGAAGCAATGAGGGTTAGGGCCTTGCTCAAGGGCCAACTTTAGTAGACCCCTAACCTTCTAATTATCAGCCCTACACCCTAATCATTGAACTGCTGCACCCAGGACTATGACAATAATGATGACTTGATATTGTAAACCTGGTCTATCTGTCCCCCGTCCCATTCCTGTTGCCGCTGGAAACGCTGCTGTACGTCTCGGAACCTTTGATTACTTAATTATTAACTAATACTCTCTAAATGCTGTTCAGTGTGCTCACCCACCTCCCAACCACTACACAAAGTGGTGTCCGTTTTGAAGCAGATCAG
This sequence comes from Corydoras maculifer, assembly GCA_019802435.1. Taxonomy (NCBI): domain Eukaryota; kingdom Metazoa; phylum Chordata; class Actinopteri; order Siluriformes; family Callichthyidae; genus Corydoras; species Corydoras maculifer. The sequence continues at coordinate 58,353 of JAFMOD010001758.1, forward strand.
GGCATTTAACGGCCCCAGGGCCACATCCGGCCCCTTCGGTTGTCCCTTTCATGTTTTATAGTCAATCAGAGGATATAGAAAGTACCAGGAGGCATGGAGAACAACACGACACTCCTCCTCCCGACCCAACAGCCCCCCTCATTGGCCCGCCCGTCCCCCAAAACGCCGTAATCATTCATTAAAACGGTGAATTACATTACAGTCAATCGTTGGAATTGGTTTCCGATCTGTTTGTAGGTCTTGTCATTCAGGTCCTTCCGCCGGAGCCATTAATGAGCCCGTGTCCCCGTCGCTTTGACATTCCCCTCAATGGCGAGGTGAAAGCAGCTGGGCTTCAGGTCAAAATACCCTTTTCATGCTTGAGTGCTCTCCTTAAACCAAAAGCCCGAGGCGTTTGGCGTCTGCACTTTGGTTGCACAGTGAGATGTTCAGAACAGCCGTTTCTTCGGAATGAGTCCCGTCCTTTAGACCGTGGCTGTTTGGAGACTGTTAATTTATCAAACCCATAATACAAAACAAACACGCTCTGTTTCGGCTCCGAGAAAACTGCGTCGTCCGGGTTTTTTCACCTGGCGAGCGAACTGCGGCTTTAGACTTCACCCAGGTTCCTCATCAGTTTGGAATGTGCTGGGGAATCTCGAATTGCTTTCTTAGCAACAGACACATGCTCTTATCTGAGGGAACGTTCATGCTTTAAACTCTTTTATCAGGTAAATAATATCGCCTTGTTAAATGACTACGAAGGGTTTTGCCCTTATAACCACATCGGATGCAAATGAAGACGAATTGGTGGGTCGTGCCTGTCAGATTGACTGCTGTGGGTGGATGAGGACGGAACGTGGGTACAGAGCAGGTTTAAAGAAACGTAGCTTAGAGATTGAGGACCTATTGACTGGATTTAGCGATGCAGCTCATCAGCACAGCGTCTGGTTTCGGGTCGCACAGCTCCAATCAGCTGCGCTTTGTGACTGACACAGACCACTGTCCCGTTTACAGACAGTCCACTGAACGTGTCATTGTTTTAGGTTCTGCCTAAACCTCATAAACTCCTGTATCTTGTTAAAAAGTGTGACGCACTGATGGTTCATCTGACGTTATTCAGCTTTAAACACCGCACACTTTAAATGTGACAAAATTATTACATTACTATATGTATTTCCACCTGGTCATCTAGTATTCCAGTTACCACTTGAGACAACGGCGGCACAGCAGCCAGGGTTTGAACTGAATGGCACGGAGACTTAGTGGTTGGCACGTTCAACTCTTAGCGATGGAGATCCAGGTTCAAATTTTGATTAGGGCGGAGTTTCCATGTTAGCAAACTTAATATTAACGCTTAATATTTTTTCGTTTCATGTCTAATGAGAAAGGTATTTCAAATGGCGAGGCTTTGTAGCTGCGGCCTGAGCAAAGAGAGAGAACGGAATGAAAAACATCAGCGCTGGAGATCCATGTTCAAATCTTGATTAGGGTGGAGTTTCCATGTTCTCCTTGTTTCCTTGTGGTCCTTTCAGGGTTGGTTTTCTTTCATGGTTCTTTAAAAAAAAAAAAAAAAAAAAAAAAATATATATATATATATATATATATATATATATATATATATATATATATATATATATATATATATATTTATATATATGGTCCCCCCCCCCCCGTGACCCTAATAGCGGATAAAGCGGAAGATGATGGATGGATATATATATATATATATATGTGTGTGGGTGTGGAGTGTGTGACCATTGGTAGATTGATTGTATGTGTCCAGCGCCCAAAATGGCCTTAACTTTGTCCACAGTAATCGGGAACCAAACCTGGACCTTTCTTGCCATCAGACGGCTGCTCTACGCACTTCGCAGCCGCTGCTGAGCCTCCACATCACCAGATTTTAACCCTCAGAGTTCTAATTGCAGTTTGTTTGTCTCATACAGTTTCTGCATGTAGACAAAGGTGGGTTCGACAGCGGTGGGCTGCTGCAGAGCTGAAGTACCAAAGAGGAACTTGTCTGGAGGGGATGGAGGAGGGTTTTGCACATCAGAGTCATGAAGTTTGGCTTTTCATTTACACATATTGGTGACTGCTAACAGGTTTCTCTTCATGTTCCGAAGCGAGATCGATCCTGAGAGATTGAAAATATTGATTTACCCCGGAGCCCGACTGCGTGCGTGCCGGGAGGTGCGAGTCGGCAGCGTGTTCGCACATCAGCGGGACTCGAGTTCCTCTGTTCCCGTGTTCCTCTTGGGACTCCTCATTACTCCCAGTCCCTTTCCTGTAATTCCGGCTTTCTCGTTCTCCCTCCCTCTCCTCTTCTTTGAGAGCCTCCTCTCTCCACCATGAACCGGCCTGTAATCCAACTGATGATGATGATGATGATGATGCACTCCCACCTCCTAATTGATAGAGCAAGGCCACGGCGGACCGACTGCATTAATTGGCCTTCAGGGAGCTGGAGCAGATTCAGGGACGGCGGCTTCAGGTCTGCTGACAAGTACCACGGCGAGGGCAACCACGGTCACCTCGACTCCCTCCCTCCCCAACCTGCCGCTGTGCTCTCGGGATTTACGAGGGGCCGTCTAATGTAATCCTCCGTCTCTCTCTCTCTCGGAGAGTCTGGGGCTGAGCACCTGCACATTTCTGCTGCACGATGGATGTTGGATCATTAATCCTGCTCAACGCCTCCTACCCCTGACACTCCTGCTCTGGCGGAGGCTCCATAAAGCAGGCTTTTAACCTGGACTGGGGGTCACCTCGAGTTAACTATCGACTCCATTTTGGTGTTTCGGGAAAGTCGATTGATTTTTAAAAGAGGGTATTTATTACCGCTGAGTGTCTTTTAATTGAGAAGCTAATTGATCACCTTTCAGTCTCAGACTCATAATTCAGATGATTTATTGAAGAAAACTGTCTCCCGGATTCGTTTTATAGAGTTGCCTTATACCTCCCTGCACTCTGACCTCCATCCCAATGTCTCTCCGTGTCCGTGTGGTGTAACATGTCGGCGTTTGGTCCACTAAACAGCCGCCGTCGGATCGTCAGTGTCACGGCCACACCCCCTCTTTATGTTTAAATGAGTGCTGGATATTAATCCTGGTTGTGATGTCAGAATGTCCTGTGGAACGTTCCCGTTCTCTTGCTTCTCGCCGACGCGCTGCACTTCAAAACAAACACCACTGCATCTTCTGGTCATTAATTCACCACATCCTGGCTTATATTCCGGCGGCTTTGCAGTAAAGTGTTTTCGTGCCGCTTAATATTTGTCGTTTCATGTCTAATGAGAAACGTATTGGAAATGGCGAGGCTTTGTAGCAGCGAGGTGAATAGAAGCTGCGGCCTGAGCAAAGAGAGAGAACGGAATGAAAAACATCTGAATGAGTCGTTTTGAACCTTTGTTCAGCTTCATTCCAAACGACGTTAATGTTTTAAACATCTGGGGATTTGAACGCAGCAACGGCGATGCGGGACAGAACCCGGATTTCTGTTGGACTAGCGGTGTTGCCATCCTCACTGAACTGATAACGTCTTTCTAATTGTTGTAATTGTTGTCGTTAAAGGAAGACACACATTGGTTCCCTGCACACTTTTCTTTATATACACGAAAAAGGAAACCCGTCTTTCCCAACACATTCCTTTGTCCCGCGGACGGAGGCCTCGCTTTGTATTGTAATGTGTATACGAGAGACCCCCTGTGGTAATTGCAAAGGAGTTGAACAAGGCCTTGACCCAGTGAATTGCCCTGGACGTCACATTAGGGATTGGATTTTGGAGGGTGTTCATACTTAACCCCTTCATGGCAAATTATCGGCACGGTGCATTCTGCGTTCTCCTCTAAAGCGATGGATGGCGTGCGCTCTGAATCAACGCTGGATCTCCAACTACACTGAAAACACCAAAATATTTCCAGAGGAGGGACTGAGATTTGGGTTTTCGGCGTGACGATCCAATGCACCGCAAAGTGGCAGATGGTCCGGGGCTAGAGCTCAGTCAGGCTGCCTCCACACACCCACCCTCCGTTCACCGGGTCACAGGGCAGAACATATATACTTGAACCTTCAGCTTTCAGAAACACAAAGGATGATCCGCAGTGCGGCGTCATGACCCGACTGAATCCGCACAGGGGTCCTGTGGCGTTGGCCTTGGGGTCTTGAGTTTGGGGGATGACTTTGTTTAACGTTTTGTTGCAGCCGTTACCCTGTGCCCTCTTCCCCTTTCCTGCTTTATTTCCGACGGCATCTCCATCTCCATTCGATTTCTCTTACGAATGTCACCGCGGCGATGCCGAGGCGCTCCTACAATTCAATAATTGTCAGATTTTTTAATCGCTATTAATTGCAGAAACGATTAATTGTCTCATCTCATATATATTGGGTCATTGTTGATTTTGTGTCGCACATTTTTCGGCCCACCTGTCGAACCACCTGTTTATACCCCGATCAGCTCCAGCTCCATCACCTGTTCCAGTTTCCATGTGCGTGGTCTTTTTTTTTTTTTTTTTTTTTTACATTTTGTAATTTTTGTTTTTTTTTTTCCATTTTTTTTGCCTTTTTTTTGGTTCTTTTTTTTTTCCCCCTCCCCCCCCCCCCCCCCCCCCCTTTTCCTTTTTCCCTGTGCGTGGTCTTTTTTTTTTTTTTTTTTTTTTTACATCATGCGCAGGTTTGCGTAGCCCCCCCCCCCCCCCCCCCCCCCCCCCCCCCCCCCCCCCCCCCCCCCCCCCCCCCCCCCCCCCCCCCCCCCCCCCCCCCCCCCCCCCCCCCCCCCCCCCCCCTGCTTTTCACTGGAAACGAACCAAACAGAAGGACTCGTTGTTCCTGCGCCGCCGCGGCCAAGTTCGGTCTGCGCGTCCACGCTGGCGAATAAAGTGCAATATCCTACATTACACTCAGCTGAATGAGAGCAGCCTTGAAACGTACACACGAGGCAGTGTGCTCGCGGTTTTGGAATTTTTGCACATATTTTACACTGATATTATTCAGGCTTCTCTCTCTCTCTCGCTCTCTCTCTTTTATTATCACCTATTAAATCAGTCAAGGTCTAAAACATCATCTTGGCTAATTGGCCCAGCAGTTCGTTTACATGTGATTTCGTTTACATGGCATGTCGAGCTTTCGGGCATGTTGAGTTAATTAAGGCTGAGCACTCGCGAATTCGCGACTGTGGTTCTCTTCAGTTGTGACAAGTGACACTTAGAGAATTACAGCTTAATGAGAATTAATGGTACGTTTGTGTACGACGCTTACGGCGCCGCCTTGCGTCTTTGTACGGTATCGCGGGGAGATATGAAGCCTGATGGCGACTCGCGGCTCGATCGGCTTTTGATGACGTGTCCACGCCCCACCACCCCCCTCCCTTCATCCCTGCAGGATGAGAAATCAATCAATTACCCTTCATTCTGACGAGAAGTCGAGAAGCAGCTCGTTTTGAAGCCATTCTGTCATGATTAGCTGGAAATGGACGGCGTGCTGACAAAGCATCGTCAGAGTGACCCCCCCCCGATTTGTAGGGCACATGTTAACGAATCACAGCGCCTCGCTTTATGAGGCTGATCATGGAACCTTTCCTTTTTATTTGTTATTTATTGAGTTGCTCTTCAGTTTTAAGGTCCCTGAATCATGTGCGAGTCCTGTACATATAGCCCCGAAACTGGTGGGGAGTCGAAATCGCTCTTGAGAATTAGGGAATAAGGAGCGGTGGATCCGCAGAGGAGCCAACCGCAGGCCGGGCTGAGATCTACCCCTGAATGAGACGGGTGTAATGGTGTGATGGAACACGGTCAGAATGTGCCAGGGGAAAGTGAATGTGCTGTAAATCACGCTGGCCTCCACCAAGGTGCCGGGAGGGATCAGGAGGGGTGGGGGGGCAGTGATAGAGGAGGGGGAGCTTGAGGGGAGCTGTTCAGCTGGAGCAGCTGTGTAAACCCCACTGATTGAGGGAGGGCCTGGATGGAAGCAGGGACTGAGAGATAAAGGCCGACAGGAACTTTTCTCCTCTTTCTGCTCGGCTGACGTCCACATCTCAGACCTCAGACCGCGCGCTGATAATTTGAGCTCCGCCCATTCCAAAGAAAGAGCCTCTGCCCGGCAGCTGGATCCGAAACCTCCTCCTGTAAGAGCAAACAAAGCTTTCGGCTTTCCAGGCTCTGCATATGAAGGCACAGAAGAGACACCCAGTATGTGGAGGGCCTGCTGAAAGCCCCCCAGCCGGGAGTGGGGAGGGGATGGCGGGGGGCTCGGAGGGGGGCACTGCTAAGGGTAGAGCTGTATTTTTCATTCAATGGAGGAGTCAGCTGCTGGGGGCCAGTTCTGAGAAAAGAGGGGTGCCGCAAGGCTTCATTGTGGGAGACTGCCGTTTCGAGCACTATTGATATGTCTTCGGACCTCCGGGGCTTATTCAGATTCAGGGGGCTTTTTTTTTTTTTTTTTTTTTATCCTTCCCAAAAAGTGTGTGTGTGTGTGGGGGGGGACTTCTCGTCTTAGTTACCTCGTGAGTACATAAACCTCCCCTTGGTGTTTTATAATGCTTTTGCATACGATCTCCAGAGTACAGGTCTTGCAGAGTCTCCCCCATTCACACATGCAGCTCCCTGTAGGAGGTCACTGATGTGTTATTTCCTGTTCCGGGGGAAGGGGGGGCTACAGCGCAACGTGACGCAAGCAGGACAAAATCGCTGTCCCATTGCCAGGTTTTTTCCCATAAGTTAGAGATCTTCATCCACACCTTCTGTCCTCCTCAAATGTCTGTATATGTTCAGACAGGCTCAGCCGTCCCAGAATGCACTGAGGTACCAAAAAGTCCCATTTTTCATTTTTATTCCTTAATGGTGTAACATGTTCATGTCCATCCGTCCATTATCTTGGGCTTAATGCTCTTAAAGGGTGCGGCGATACTCCCAGGACAGGGCGCCAATCCATTGCTGGGCACACACACACACACACACACTCACTCTCTCACACACACTATATAAGGGCATTTTAGAGCTGCCAATTCATCTTGAATTCATGTTTTTGGACTGTGGGAGGAAAAGGAAGAACCCACAGGCAACCCACCTGGACTCGGAGAGAACGCTGAGAGGCACTGCCATGCAGGCCTTCCCCAAACTGTTCTCCAGGCTCTGATTTTCGACACCTCAATCGATTCGATTTAACGAGTCCTGATACTCGTGTCCATATACAGTGTGAGCCGCGTGAACAGAACAGCTCCGCGGTTCCCTCTCTGACGCCGTCGCGAATCCCATAATAATCACAGGGCTGCAGTTATGAAATGGAAACAATCGGGACTCTGATCAGTATGGCCGCCCACACGAAGATGGGCTTCTTTTGCCGGCGTGTTGACTCTGACATACGAGCCTGCTTCACACAGAGGGCGCCTCCTGTTGGAAACTGTTTATTGGGAAAATTCCGTGGGGTTGAGGGAACATCTCTGATGGGGAACATCTCCCCCCCCCACCGCGCCCCGAAATAATCCAATAGTTCTGGTAACGAGAGCGAATGACTTGCTGAACTTGGTGAGAGACTGTGTGTTAGGGATTTGTGGGGCCTGACACATCCCCCCCCCCTCTCTCTCTGTCCCTCTCTCTCTTTGTGCCAGTGTTATTTAAACGCTGGTGAGAGAGCATGCTGACCTGGTCCGGCTGAGCATGGTGGCGCCCCCCCCCCCTTCAGCCCGGACCTGTGAAAAGAATGAATTATTCAGCAGTCAGCATGCTTACAGCTGGCCGATCGCGCGCTTTGATCTCGGAACGGGGCGTCGGCATCAATGGCCGTATTGTGGTGTTATGTGTACACAGTGTGTGAATGACTGAGAACAGCGAAGGGCCCCGGCTTCATCGGGACGGAGATTACAGTTCAGGCATGCCGGGACCCACCGGATCTCCCCGGCGCTGTTCATTCGTCCGCAGGGTCATGTGACCTGACGCGCTCCTGGAAGCGGTGGGAGGTGCCTGCCGCTTGGGTTCATCCTCTGCACCCACGCACCTCCATCTGAGCCCGAGGTTAGGAAGCCTGCACACCTGTTGGGTGTGGCGCAAAATTATTCGCTTTGTGCTGCTTTTTTGCCCGAAAGGCGTCTTGTGACGGGCGGGATCCAGGGGCGTCCTCGCGCGAGGACAGATGTGCAAATTTACCCGGGCATTTGCATCGGAACGACTTGACAAAAAAAAAAAAATTTTTTTATTTATTTTGCTGCGGTTTGTTTGTCAGACCCCACAGCGCAGTGCGCAGTTTTGCAAAGCTCACACACACACACACACACACGCACACACACGCGCACGCACGCGCGCACGCACAGACACGGCTCTCAGTTTTTTTTTCACACGACAGGTGCCTGTAATGGCAGCGGCTCGAGAGGCATTACCCAGACCCACTGGCTTTCATCTTGGCCACCTGAACACAGCGAGCTCACTCGGCGCGCAGCGGGCAGAGGGCCGGCGGCGGCGTGCGCACGTGCGCGGCCTCATTTCACATACCGCCGCTTTGCCCCGGCCAGCGCGGGGCACGTTTACGCCCCAATGCCGGGCATCCACGGTGACCAACCATGCAACGAGGGACGACTCCGCGCTGATAAATAAAATCGGCCAATTTATTAGATTCATTCATCCATTCTCTTTCGTTACCAGTCAGAACCATCACAGTGCAGGTACCATTAGGGTGGTGGATGAGTCTCAGCCCTGCACTGTTGCTAGACTTTTTGGCGATACTGATCTCAGTTCAATAATGAGACACTGTGTTTGATTCAGTCGGCGGCACGGTGGCTTAGTGGTTTAGCACGTTCGCCTCTCGGCTCTAGGGATTTCCGGTTCGAATCCCCATCTGGCTGAAGTTTCCATGTTCTCTCCGTGTCTGCGTGGGTTTCCTCCGGGTTCTGCGGTTTCCTTCCATAGTCCAAAAACATGGACCAAGTCAATTTAAATATAGAGTGTGTGTTTGAGTGAGTGTGTGCCCAGCGATGGATTGGTACCCTGTCCTGGGTGTATCTGCCCAGCGCCCGAAACGTTCTCCCCTGGATGGGCATGGGGAACCCCCCTGCGACCCTAATAGAGGATAAAGAGGAAGATAATGAATGAATGTGTTCCGGCACCATACATTATGACATCACCAGTCAGTAAGCTCTCATTGGTGGCATGTTAGGGGTATTTTATCATAATTGTGACATGGTGACAAACAGTATCAGGTTGAAGGTCACATGCCTCTGTAGGTCTGATTCCGTGTTCGATCTGATGACGTACACGTCCTTTTATTATATAGCTTTACAGTCTTCAGTCTTTCATCATCTCCAGACCAATTAACCAAGCCGTTAAGAAACGCCGCTCCTCCCGACTGTTCCACACTAAGCTCCCCCCCCACCCTCCGCTTTAAAAGCTCCGCATGCCGTTCAAGAGAAAACAAGAGTCCTATGGCAACCAGGAGATACAGCTGGACACATAATTAGAGCGGCTCCGTACCTATAATTTGCGTAATAGTCTGGAGGTGGCGGTATGTTATTAACATATGAAAAGGCTAAGCAGGGGTCATTCTGCCTGCTCGGGCAATTAGGGGTGCGCAGAGGGCAGAAGAATGTTTGGAGCCGCCGTTAATTGGAAATCGGCACAAAGCCGTGCGTTAATTCTAATTTAAGGGCAACAGCGCTGCGTTAAACGAACGCATTTCCGCTGCCATTACGGGCCGTAACCGTATGAATGTCAGGATCTGCTTCCTCTCGCCGCGTGAGGCTTCGAAGAAATCGCCATTAAACTAGATTTATTCGGAGGCCTATAGAGGCGGGCGGCTTCTTTCACAGCGACGCCAGGAGGGGTTGCCTTTTCAGTAAATCATGTTTGTTTGTTCGGCGGACAGGAAACGGGTCCGATCATCACGACATGCGCGTTTCATCCGGTCCAAATGGCCCGCTATCGGCTTTTAAATCTCTTCTCGCGTCTCTTTCAGGTCGCAACGAGCTGATCGCCCGATACATCAAGCTGCGGACCGGGAAGACGAGGACGAGGAAGCAGGTGAGGCCGCATGCACGTGACGGAGGGAGACCACTTTTAGTGTGCCACGCCTGCCTGAGCTTCTGCCTGAGGGGCTTTTAACGTTCAAACGCCTCCGATCCATTCAGACACACAGGACGTCTGTGCAATCAGTGACACGAAGCCTCGCAGCATGACCCCCGCGGGGGGACTGGATTTAAAAGTAAAGAAATATAGAGACGAAACTTTAGTCAGCTGCATGAGCGCACAATGCATGATCCACCACCAAACAGCAAGGCGTGTGTTATCCAATGAGAATCACACAAACATACGACACTATTGCCACTGGTGTCTGGGGGAGACTTTAACAGTATTTAAATTGGTGCATTACACTAGAATGCTTCGCTGTGCCACCCGCCCACCCCCCTTCAGCACCACCCAACCCCAAGAATTTGGTTTCCCCAATCGAAGCCATGTGCCGATCCCCTGCCCGGCCACTAAAGGTCACCCTACAAGCCTGCGCTGATTCTGCACGCCGCCGAGCATCTGCTTCTACATAATGTGCTTGAGGCACCCGCATCCACCTTAATCAGCCTCGGGCCGGAGGATGCAGCTTGGGTCGCGCGCTTCTGCTCTTTACTGTTAAACCCTTCACGTGTTGTCACCCGTGAGCGAAAAGTATAATTACTTTCTCTGTTCTTGTTTTTTTTTTTTTTTTTTGCCCTTTTCCCCTAAAAAAAAACAAACAAAAAAAAAACACAAAGGTGTCTAGTCACATTCAGGTCTTAGCGAGAAAGAAAGTGCGAGAAATCCAAGCCGCCATCAAGGTAGGTCTGACTCCACCCCCCCGTCACGGGGGTGGGGAAGTTTTTTATCACTCTGGTTACAGGCTGTGTTTCCTTTGTCTTTCCTCCCCCTCCCCAACCCCGCAGGTGTCTAGTCACATTCAGGTTCTTGCCCGGCGGAAATCTCGCGAGTTTCATTCCAAGCTGAAGGTATGCGCTTCCCTGCTTTCGGCTCTGTGGTTGCCGCGCCGTTGCGACTTCCTGCTCCTTCCGCCGAAGGGGTGGATGCCTTGTTACCCCGCTTCCTAGCAACCTGTGACCTTTGCATGTGACTGTTTTCGGCATGCCTATTTCACCCCCCCATCCTGGTCCTCTGATCGTCTGACCCCGCTTTACCCCTTTCACTTGCACATGCATGCTCACTTACACTGCGGGCATTCGGTGGTTAGTGTCTCTGTTTTATGACTGTTTACGCTGCAGCGCCTTCATTGACCACTAAGTGCATCTGCTTTGAAGCTTACTCACCCCAGGGACCTCTTTGCCGTTCAAGTATAGTTGGTCGGCCTTTATTATTAGCTCATAAAGCCGCCCCGAAAAGAACAGGGCATTAAAATGCGTGTGGGTGGGAACGAAATCCAGTAGGTTTTTTAATGGGTTTCCTACTGAGCTTTAATAAATTACTCTATATATTTTTTTATTTCCCGTATGTTTAAAGCCACTTGTTGCCGTCGAATGAAAATGACGCGAGGGGTTTAACGAAGAGCGAGTCGGCCACAAAGATGATGACACTTAAGTCTGAATATTAGACGTCATTAAATCTGTGTGCGTGTTTACCAGGGACGAGAAGTTTGACACGGTCCCTGTTTGCACCCGACTCATTTAGAATGGAACGCCAAATACATTAGAGCTAAACGTTTAATAGCTTTGTAAATTAAAAATACAGGTGCAACACTTTAATAATTAGGTTGGTAATATGAGCAACACATTTCTTATGTAGTTCCCTATTTCAGATTTAGTGCACTAAGTAGTGTGTTGTAGTGTTGCTCATATATTCAAATGTGAGTTTGGCTCACTATACAGCAGTGCACTTGGATTTGTTGTGTGCATATAATATATACTAAAGCTACATATGAAAATCATCCCTATTTCTAATATAGGGCACTACATAGTGCGTCAGCCAAGTTGTAGTGTTGCCTGAATTGCCTAGTGCACTATAAGAGTCCCATAATGCACCTGGATTTGTAGTGTACATATAATGTGCACTACATCTTCATTCAAACTCACTATTGCTGATGAAGTGCACTAAGTTGTGCGTCTGTTAAATCTTAAATGGGACTCGCTCTATAGAGCACTGCAAAAGTCCCATAATGCACCTGGATGTATGGTGTTTATATGATGCTCTGATGCTGTTTGAGTACAGCGCCAGTCCCATGATGCATCTGAATTTTAGGGGGGGGGGGGGCTGACAGGAGGATGATGAGGGCTGGAGGTCAGGGGTTGGAGGATTCGGCCGTTTGTCTCGTGGCTGTTGCGTGAAAGCTTGCCGGGCCACTGGGCAGGCATGGCGCGGTGCTTTAACTGTAATGAAGTCATCCCCTCTTCTCCCCCAAACCGTGTGGAATGATGTGTCCTACAGGGGGAGCATCCGAGCCTGTCCTCACATGCTTTCTCTGCAGTTCACTAACCCCCCCCCCTGCCCCCTCTTTTTTTTCCTGTAACCTCACTGGCTGTGAAATGCTTACCTCATGCTGCATTAATGAAACTATTGAACCCCCCCCCCCCCTCCTGCCACCCCCTTCTATTCCTTCTATCTCACCCCTCCGCACTTCTGGGTTCAGCCCTTCGAGGCTGCCTTTGATTTTATTTTTTCGTCTTTTTCTTTTGTAGGAGGTTAAACCTGATAATAAACCCACTCATTATCCCCCCCCCCCCCCCCCCCCCCCCCCCCCCCCCCCCCCCCCCCCCCCCCCCCCCCCCCCCCCCCCCCCCCCCCCCCCCCCCCCCCCCCCCCCCCCCCCCCTCTATAGTGATGACTATATCAACTCCCTTCACCGGCACACTTTCTGACACTCGCTGGTTTACTCAGATGGATTAATGACCCCTCATTTGCGCCTCATGCGTACACGTGTGCGCCCGCGCCCGAGCGAGCGAGCGCTTCCGCCCTGAATGGCCGATCTTTCAGGGCCGGCGGCGGCTGTCGAGCAGAAGCAGCCCTCCTTTTGTGTGCGCCTTTCTGTCTGCTCTCATCTAAAGCAAATTAGAAGTAAGAGAGAGAGCAGGAAAGAATTCAGCCTGGCTCCCAACCATTTGCGTTTTGCGTCTGAGCATTAGAGTAAACTGGCGAGCGTCCCCTTATCTGAGACATGTCGAGTGAAATGACTTGTCATTATGGAAAGGCTTTCAGGGGGAGCCTGTAATAAAGGGCCACACTGATCTAAAGCCTCCATATTATCAGCTGTAAATCGTCCTTTAAGGAGCAGCCGGGAGTGACCGCACTTTCACATCTTAAATATTCAGGTGCGCTCGAAGTGAAAACGTGGCGGTCGGGGCGTCTAATAACAATGATCCACCACCATAGGGGTCGTTTCAGTCGGCGTTTATTGTTCCTCACTGATCGAGTAAAGCTGTTCCGATGACATCGTACAGAGGATGTCCTTTCATTAATTCAGAGCCGGACTGATAAGGCCCTATTGGGGGGGGGGGGGCTGATTTCCATCCGAATTTTTAATCCTGACCTTTAAAAAAATCTTTGGAATATAAGCTATTCAAATATATACATAATCTCTGTATTATTATGGAATTATGATTATTATTAAGCCCTGGTCCTCACATGGTTTCCATATGTTTAAAACCAAAATACCAGGGGGGGGTTTCCTTGGCCCTCTCGCTTTGGCTTATCTTTTAGGCTTTAGGCTTACACTGCTTTACACTGTTGTGAAGAAGCTTCATTTGAATAAATAAACTTGAGCAACGTGCCGTAAGCGCTTTACACGGGTTTTACATACATACTTTGTGAATAGTCTATAAGAGGATAATTTAAGCGGTATGTGATGCTAAACATGAACTCACTTGGTAGAAGACTTTTTAGGCTCTACTGATCTCTCTGCTCGATTGCTGATCCATTCACGGATCGCCATGTGTGCGCCGACGTGAGCGGTGTGAACTGTGCAATCACAACCCAGCCTTGTCTGTTTCCGTTTAGGTGACGAGCATGGTAAGTACTCTGTCCCGAGCGTGCTGAGGCTGCACCCTTGCACGGCCTCCTCCGTTAGCGGCCCGCTCCAACGCCAAGCCCACCGAGCGGTGGCCTCTGGCAGCATGCTCGCCGGTCACTGCGCTGGACCGCCGGCCTTCGGGACGCTTTGTGCTTTAGGACCGTCGCGCTCATGCATGGCAAAAGGGACGAATGTCTTCCGTAGCCTCTCGTGCTTCTCTGAAACCTAATAAATTATCAGCCCGGCCCGAGAATGGGCAGCTGGAGTTAATCAGTCAGCTTGTGAAGGAAAATGCTCTTAACCGGCGTGTTCTCCACGCTCCACACATTCACTGGGGTCGCTCAACCGTGCAGTAACCTTGATCGCTGAATATCAAGAGCAAATATAATGTACGGAAGGGACAGGAACGTATTAACGCTCACCTTTCACTTTGTAAAGATATTTTACTCGTAAAAAAAATAATAAATAAAAAAATTAGTGTTTTATGTACAGTAACAACCCAAAGTTTGGACACGCCCCTTCTTGCTCCATTGCATATTTCCTCCACTTATCATACAGACGGACTTTTATATTTACCCTGCTTACAAGACCTCTGCTCTGCTTGTGCGCTTTTATATATATATATATATACTCTGCTCTCGCTCATTTTCGTGCAGTGCACACATTCTGACACTTGGTGTCGCCCTTAAGTTTTCAGCTAAATTCGGCATTTTTAATTAGAGTTAAACCCTTTTAATTATAGGGGGAAATGCATTTTTTAAATAGAATCGGGATTCCGGCACCTCATCGGTTAACTGGCACTCTTCTTTAATCCCTGTCCCGCATGCACAACCCTCTTTGCTTAGAACTCTGCCTACAGGACACTGCATGGCTCCTGAACTCTCCTGCTTGTCCTCTTTCTCTCAACGTGTTCCTTTATGCCGTGCGCTGATCTCCCGGCCGTTTCTCCTCCCCTTTTTTTAATCTCAAAACGCCTTCTAAAGGATCAATCCGTGAAGGACAAAGCCCTCCAGAGCATGGCATCCATGTCCTCGGCGCAGATCGTCTCGGCCACAGCCATCCACAACAAGCTGGGCCTACCAGGCATCCCGCGGCCCACCTTCCCTGGAGCTGCTGGGGTAAGGAAGCCCAATCCTATTACACACACACACACACACACACACACACACACACTCATACACACGCTCACATCAACCGTCAACATCTGATAAGAACAGCACTGCTACAGTTCCGATAACAGGCCACTTATTACAAACCCAGGTGTAGTACGTGCCATGTTGGCCTGACGCGAGGCTGTGATGAGTATCACAGGCCTGCAGAGAGTGTGTGAGTGTGGATAGGCTTTGCTTTGTTGTCTATTTATGTATCTAATTCTCCAGCTTTGGCAGGGCATGATATCCACGGGGCAGCCAGGATCCTCTCAAGAGTGAGTATATCTGGATTTCTCTCATATCAGCAACTTATTCGCTTTGTTCTCTCGTTCGTGTCTGTTTTTTAATAACTGCACGGTCCGAAATAGAGAGACTGATATGAAGTCATACCACAGTTAGGATTTAAGGATGTTTAAAGGTTCTGCATATAATTTAGGCTTATAATTTAGGCCTATAATTTAGGAGGGAGGGGGAAATGACATGACAGACCCTGTTCACAGACCCCAACCATCAGGTTGAGATACATGTAAGTTGCACTGAATAAGAGTGATTAGCTGATCTAATTTGCCTTCTGTAGGTTACACACATTTAACCCATCTGTGCATTGACACAAGCATACTGCCGGCCTACCGCCACAAACACTCACACACACTGAGTGAAGTGAGCACACGTGTCCGGGATTCAAACCAGGGACCTTCAGGTCGCAAAGCTGGTTCCTTAAAAACAAGCCTATGACTGCCCTGAAACATAAAACTTAAAGAATTACACTGTGTTCTTTAGTCTGACATATTGCATTCTTCATTGTCCCGTCTCTTTATTTGATCTAATCGTTGTTCTGTTTTCAGCATTAAACCGTTTGCACAGCAAGCCTATCCCATCCAGCCCACAGTCACTACGGCAATTTCAAGTACGTATTTTGATGTAAATATTTATATTGTACCCCAAATATCCTTTATTTCTGTCTAATATTGTAAATATAATGTTACGAGCAGATTACGAGTCGGCGTCAGCACCAGCGCCCACAGTGCCGGCGTGGCAGGGACGCTCGATCGGAACTACCAAGCTCAGACTGGTGGAGTTCTCAGCTTTCCTGGAGCAGCAGAGGGAACCGGACTCGGTGAGTTAAACCGCTGATGGACTGAGTATCACTTAGTCATTACAGATCTATTAAAAAAACACAGGATCTGTTTGGCGCCCTCTTGTGGACTTAAGATGCATCGTCATTAAAATGGCTCAAATAGAGCTGCTTATGAAGATTATTAATAGGGCTAATTAAGCGTTTGTCAAACACTCACCACTAGATGGCAGCAGGTTAACAGTGTTAAAATGTTTTGATTCCACGGGCCGTATTTTTCCAGTTGGATTATGTAAGTAAGAATTTCGCAAACCTTTGGTCCAGACAGGACAGAACGAGGCCAGCGAATGCGTTTCGATCTGTCAAAACGCCCGGCTCGAGGTCGTACGTCATGTTTTTATGATTCCACTGACGTCGGCCATCCGTCTTACTTCATGCACATTCTCAAGAGGCCTCTGTTCAGCTATCGATAACGTATGACATCAGCCATTCATCAGCGCACTACAGCGGCGTGTTTGATGAATGTTGGTATCTGCACCGCGCCCAGGCGCTGCGTTTATCACAGGAACCTGTCTGTGAGAGCAGGCGGGAATGTGTGCGTTTAACATAACGCAAATCGACCAGCTTTTAATGTTCAGAAACTCGACGTTCGGCATCTGACAGCTGGCGTTTGTTTCTCTCTCTCTCTCTCCCCACCCCTCTCGCAGTATAACAAGCATCTGTTTGTTCACATCGGTCAGACGAATCACTCCTACAGCGATGCTCTGCTCGAGTCGGTGGACATCCGTCAGATTTATGACAAATTCCCCGAGAAGAAGGGAGGACTGAAGGAACTGTTTGGCAAGGGCCCGCAGAACTCCTTCTTTCTCATAAAGTTCTGGGTGAGTGAATTCACGGCGACACATGTTTGAACGCTCTGGCTTCGTATAGAATCCAAACCAGACTCTGTTTAATTAACACGGCACATCCAAAACTTTCTATACGTCAGTTTGTCTGACTCTATTTTTCTGTCCGTCTGTAGATTCATTTACTCTGATCGATATCTGTAGATCTGTCTGTCTGACCCTGCGTCTGCTTCTCTATCTGCGTACACACCGTATGTGTTAGTGACACACGTTAAATATTTATTATTCCTTGCAGCGTCTTGCTCAATATTTGAACTCCAGCTCGAGTTAGCCTGACCATGAGGACCCACTCGAGTCAGAGTTTGCATTCAGGTTGAACCGTTTGGCGTTACATAGCAGGAAAACATGGCAGATCAAAGCCCCTGCTTATTCAGTGTAATGTATCAAATCAGACGTGGGGTGGGGGTAGGGGGGGTGTAAATGGCATTTAAACACACCGCTGGTTGTGCCCAAAACAAAATGCTAACTAGTGGCAGCCGCTAAAGTGGTGCGCTCTGCTCGGCTCCTGTTTGAAGTGACGAGTGGGTCTGAATTTCAAACGAAACTCCAGATCTGCACAACAATGCCGTCCTGGAATATCAGGTCCGAATGGAGCGCACCGCTGTGATGAAGGGGACGGGATGCCGAAGATGGATATTTGCCTTTTCTTTGTCCTTTGTTTTTTTTTTTAAAACCCTGATTAATTTTAATAATGACAGTCAGCTTGTAATGAAAGAAAAGCTTCTCTAAGAGCCATCCTATTTAAATAGCTTTCTCATAACGGGCCATTTAATATATTCTCCATCAACCAGCTCTGAAAGGCCACCGATACGGCGCTATTTAAACGGACGTGTTTGCAACCTTTATTAGAAAAAGCAGCTCAGAACATTAGATGTAAATGATACAGGTTCTTTTAATTGATCCCCTTAATGTATTGCAATAGGCTCGCTTTTTATCAATTTTATTCTTACAAAACTGAAGTATGGAAGATGGCTTTGTGAGCCTGCAATACTTATCATTTCCACCGGATGGCAGCAAACACCAGGCAGGATCTTCATCCCATGTTCGCTCACTTGGTCTCTGTCTTCCAGGCTGATCTGAACTGCAATGTTCAGGAGGAAACCGGGGCTTTTTATGGCGTCACCAGTCAGTATGAGAGCCCGGAGAACATGACCATCACCTGCTCCACCAAAGTCTGCTCCTTTGGGAAGCAGGTGGTGGAGAAAGTGGAGGTAAGATGCACATCTGTTTTACTCCCACTGCCTTTTCTTCGTATATATATATATATAGGCGGCACAGTGGCTTAGTGGTTTAGCATGTTCGCCTCTCAGCGTTAGGGATTCCCGGTTTGAATCCCCATCTGGGAATGGAAATGTTCTCCTCGTGTCCGTGTGGGTTTCCTCCGGGTTCTCCGGTTTCCTCCCACAGTCCAAAAACATGGAATAAGTCAGTTGAGTTCTCCAAATTGCCCCATATAGAGAGTGTCTGTGTTCGTGTCTGTGTGAGTGAGTGTGTGCCCAGCGATAGATAGATTGGCGCCCTGTTCTGGGTGTATCTGCCCAGCGCCCGCGATGTTCTCCCCTGGATGGGCATGGGGAACGACCCCGCGACCCTAATAGAGGATAAAGTGGAAGATAATGAATGAATGAATAATATATGTATATAAATCATATTGGGACACACGTCTTAATCAGTTTAATCTCATCTTGCTTTCTGTTCTTTGTCAGACGGAGTATGCGCGCTTCGAGAACGGACGCTTCGTGTACAGGATAAGCCGCTCGCCCATGTGTGAATACATGATCAACTTCATCCACAAACTCAAACACCTGCCTGAGAAGTACATGATGAACAGCGTGCTGGAGAACTTTACAATCCTGCTGGTTAGTACACAACTATTTTCTGTGAAATGTGGGCCATCCATCCATCAGCCTCCACTTAATCCTATATTTGGGTTGCCAGGGGGTTTGGGGTCCCCATGCCCAACCCTAATCTGTTAATCCTCCGTCTAAATACATCACGCGCCCTCGAGCGGTAACCTTCCCTGACCGTCCTGCTCTTTCCACAGGTGGTGACGAATCGAGACACACAGGAGACCCTGCTGTGCATGGCGTGTGTGTTTGAGGTTTCGAACAGCGAGCACGGCGCTCAGCATCACATCTACAGGCTGGTGAAGGAATGAAGCCTGACGGCCAATCAGCAGCCCTGTCCCATAGACTCTGGACCTCAATACTTAATAGTGGCAGTGCCTCTAGTTTCCACCCCCGCAGCGGCTGTAGGTCGTGCAGGGGGGCGACGCTTATCGTTATTTCCCTTTGATTTGGTCTTTAATGTATATATGTTCAACGCTCCGACTGCAGCTGTGAATCACGGTACAGTTGTATTGTTTCTAATACGAGAGAAAGCACGGTTCTAAAAGACGCCTAATGGTTCCGCAGGCTGTATGTATATGTATATGTATATATATATATATATATATATATATATATATATATATATATATATATATATATATATATATATATATAAATCAAGTCGCAGTATCTATAGACAGCAGAAGAGTTCAATCAGATGAAATCTGGCCATCATTCGATTATTAGATGTTTTAATTGATGTGCGTTTAGAGGTCATTAACCCTGTGTGTACTGGTTCACGTCATGTAACTCCGTGACACCTATGAATGTCTGAGCAGTGTGTGTGTATGTGTGTGTGTGTGTGTGTGTGTGTGTGTGTGTGAGAACCCTGTCTTTCCAAAGAAAAGTGTTTTCATCGATCTTCTGCCTAAAGAGAAATAATGCAGCGGCCGTCCGAATCAGTTTCTTCTCACAGAGCCTGGTCTGATCTGATCTGATGTTTCAAAGTGAAAACATACAAATCCATGACCTTGAACATGTTCTCCATTCAAAGTGCATTTCAGAGCGTAATCACTCTGCTGTCGGTTGAATTGAGTCAGAATCAAACAAACTTTGTGATTGGTTTTCATTTTGTCCCCATTTATACCCAGCTTTTAGTTACTGCACTTAGACTCTGGATGGCAGTATATAATATGAAGGGTTGCATTCACCGCTTTTGATGGTTTTTTTTATTGATTCACCTTCATTCATGTGGAGCATGGTGGGGGTGTCTTCTACACTCGTTGCCCTGTTGGCATGTTTCAGATGGTGGTAGGAAATTTCTCGAAAGAACCTACCAAACACTTCTGCCTCAGGACGTTTGAACCGAAACTGTGTTCGTCTTGCGGAGATGTTTCTTCATCTCATGCATCAGCATCAGATCGCTCCAGCTCTGTGAGAGCGACAGTGAAGTGAATTTAACAAGGACCTTGAAGTATTCAGGGATCTGATTCCAACACAACGTCTTCATCTCATCCTCACGCGTTCCTGCTAGATCCAAAAAGCACTACGTTCAAAACTGGAGGCGAGCCGATTGTCCTGACGTCCCAAGCACTTGGATCCTCTTATGGGACATGCCTTACTGAGTGAACCCACAGTCTACAACCGTTAGATTACAAAAACCTAATCATGATACAGATCAGGGAAGCTTCTCACAAAGCTGGTCCATTCTGACCATCGTTCCAGGCATAACAATCCGACCCCGCTGCCCTGTCGTCTGCTCACCCCCCTCTGCCTCTGTGGCCTGCTGAGGCTGCGAGTCTTGATCGTGGCTAAGTCTCCTGTTTGTTTGGGTTTTTTTTCTCTCATTTTCTTTCCAAATAGATGCCACTAAAGCTGTGAGCTCTTTCCTAAGCTGGAAGATCTTCTCATCACGTTGCAGGAGTCGTACAGTACAGAGCTGCCAAAGCATAACTATATCCAGCACAGTGCCTTAGCGGAGTCCTACATACACCCCGTCCCCCCGTCCCCGAACCCCATCTCACACCTGGAACCCCACAGTAACCTAAGAATACACTACGATGTGGTCATCTAACAAGAGGGCGTGGCCATTGCACGATCGCTAGAGCTACACTGAGCGAATAATCTAGCTGAGCACTACTAACCTGGCCGTTGCGTTTTTGTCGGAAAAGACCAAAAAGCGAACGAAAAAAAAACACTAACGCTCAGAGGCACGACGGGCCTGTTCCTCGTCCCCTGCACTGTAGCAATGAAGTGCCTTCGGTTCACCTTTCCAGCTTAGAAAAGACGAGCCGTATTTCGTGCGACTTAAGATTTTCTCAGAACCAAATACGTGGACGGAAGTAAACTTTTCACCACGATGCCTTGCTGTACATTTATAGTCGACGACGTGAAATATTCTGGAAAAAACGATTCCTCTCTTTTCGTTGGCCACCCGTTTTTAGGAAGGGCGTCGCCGTTTAATCCGCCTCAAAAAATGGGCGACCCGATCCTGGAAAGGATCGAAGAGCTAGTTTACATCGTCGTCGACGCCGAGAGCCTTGAAAAACCCCAGAGAGGGGAACTCGGGGTGAAAGGCTTTTGGCAGAGCAAACACTATCTTTTCTTTAAACACTACTCACACACGTTATCAGTTCGGTGCCGTTCCTGCTTCCTCATTTGCGTTGAGCCGTACGTTCTGCTTGAAGTCAACCGTGGAGTCGAGTGTGCTGATCATGGACTGTTTCGGTTCTCAAGGCCCTTTAGTTCTACTGTTTTCATTTACACTCTGTGAACTATGTATAGAGATGAATCTGTATTAATGTCCCTTTTGTAAACGTCAATTTGTTTTTTTTTTTGTTTTTTTTTCATTGCCGTGACATCAGAATATCGAAAGCCCCGTCGAGGCCGTGATGCTGTCAGCACAGCACCGCCGGCGCCTTGGACCCGGTTCCAGGTGTCTCCCCCAGCTTTACCTCGCGAGGGAGCTGAAGCTTAATGGATGCCTTTTTAGATAATGAATGTTAGATGGACATTATTTTGATAGTAATGGACACTACGCCGTAGAGTAATCACGATTCGGTCTCGTTTCTCGTTTGTATTTTTGTCTACGTGTAGGTACTGGTACCTCCTTTTGTTCGTTGCCATTTAATAAGTTGGCTTTAAAGTGAACTATTCTCTGTTCCAAATAGTATCATGTTTTGTTTTTTTTTGAGTAAAAAAGATTATTGGTTTTTGCGCAGAGATTTTCTTTTGTAAAAAGGTGCTTTGTATAAAATGATATATTCTGGCTTTTCTTGGTACAAAGGCGCGAGATTATCCTTTTAATATTCTTCATGATGGTGAATCATAGAGCAAAGTGGAAGAGAAGAAAACCCGCTATGTGTATGTGTTACTTACTGCATATGGTCTTGTCTTTGCTCTGTAACATTTCCGATGCCTTCTGGATAAAAAGTGGTAGATATTTTGTAGCTTTCTAGACACTTTGTATGTAAACCATATTGAATAAAATAAGGAAAACGGACTGATTCCTCTTTTATTCACTTTATTAGGGTTGAACCTAGGTAGGTGCACATGTTATGGAAGGGCACACACACACACACACACACACACATACAAACCTTTACCTATGGGGCCATATTAGCATCTTCAGTTTATCTAATGTCGATGCTCTGTGGAAAAATGCATTATGCAATGACTGTTATTGGACTGTTGGGCAATTTGGAGCATTTCGTTTACCTTGAATTCATGTTTTGGACTGTGGGAGGAAAGCGGCAAACCTGGATAAAACCCATGCGGACACGGTGAGAACATGGAGACTCCACCCAGATCAGGATTCAGATCAGGCGTGCCGCCATCACCTAAAAATCAGTCATTCATTCATTATCTTCCGCTTTACCCTCTATTAGGGTCGTGGGGGGGGGTGTTACCTCATGCCCATCCAGGGGAGAACGTCTCATGCGCCGGACATACACATCCAGGACAGGGCGCCAACCTATCGCTGGGCACACACTCACTCACACAAACACACTCTATATGGGGCAATTTGGGGAACTCAATTGACTTGATCCATGTTTTTGGACTGTGGGAGGAAACCGAAGAACCCAGAGGTAACCCATGCAGACACGGGGAGATTATGGAAACTCCACCCAGATTGGGATTCGAACCGGGAATCCCCAGCGCTGAGAGGCAAATGTGCTAAACCACTAAGCCCCCGTGCAGCCCTCCTGAAAATAATAAACAGTAAATGTGTCCCAAAATTTTTGTTTAAGTAAGAAAGTGATGTCAACAGTTAGTGAGTGACGGGACCTGAGCGCACTGTTAAGCAGAGTGAAGGACAGAGTATGCAGTGTGTATGTTCACCTACATGACGTCATCAACTCTGTATCGTACCAGGAGGCAGGGGGCTGATCTCAGACCTGTAGGTGTGACGAGGAGGAGGAGGATGCACCTGTCCATCCGCAGCTCAGCTCGTTAATCTGCAGTGATGGCGGTGAGTAAACTCATTAAATTAAACTAAATTATAATAAATGAAATAAAACCGTTTCGCACGGGACGCTGCTAACCGCGGAAGTTTATGTCGGACATTTTGTCGGTTCCTCCTTCCCATGAATAATAATGAACTATTGTCCTGTAATTGATTCTTTAAAACGTTTTTAAACATCTGTATGTGGTTTTTGTTCAACTTGTGTTGAACTCCACGAGCAGAAAGTTCAAATTCGACACCGAAAAAGCTAGCCTGGATGCTAACGCTAAATGTTTTGCCGTCCTATGACTTTAATAATAATTAAATCATTAATAATGTATAAATAACTTCATTCATACATTATTAATTATTATTAATAGGGTTCGTCATGATTTTTTTATTTGGCCCCGTTGCTACAGGTTTATTAATCATACTATTTTGGGAAATCTTTGTTGTTTTTGTACATAATGTCCTGGCCGTAGCCTGATCATCACTGAGATGAATTAGAACAGCGATTGTGAGTGAGGTTCTCTCATCCAGCATCAGTTTCTGAACCTACAAATGCTTTTCTCTATGATCCTCCCAACTGTGGACCCTTCATAACTGAACATGGGATGGGATAGGATGTAAAAGCTCCTCTGGGTCTAAAATGTGGGTTTTCATGAAAAATGTGGGATTTTATACTATTTACACTTATCTGCAAATATTGCGATAGTTATTCGTCTTATTTCATACTAACTAGTTGCAAAACATTCATTAACAATTAAATAAATAATTATAAATATATAGGTTTATTTTAAAATTCAAATGTTTGTATTGTGAATAGTAATTCAAACGTAATGGACTCGTTTCTGTGGCAAATCGATGTCGATTGGTGTAATACTGTTGTCAGACACAAGAGGGCGAAGTTGCTTCACAGTTTGACGAAACTCCGTTTATTAAATGAGATTTTTTTCTAAATGGTTATTTTTCTCAAACTGACGCCGATGAATCGATCTTCAAATAAACATCTCCGCCCTCACAGTGTCTTTAGATCTTAACTTTGAAATGTTAAAATATGAATAAAATTCACACTATGTGGACAGTTGTGGGACACGTCAATTCAGGCTGCATTCATTCCCTTTGCACCAAGTTCATGAAAGAAAAACCTGGATATAGATTCTGAAGAATGCAGTTTTGTGGAATCAGTTCGGAGACGTTTTGGGTCGTAGTTTTTAAGTATAATCAATGTAACAAAAACAATCAAAAGAGTTTGAACTAAAGAGTTTTTTTTATATAAAAGCAGAACCGAAATGCGTGTGCAGTGCACACACAGGAGCATTTCTTTTAAGTTAGTTTCTCGTTTCGGATCTCAGTGAATGTTTGTAATTTCGTTTATGGAACCCATGTTTTGGCTCAATAAGCTCTTTCCCCCCCAAATATTTTCAGACCAAACCAGGACGTTACATCTCTGCGCACAGGGTCACAGTCCTGCTGGAACAGAACTGATGGACAGGTACAGATGTGCAGTGATTTCAGTAAACCCCACGACAGAGGGACCTAAATAACATTCCCAGAAACCCATCAGAATGGCTTTGAGATCAGAATCAGATCAGAATCAGAATCAGAATGATTAAGGGGTTTGTCCTGGAAAAATAATAAAATAAAAATAAATGAAAAAAAATGAAATAAAAAATGGGGGGGGGGGCAGCATCAAATAACAATCAGGTTTGATGAATTTACAGTGTAGTTGGTTTTCTGCAGAACTTCTGACTTGTAATGTTCTCATTTTGTAAGTGGCTTTGGATTAAAGCGTCTGCTAGAGGACTAAATGTAAATGTAAATGTCCCAAAACTTTTTTTTGTTCATGTGTTGTGAGTTCTGTTTTTGTGGATTTTTTTATTGTTATTAATAATACTCTATATTTACGTCTTTGTCTGATAGTGAACTGTGTGTGGAGTAGTTATTGTGAGTTCGCTGTTCTCTCTGATCGAATGGGCGGAGCTGCGCGCTGCGGACGGAGGAGGAAACGGCGGCGCAGCTGAGAGATGCGCAGTGCTGTTCATGCGCTCGGAGGACGTGCGTGTTCTCTCGGTGCTGTTCTCTCGGTGCTGTTCTCAGGTCGGTCGTTAGATTTATCCTAAAGACCGTTTTGTAAATAATTTTTCACTCCACGGGATTTTTTGGAAGCGCGTAAACTTTGGCGGCGGCGCGCCTGCGTCAGAGGCATGGAGGCTGAGGAGAGCCAGATTTCCGTGTGGGTTTGCCGAGAGGAGAAAGTGGTCTCGGGTCTGTCGCGGCGCACGACGTGTGCGGATGTCCTCAAGGTCCTGCTGGAGGAGCAGAACTTGCCCGGACGCTCCTACTGCATCGTGGAGAAGTGGCGGGGCTTTGAACGCGTCCTCCCCAACAAGACCAAGATCCTGCGCCTGTGGAACGCGTGGGGCGACGAGCAGGAGAACGTGCGCTTCGTGCTGGTCAAGCAGGACGCCTCGTTACCCAGCAGCGCGCCACGCAGCGCGGAGGCGCGCCTGGTGCCCAGCCGGCAGAGCCCACAGCAGGGCACCCTGCGCCAAGCCACCATGGCCCTGTCTCCAGAGAAGCAGCGGCGGGTGGTCCGCAAGGCTTTCCGGAAGCTGGAGCGGATCAACCGGAGACGGGCCCGAGCTCTGAGCAAGGACGCAGAGAGGATGGAGACCCTGGTGCATCTGGTGGTCTCGCAGGACCATACCATCCGTCAGCAGGTGGAGCGCATCAAGGAGCTGGACCGCGAGATCGAGCTCTATGAGGCCAAAGTGCACCAGGATCGGGTCAGGACACACGGCATCAACTATGTACAGGAGACATACATGGTGGAGGCGGAAAACCAGCTGCACCCCCTGCGTGAAGCTAAACGGGACGCCCTGGGTCAGTTGGAGGAGTACGCCCAAAAGTGCGAGGAAGTGATCCGACTGCAGGAGGAGCTTACTGAGCGGGAGCTGCTCCTGGACAGCATCACCAGAGACATCCAAGAGGAGCTCAACCAAAGGTGGATGACGCGCCGGCAGGAACCGGACGCCGAGACCGATGGCACGGTGAGGGCTGGGGGTCAGGGGCGGAAGACGGATGTCTGTCAGCTTCAGTTACACGAGGACGAGTTGCTTTTGGAGGAAGAGAGGATTAGAACTCAGCTGGACACCAGTTTGTACATCGGTTTGAGGCTGAACACCGACTTGGAGGCCGTGAAAGGCGACCTGGACTCGGCACAGGACATTTGGGGGGCGAGGGAGCAGGAGTTAAGGGACTTGCTTGAGAAAGTGGACTCGCTGGATATAGACACCGAGGCCGACGGAGAGGAGGCGGTGGAAACGTGTGAAAGACTGAAGGAGACGCATGGGGCAGATGATGAGGACACCACCTTCCCGAGCATGGACGCACACGGTGCATGGGTTGAGCAAGCACGGGGACTCGCCTGTAGCACAAAAACATGCACCTCCACCGACGATGATTCCGACACGGGACTGAGCTCGATGCACAGTCAGGACTCGGACATCACTCCTGTTTACGAGTCGCTTGTATAGCACACAATAAAACCCCACAGCGTTTCAGACACCAAAATGTTTGGCCTTTTTTTTTTAAAGCAGGATTGATATGAAATGATGGGGGAAAAAATAAATCACAGGGATAAACAGTGAGCTGTATGTTATACGTTCTACTCCTGTTTTCTGTGTTTATTATAGCAATAAACATAAACAATGCTACTGAATGCACATCGATGGCTGGGTAATCACTGCGGTTTGGTTCCGGCTTATTTAGGTTCTACACTTAGAGTTTGTAAGTCCTCGCTCTGTACGCTAATTATCAGTATACTCACAGAGCATGTAGTATTTTGGGTGGTGGAGGGTTCTTAGCACTGCAGTGACTTGTGTTGCACTCGTACAAGTGGATTTATAATCATCTCAGTTTCACTACTGCACTAAAAAACCATCCACTTGGTAAAAAGGGACTGGACTGGACAGTGAGTGGACACAGAGTTAAAAGAAAAAAATTCCAAAACACAAATAACGATCAGGGAAACATTGTCACTGAAAACGTCGCCGTTTCCTCTATTTTAGAGACGTGTGTTTTTCTTGCAGGGCATGGAAACGTTGACCTGCTGCAACTCGAACGTTGGTGAATGAAGCCCACTGCTTTTGGGGCATGTGTAAGAGTTTATTCATCTTGAATGGAGGGTGTGAGCTGATAGAGTGGCCACCCAGGTTCACTGTGTTTTGGAGTAATGATGCAGAAAGGAATTTCAGCTTTCCTCGGCTGAGCGGAAATCAGCATTGTGCATAGTTTTGCCAACATCTGCTAAAAAAAGCTGGTGGTAACAGAATTAAAAGAGGGAGATTTCAAAGCAGCTTTTCATAAACAGTAAAATAATCCTCCAGACATCACGTTACAGCACATGAGAACATGAATGCTGGATTCTGTAACCTTTATCCTGGCCATTCTGCCTTAAAAGAACAAATATTATATTCGTAATACTATTTCTTTATAATTATATTTATTATTCATCATGAGGGGTTGACTTTTCCATGTGTGTATATTCATTCATTCATTATCTCCCGCTTTATCCTCTAGTAGGGTCGCGGTGGGGTTCCCCATGTCCATCCAGGGGAGAACATTTCGGGCGCTGGGCAGATAGACCCAGGACAGGGCGCCAATCCATCGCTGGGCACATGTGTGTATAGTAAACACTATATCATTTTTTTATGTCCCCTGTTGGTTCTCTGTTCTCTGTTGGTCAGGACCATCACAGAACAGGTATCATTTGGGTGGTGGATTGTTTATTGTCAGTTCTGCAGTGACACTGATGCGCTGAGGTGGTTTTAGTGCAGCAGTGTTTTTTTAAACACCTCAGTGACGCTGCTGGGATAGGACTAATGCACCCACCAAATAATCCCCGCTGAGAACACAGTATGTACTGCAGAACACAAACAGATGGACTACAGTCTGATATTGTAGAACTACAAAGTCCACTTTTACAGTCAGTGTAACTGAGAACATGGGCAATAAGTGGTGCAAAGAGAAGGCGTGGAGGAACTTTTGACTGGTGTTGTAAATTGATATTTGCTTGTTATCCACGCCCCGCAGCGCCCCACACAGAGATAATCAGGTCTCGGATTCATCAGATCATCTGCTCCTCCTCCTATTTGGGAGTCTAACAAGGTTAAAATTCCTTTAACTCTGAAACAGCTCTGCATTAATGCGCTCTGCTGTTGGACACCCAGACACGACCAGCTGCTGCTCACATCTGCACTTCTGATTCTGAAGTTCTGACATTAAAATCATAAAGTAAACAGTGTGATGTCGAAATCTGACTTCTGATTATTATTATATTATTATTATTATTATTATTATTATTATTATTATTATTATTATTATTATTATTATAGTTTTTTTTAAATCCTGTTAAATGCTCAGTATGATTTTCGGCAACACCTGCACAAGCTCTGCGTGGTCCATCTACAGTGCCCCCGTGCGGTGAGGGAGGGGATTAGGCGCCTACACCATGTTCTCATAATCTGTATTTAAAAAAGAGCCGAAAACAGCTTTTAATTGTAGTTTAAAATAAATACCAATCTTTTATTTAAACTATAAAAACATGATTTACGTCATTGCATTTTGGTGGCAAGTTGTAGACGCACCGGCGTATGGTGAATCATTTTCAAAGAGTCGACTCTCCCAATCGGGCTATAGATCCATACATTAATTCCTTGCTGTGTGCTATTATGGTTTAAAAGCTAAATTAATAATTGTATTTATAAAGGAAATTGTTCGCATTTCCACATGAAAGAGTGACTTAAAACAAGGAGCCAATCATTAAAACACAGTTTGATCTCCGTCGACGTTGACCGTTGTCACGTCCGAGTAAAGTGATTCCTGATTCAGTTACAGGTGTAGCGAAGTGATTCAGTTAATTAAGCAAACGGCCGCTTTTAACGTGGCGTGCAAAAAAAACCAAATAAAATCTAAATAAAAACTCAAATAAAGCAAATAAACCATAAATTCGATGATAAATAATTTTAATATCAACACGAACAACTGCAAACTGAAGATAAACGAAGAACTGAAAGAAGAAACAGAAAATCGATGACCGGCACGACAAACGGTGAGTCCGTCGTTTTGTGTTTCTTTGGTTTTAAATGTTATTTTAAATGTTATTGAAATGTTATTGAAATGTTATTTTAAATGTTATAATTGGCTGCGGTCATTCAGATGATGCCTAAAATATTTTTTTTGTGAAAATGACATTGAATCTCATGCGTATTGTGAGTTTTACACTCTTTTCCTCTGGAAGTGGCAGTGATGCCGTTTATTCAGCTTTCACCTTAAAGTAGTTTAAATGTCAATTAGACTTGTATGACGTTCTAATTCGATAAAAACTCAGACGGTGCTTTTACATTCGGCAACACTATACGTTTAAACAGATTACAGAACATCCTGATCAAATGCCCCGTTAGTTTGTAAGGGAAGCCACATTCTCTTTACTCAGCAAGAAACACAATGAAGAAGGATTATTAGACTGTGCTTGAGAAAAGGAAAATGGAGGAGTGGTTTTTGTTGGGCGGAATGTTCTTGCGGCCCTTGAAAAGCACTTGGAGTTACCATCAGGAGAACCCGAGCCGTTCTCATTGTTGCGGTTCCCAGCGGGCGCTCCGTGGCCCGGCTCTCGGTCATGTGTAAGGTTGCCCCGTTAAAACCTGAGCAAGACGCACAGACCACAAAGCCTCCTTTGATTTAGACAGGACTCTCCTGTTGCTCCCATTAGAGAATTACAAAGTGCACTATGTACAGTGAAATTAGGAAGCTTGTTGATTATTATAGAGACAATGAAATAAAACATATATTTATATATGTTAAATAATGTTGTTATTCTGTTTTGAAAAGGAGGTTTTGTCTGTTTTCTTGCAAAAGGTATTTTTTGTGATGTTTCTCTTACCTGTGTTAGGTCTAATAATAAAATTTGAACCATATAGAATGTCTTTGAACATTCAGAGGGACAATATGTGTGGACTCAGGGCAGATATTTGTGGCATGCAGTATAAAAAAATTAGAATGACATTTTTTTTTGTGAAGATTGTTATTGTTGGAGCTCAGCTCCTCAGATTTTATTACCGTCAGTGCTTTTCTTTGAAGTCCGTATTTAAATCATAAAAGATAACTCATCCTTGATGCTGAATCACTGTGCCGTCCTCTGGTTTGTCATTTTAAATAGCCAAATCCAAATTTCTGTGACTCCCTGATGATGTGTATTATACATAATACTGTGTATTATCGGATTATTACCCTGCATGGTTGTACTGCAGTGGGTCTTGTTGCTTCCACAGGATCTACCTGAGCTGAAACCAAACCCGTATATACACTGTGAGGTTGATTGTCAGAATCTGACATTGTGTAACTAGAGATGCGGCCCACTGTCAACACGAAACCCTCCACTAACCAGACTCAAGTGGGTATATACCGAGTCAAGTTGTGCATCCGGAGGATTCTTTTATCTTGGAGAAATGTCAACTTCTGTTTGCACTGAGTCTCCAGGGAATGATGCACAATACGTTCTTTCTGTGTCCGGCTGGATGCTGGTGTGGTTGTTGGCACAGCAGTAAAACTCAGACAGGTTCGTGAATAGAGAACGGCGTAAATGTACAGCAGGTTCCGTTTGGTGTTAATTCAGAGCTGGTCTTTTTACGATTCCTTCATCCTTAAACCACCTTGGAAAAAGCAGGACCCTCTCATTTCTGGTCGATTTGTGAGAAATGAAGGCTCAGTCAGTCAGATGGGCCTGGTGCAATCTGGCAGATCTCTCCGGCTGCCCTTAGATTCCCGTTCACTATTCTCCGTCTCCTCCATAGGCGTGTACAATGCTACCATTCTTCTGCGTCGGCTGCCCTAAGCTGCGCTGATAGCATCGCCTCTCACACATTGTTCCGATCCGAGGGGACGTGCTTTTAAAATGTTGGCAAAGACGCGATCAGGGAGGAAAAGAAAGAGGCAGTTGTTTGTAAAGCAGTTAAGTTGATGTGAGGTGCATTTAAGCAAATAGGTCCTTTCCCACCACCTCCACCCCCCACCCACCCCCCTTTTCCTACAGATCAAATCAGAATAATCTTATACATGGACTTTGTTCGCTGTAAACCTGCTGCGAGTACAACCCTCAGCACAATGCGGCGGTAATCTGATCACGTTAATCTAATGTAAGGAATGTTCCCGAGACAGTTGTACAGGTTTTTATTAGTTTTTAGAGGTGGAAATGAGAATGTTGGTTGCTGTAGCTCCAAGATAGAGCAGTTGTTTCCGGAGTCTGGGAAACGATCCTTTCTTAATTTGCTTAAAAAAATAAAAAAAAACTGATTGAAAACTTTGAACATTTGCAGACAAAACTTACCCCCATTCAGGTTTAGCAGCGTTCTGAAATTGCACTGTGAAGCTGCCTCATTTCTTGGCACTCTTACAGTAATGTCTCCCAGATAGTGATGCTCGCAATTCTTACTATTTCCTCTGGTCATATTTAGTGAGATGGGGGTCATGGCTGTGTGCTGGCTGCTCGTATTCCTGTCTTTATGGTTCTCTGGTTTCTCTCTGTTGCGTCAGTGGAGCACTGAGGTCTGTGCGGCTTTCAGACCAGTAGGGTCAACTTTTTCTCCTCTTAACATTTATACTTATATGTAGCAGACGCTTTTATGCAAAGCGACTTACAAATGAGAATATTACAAGTCAGTATTTATGAAGAAAGCCAACTACACTGTATGAAAATCAAACCTGATCATTATATGATGCTGCACCTCCCCCCCTTTTATTATTATTTCCCCCCCCCTACAACAGGTATTTTTAAAAGATGTGTCTTCGGTAGTTTCTTAAAACTGCCTAATGAATCTGCCTTACGGACAGAGTTTGGAAGAGAGTTCCACCATTTTGCAGTGGTGAATGCCACGGAGTGAGAATTAGATGGACTTTGTAGTCCATGGACTAAAATGCGTGCTGAACCCAGTGCTAAACCCATATGCCCCCCCCCCCTCCCCACCAGCCTTCATCAGCTGAAGAGCAGAATCGTCTGCTATCACAGGAGCCGAATCTCTGAGCTACAAAACACTCAGACGGCTCTGCTGGGAAGCCGTGACTCATGTCTCCAGCTTGAGTGTCTCTGGGTCTGACATGCTCTTCGTGGTCTTCTT
>JAFMOD010001758.1:91450-106028 GCA_019802435.1 Corydoras maculifer
TTGTAGTCCATGGACTAAAATGCGTGCTGAACCCAGTGCTAAACCCATATGCCCCCCCCCCCTCCCCACCAGCCTTCATCAGCTGAAGAGCAGAATCGTCTGCTATCACAGGAGCCGAATCTCTGAGCTACAAAACACTCAGACGGCTCTGCTGGGAAGCCGTGACTCATGTCTCCAGCTTGAGTGTCTCTGGGTCTGACATGCTCTTCGTGGTCTTCTTGTAGCCTGAGAGGATGCTCGTAGGCCTGGTGACATTGTAAAAGTGTTGGAATTTCAGTTGTAGAAAAAAAATCCAGACTTGGAATGAGAGCCAGAAAGCCGTTATCTCTCTGTCTGCGCTCAGTGCAAGGGGTGGGGGGCAGGGGGGGTGAATCAGCCAGGCTATTGTGTATTTTTCTGACCCCGGGCCAGAGAGGACGCTTATCACCCAGGTGAATCACAACCATGCGATGAGACGACTTGTGTGCAAGCTTATCCTGATCCAAGATAATGGAGTCTCCTCAGATGTACTCGCAGGTAATTGGAACTTGTGAATTTGATCAACAAATGAAAATTTAAAGTCAAAGTCTGCGCTATAACCAACACACATTTAGGGCTCTATTTCCACCACCATGACTTAAAGCAAAGTCTGGTGTAAAAGAACCTGATTGGCCAACACTGAGCTCTGACCTCAACCCATTTTAAGGCCATTGGTATGAACTGCAAGGTTCCTAACACCCCTGTTGTTCATCTCTGTAATACAGACAGACAGCTAAAACGTCATGAGAGAGAATTGAGTTTGTACCTTTATTACACTAAAGGTTGACGTTGGGAATATTCATCTCAAACATATCCGTTTTATTTATTAAGAAATGATTTCCGTGTGATTGATCTTCTCTTCTCCATACGGCTGCATTCTATTTCTACATACAGTCGACAAGCTGAGTGTTCTGGTGTTATACCTTACCCTCCAGCTGCTGTTCTCTCAGAAGTGGTTTAAGTGCAGATTAGCGAAGCCTTACAGCAGCTCAAAGTAATCACTTGTTTATTGTTAAGTGATGGAAAATGGACATATCGGCCCTGGAGGTGTTTAAAACTGCGATGTGAAGAGAAGCTGGAATGTGAGCCAGTGTTTACTATTGTTTAATGTTTGTGTAAAACCATCAGAACTGCTTCTGATTGCTGTAAATCTGAGCATCATTGCCTGACATAATCGCTCTCTTAAAATAAACACTGAATTACTGGGTTTATGGTAATTGAAAGAACGTTTACTCTCCCGCGTGGTTCCAATAAACACCCCATTGACTTCACTTTAAACGTAATCTAACATAACATTTAATAGATAAAGGTACTTTCCTCTCTGCATTTCGGAGGAGAAAAGAAAATTCCAGTTGGAAATGTTAGCATTGTAGAAGAAGCCTGTACTCTGTGTCCTCCAGAGACCCTGTGCATTGTGGTTCGATTTGAAACTGGGAAAGACGACCGCGATGTTCCCAAACGCCATGCAGCTTTAACTGTGAATGAGGGTGTATCAGTTTTGAAGAAAGATTTGTGTTAAGTGGGACCTTATCCCCCAACATATCTACAGTTCCCAGAGGGCAATGCTGGACTTTGTTTAAAATAAACTACAAACTAAGCATAGTGGTGCCGGTTGAACACGTAAACGTTCTAATTTTATCAGCTGGTTGTGTGGCAGCAGCGCAGTTCCAAGTGATGTTTACGTTGGATTGGGGCAAAATGTAATCTCATGGCATGGTTGTTGGTGCCAGATGGGCTGGTGGTTATTGTCAGTTGTGCAATGACGCTGATGCAGTGAGGGGGGCGGTTTAGTGCAGCAGTGCTAAACACCTCAATGACACTGCTGGACATGCCAAAAGAAGGTGTGATTGGACGGACCGCTCTCATGCCGTCATGGTAAACTAGAGCAAACGTTTCTTTTATGTCTTTGAGAAAATCTTTATCAGTCGTCCCCAATGACACTGAGGTCACATGTTTTTTTTTTTCGTGGTACTTGGACTGGCTGATTGGGTTGGACGTGGTGATTGACGTTCCCAAAGCCTTCAGCTGAAGGTGAGCCCGGCAGGTACAGATGACCTGTTGATGAAAGATGACAGAGAAGTCTGTTTCAATAGCACACAAAAGCCCCTGTGTCATCCTCCAGACCCCCATCTTTAGACGGACACGTCTGAAGTCCTTTAGTCAGGATTAAGAGCTGCCGGCACCCAGCA
Source organism: Corydoras maculifer (assembly GCA_019802435.1). Classification (NCBI taxonomy): domain Eukaryota; kingdom Metazoa; phylum Chordata; class Actinopteri; order Siluriformes; family Callichthyidae; genus Corydoras; species Corydoras maculifer. The sequence continues at coordinate 93,658 of JAFMOD010001758.1, forward strand.
GTGTAAACGCTCAGCGACCGAACCATTCACATCGAGCTTTACTGTCCATTGGGTCAGTGGTTATTTTTTCTGCGCCGGACTCGCCGGTTGTATCGCCACATAAAGAAACTCATCTAATAAAAGAGGGTCATGTCTTAGACTGACTTTTCTCAATATGGACACGTATTAGGAAACAACGACAAAAGATTTTGTAGTGTGTCTGGAAAATTAAGACATCAAACAAGCATTTGTAAGGTCAGACACCGATGGCTCAAATGTTTTTATGGATTTGTGTGACGCTTTGTGCACAGTGAATACAAAAGGGCTAAATGAGACTAAATAAACTGCCTAAATTAAGTGATTAGGGTAGTGTCTTTTGTCTCTGTAGTGTTTAAGTTTAATAAGCAGTATATTTAAGGACATCACTATGGGAAAATGGAATAAGTGTTTTCTCAAAACCACAGAACTAAATCACCCGGAGTTAAGGAAATAACAGTCTCTGGTAGATTTGTGTTAAATCCACAAACTCTTCTGTGCCGTCGAACCATTCATCTCCTCTTTATTGTTCTTGGCTCTGTCATTTGGTCTTAACTGCATTGAGGATTTAACTGTGGCGTGGCTCAGCCGGGGAGTTTCCATCTCTGTTTGCGTTTTATTGAAGAATAATGAGAGACAAACCCTATACATTTGTCCTTTCACCAAATTTCACCCGCTCTCCCGTTGCACTTGTGTTGTTACAACAAACCTGCCATAAGTGGGATCTACAGCGTGGTGCATTCAGGGGCCCCTGAATTTGGTATTTATTCAATACCTAGTTACTGTAAACACATATGTAGATTAGGCTTATTAAAAAGGTCACATGAGCAGAGCTAGTCGATTCGTCCTGCTCTAGCATGAAGGGAGCTTCCAAAGCTATTTAATTACCTTCTGTACTCGTATTAATCCAGGATCTTGGGAAGGAAAGTGTTCAGGGCTCCTGGCTCATGTAGATACCGAAAAACAAACCTCTCTAATTATCTCCGGTCTGCGTGGCCCTAACGGATCCAGCGCTCGCTCTGATAATTACTTACTTATTATTTAAAGTTGTCAAGGGGACATGGCTGGTTAAGGTGAACAATGCACTGTGTCCTGGAATAATCTGTATAGAGGTCAGATTTATGGGAAATACAGGTTATTGATAGTAATAATAATTACTGTTTAATTGATCAGAAATGACATGTAAACAGAAATACAGTAAAATTGTATCTGGTTTAATTATTTCTGTTTTCTGCTTATACAGCACATAGATGTAGGTTGTACACACGCCGAACGTAATCCTTAATCCCTTTAATGAGGTGCAACTGGTGATCTTTCATAAACTCCTGTAGGTTATTGTGTAACGTGCAAAATCCTCATGAGTCAGTTTCGCCTCAGGGGTGAGAGTGAGTGTTGATCTCAGTTGTAGCACCTGTCAGGCATTTTCAGAGTTCTTGGCCCTGATCTCACTCTCCTGTGATTAACACCCAAACATGCAGTGATGATATGATTGCATCATTCGCAGCACAGAGACTACTGTATATTAGTGGGGGGGGGGGGGGGTTAACCACTGTGACCCTCTTAGTTTTGAAATGATGCCATCATAAGACCCTTAAAATATTTGTGGACACATTAATTCAGCTGTTCTCAGTGACAGTGCAGTGGAGGTGCAGACCTGATGTAATTTATCCATTCATCTTGGCCCATGAAAAATCAATCTGGCATTCCATCTGACGAGCCGAACTTCTCTAGGATTTCAAAGCGGCTGCATGCCCTGAAGGTGGACACAGGATGGTTTCAGTGTGAGGTCTTGTTGATTTTCGTGAGGATCGGATTTTAATACTTTTTTCAGTTTTTTTAAGTCTGATAATCGGATCCTCTATATGCCTGCAGAATAACGTGGTTTAAACTAGGTTCTAATAAATATGCAAATACAGATCATTTTACAAAAAACTCAAATGCACTGTTTGTGCTTTAAATACTGTTTTGGGTCTTCTGCACAATCCGAATTATATGACTAAGAACAGTAAAGAATTATAGTGAATCCTGTTTAATGCAGAGTATAGCTATTGGTTTGTATGGAGGGTGTTTTAGTGGTGTTTTTTTTACCCGTATGTTCTGAAATCTTCTGAGATTTTATATGGGCATCTAAGCAAAAACACCCTTATAATTCCTCTTCCAGGATAAACATTACCTGCTTCAGACTTCCTATGCACCTCTTTAGCTACAAAGAGCTACCCAACAGTCCCTATACTTATCACTCTGGTGTTTTTGATTTGCCTGAATGGCGTAACTCCTTCAGTGGGTTTTAAAGTGCCTGCTGACACTGTTGTAGCTGAACATAACATGGCCCCCTCATTAACAGAGGTATCATGTGGCCATGTTCAACTTTCCCCAGAGAGGTAGCATTATATTTAGCACAGCTGAAGTGGAGCAGATGGTGCGTGTGCACACCTTGTAAACCGGTCTTTGAGGTTTAAGGATTATTCCCATTGTGTTTTTTGTTGTTGTAACTAATGAATGCTAAGTTACACGTAGTGCATGGATTAAGCTGCCAAAGTGACCCAAATAATTATATTGAGTTTTTTTTTTTAATTATTCGTTTTTAATTGTTTTAATATAGATATCAAACTTTCTACTTCTACAGATACATCCATCTGTTTCTCTAAATACTCTGTTAGTCTATTTTACCCCCCCCCCCCCCCCGGAATTACTACCACAGTACATCTGTCTATTCATTAAGTGGTGATCAATTGTGGGTGGATCAGATGCAGCAGTGCTGCTGGAGTTGTTAAACCCCTCAACCTCAATTAAAAATGTACACCTGCCAGCAAGCTGTAGGCAGCATCTTTATGTAATTTAAACAACACCCACCATGTCAGTGTCACTACAGCACTCAGTCATAATAATACCCACTATGAAGTTTGTGGAGGAACTACATGTAGATGGACTATGTCTAATTGTACAACTACACTTTCATCTAAATATTAAATTAGATAATAAAGTGTGGAAACAAAGAAATTCAACAGATTTAGGATTTATTAGAACACAGTACTGCAATTATTCTCTGTTGTTCATGTTCTGATCACCAGCTTTGCATTAACCTGACTCTTCTCTTCTTACAGAACAACATGACGGGCCCTGCGTCGTACCCTGGACTGACGGGAGTCATATTCCTAAGGTTAGATACTCACACTTGCATCGGTTCTTACCGTTTGAGAGTAAACACGTTACAGGAGGTATATTTCATGGGACTATATGAACAAGCTTCACGATTTAAGATCAATAATAATCCTATGAATTGACAATCTGCCTGAACAAGTAATAATTTATAGGTTTTTATGATCTGTGCTAGTCATCAGAACTGTTTTCCTGAACTCGCCCTCCCAATTCACTTAAGGATTAATGTCTCTGGCAAGCAGCCAGCGCTGAGGTTGGCTCCCTTTTTCATCTTTTATACCTACCATAAAACATTAATGATAATAGCTAAAGGCTTTTTTAAGTTTCACTTTTCCCACAGTGTAAATAGTTTATGATTGTTATCGCACTGCGTGTGTTACAAATGAAAATGCACCGCGATCTGACGCGATGTCCTGTGAGAACGTACCTATGTGTTTCTATAAAACATCCTGAATTGACTGGAGTGTAACATTTCTGTATTAATAACCCAGCAAGTGTGGTATGAGATGCTCTTCAAATGTTTCCCCCCAAAAAACGTATACCAGTTTGTCCACAATCCAAGTGTCAGGCTATAAAATGTCTGTCATTAAGGCGCGTCACACCCACATACAGTGTTTGTGTACTCTGCGTGTGTATGCATGTAACACACTGATGTATTCGTAATCTCTTTTTTTTAACCTCTTTAATTAAATCATGGCCAATTTCTAACCTTAAGGCATTCCTCCGCTCTTACACAATTGTTCCCAAATCATGAGGTTGATACTGCTCATGTGTACGATATGGACAGAGATAATGGGGGATATACCCCTTGATCACTAAACTCGTTTTTTTTTATTCAGGCTCATTGCCGCAGATGAATAAATGAAGCGCATTGTCATATTTTTAACAGTTGTAGGCTTGGTGGAAATAGTTTGGGGAAGTGCCCTTTTTGATTCTCTCGTGACTTTGCAATAATACAAAGCAAAGGTCTGTAAAAACATGGTTGGGTGAGTTTGGTGTAGATGGATTTGACTGACCCACACAGGGCAGCTAATGTGGGCGTGGATACTCAGTGGTTGGTCTATCAGTTTGACGTTTGGGGGTTTAAATTTCTTTTTCACTAAAGTTGGACCCTTATTCCAAAATATGATTTTCAATATCCCAAATTTTCAACCACTGTCCAAATGGCAAATAACATGTTTTGGTCACAGTTGCAGGGCAAAAGCAAATGCCGTTGTGGCGTAGTAATGGATGCATTGTTACCTTTATGCTTCAGCTTGATATTAGTCACGCTGTACAATATTGGGTTTGATTTATTCAGGACAGAATTCTTTACCTGTGAGTGTAAAGTCTGCCTTTAATCTCTGACACCCACGACAAGCTAAGCTGAGCTGAATTATGATCCATCCTCTCATTAATTCACATGACCCGGTCAGGCTGCCTCTTAAAACAAACGGATTTTAAGAGTTTCTCTACGTGACCCTGTTTGTGTAACATGTCAGAAAGCTGTATTCATCTCACTGCTGGATGGAATTGGCTGAATGGAGACAGATTATTTTGTTCCTTGTTCTGAATTCGTTAGACCGGTGGCCAGAATTTGTTTGCAAACATTAATTGCTTTGTCTGGTTGTTGTATTCCTTCCTGCCTGTATCGTTCAGCCATGGCGTGGTCACGCCGGTGAACTCTGTTCCCGCAGGACGTTTTACATTCCGTACAGTGTAACTGTGTTTTCATGCCACAGAATAAAGCAGGGACAAAAGAGTCTTATGCTTTTATTCACACTTCCCCAGTTCCTCAGTGCAGCACTGTATTTTTGAGATGTTGTCTCATTTAATTGCTGCCAAGACAAAAGCCTACATGACCGACACTTGCTCAACCAGACCAGATGCCAAATCCGCATTTCAGACACTTTTTATTAAGGAGTTAGTTAATATTTTCATTTATTGAATAGAAACCAGAACCAGAGGCCCTGGGTAGATCAGCGTCTGAATGGCCACCCGTGGTCACATGAAGCTGTGCGTTTGAATGCAGTTTTAAATTCAGATGAAAGCTTTGTGAGTGACGAGCTACTTTAATACACCTCAAAGCAAAAGCAACATTATGTTGACATGCTAAATCATCTACATCCCATAATCCCACAGGAGATTATGACCGTGTCATCATGAAATATTGACTGTTTGCTTGAGGAGCTTGTGATCATGTGATTTCACCTAGACAAAAGTGAGTAAGATGCACTGCGTGGGATATGGATGTAATGCGACACACCTTTTATACATCGATCTTGCGGGTGTATAACCTCATGCAGCTAGCTATGGATTTTGGACCCTCTTTGTTTGTGGATCCTTCGTGACCTTGTATTTTGTTTTCATCCAGTGGTGGCGAAATGCTCGATTGACCCTGTTGAATTTTGGCACGTTCTTATTGCATCGATGTTTAGACCTGGTCATTTAGGTTCTCCATGAACTTTAATTTATCGCCATGTAACTTTGTGTCTCGATCTGACTGGTTAAACAGATCCCAGATTATTACAGTCCACAGCTGCATTTTTCTTGCCCTTTGTAATTGTACGGTTCGTTTTGAAAACTGGGGCTCCAACCTGTAAATCATGGGGTGATCCAGTTCCCTGTGGCTCTTAAGGGAACGTTTTTGGTTTTGGATTTTTGTGACTGGCGGGAGTTAAAATTGTTGATTTTTGTGGTGTGCTGCTACGAAAATCACCAACCTTGCAATTTAAATGCTCAGTCAACAATGTAAAAGCAACATTGTGCGGGTAAGAACCAAACCACGGACCCCTCTGACCTGGAGCTCAACCTTCCACCGTTTAACACGAAGTTAAAAAATGCAAAGAACTATCACACTCACTTATTGACCCACCACCCGATGGGATCACATTTTCCATGGCTGTGGGGCTCTGAACATGACACGTATGTCACATCTTTTGACCCCTGTAACCTTTTCGGGGGGAGCATAGTCTGCCCCCGAAATCCACAAGCTGCTGAGAAAGAGGGCAACAATGCAAACAGGCAGACTGCACACTCTGTCCATACCTCAGCAACCGTTCTCAAAAGGAGACCGTCAAGCTCAATCTGCTGTCTGAAAATACAACGCCTTCTGCTTTAGACCCAAGAGCCATTCCATCTGCGTGAGGCAGTACGGCTTGATTTACCTCCTTTGTTGTTCAGGATGAAGTGGTTTAAGTGGAGTGTGGGAACCAGGCCTTCAGTGGCAACCGATTGGATATGGAATCTGTAGTGAGGTCAATTAATTAATTAACTTCAACAGTCTGAACTGTGTTTTATAAAGGTTTTAGAGCAAACCAAGAGTCTCAGAATCAGGGAGCCTGTGTAATCGAGCAAGAAGTTTATTAAACTCTAGCTGGAGGTATTGAGTCTCATAGAGGAGGACGAGAGAGCACAAATATTTATTCAAAAACAATAAACCTAAGGATTAAGTTACAAAGATGTGCAATGAGAGGCTATCTTTATTTTTGTGTTACATAAACGAGCCAATAAAATCTAAATAAGATGTTACTTGAAGCAGGTTTTACTCATGCATGTTTGTAATGCTACAGACTGATCGCAGATCTCTTCATGTCGTATTGCATTGTGGTCCGTATGCCGGGTCAGAAGTTATCATATGGGTCACGCTTCGCGTTATGAAGTCGAACCGATTTATCGTCTCCGAGCTTTGATCTGATCAAAGTCTTAAACAGTCTTTCCTGATTTATCCCGATATTTATGCATTTCTTATTTTCCATGGTTACAAAATATTATTGCTTGCACGGCGTAAAGATATTGGAATTTGCAGCATTGATTTATCACCACGCTCCAGGTTCCCAGCCTGCACTGTTGATTTTCGAACTCACTTTGTGTAAATGTGTAAATGTCAGCGGTTTCCAGGCTTTTTGCTTTCTCTTTTTTCATGTTGTTTAACTTCATGAAACACTCTTCATATCAGACGGAATAATGAGACGTCGACCATTAGGAACATTATTCTTAATGATTGCATGTTTTTTAATACGAAGTAAGATTTAATTACTGAAATTAAACATTATTATTCTAGCTTTATATAAAAAGGAAAAATAAGGAATAATGCACTAATATAAGCTTGGTCCACCTTCACCCTGCTTTTTGAAATATCATGCAGCAATTATCCTATGTTTTATAATATTTGGGTTAATGGATGATTTAAGATCTTTCTTTAGATTCCTATCATCCCATGAGAGCTGGATGGGGTTTTGTTTAGTTAAATTAGAGGAACATGTTAGGACAAGAAAAGCCAGTATTTAATTAGGCATGAAACTGTTAATTACACTCATAATTAATCTTTATGAAGTGCAGTTACGAGTCTTGCCATTGGGCATGCTGCGTTCAAAATTCACCTATAGTAATATTTTTGTGCATTTCATTTGTAATGCCAGTTTCACAGACTGACCTTTTTTATGACAACATCAGGATCACGTTTCATCTTTATAATAAACCGTAAATGTTTTAAAGATGTAATCCTAAACTACAGTTGTATAGCTCCTTAAATATATGGTTTTTACCTCCTTTAGCTTGACGGAGAAACAGAAGGCCGGATTCTGTAACCTATACCGAGCCGATCCAAAAAGAAGGGGCCTCTTAATGTAAACGATACGAGCGGCCGTCGACATGCTAAAGGGTGTCGCTGCTAATCTGCTGTTTAAGCGTTTGTTTAAATCTGTGATTTGCTTCAGATATTGATATTACAAACATTACAAGCCTGTTGTGTAAAGCACAACTGCATCGCAGGGCTGTAGTTCCATCAGTCCACTCTTTGCCAGAATGTGCAGCATTCGGCAGACTCATCATTCTAGCTGTCACTTTTTTAATGTCTTGCCCACATTTTTTTTGTAGACAGGTGTGTCTGTTGTTTTTGCCGAAGTGTTTTCATCTCGTTTTTTTTTTTTTTTTTTTTTGCATAGACACATGACTGTCTCGTACAAAAAGTCATTAATATATTATGTAATAATATATTAATATATTCGACGTTTAAATTAATGATCACATAGACAGAAAATGTTAACTTGGCCACGGATGTCTAAATGTTTACAAAAGACTACAAAGACAAACAGTTTGACATGAAGGAGGATTAGCACAATGATAGATCTGTCTAATCACCAATTAATAATTGGACATGATCAGTTAGGGACTGATTAAACCTCGTCTCCACTAAGATGTTGGCGGATGTTAGTTGATATTAACATTAACACGCCGTCACAATCCATATATGTATCTCCAAGACTGAACACGCTTCCCTGATTGTAATTCCCCCGCTGCCGTGTCCCACCCTCGTCCTGTAGACACACATCTGTAAGCACAGACAAAACATTAGGACAAACTTCTTCCGAAGCTTGTCCATACCTGACATACCTCCCTTTTCCCATATTAGTGTGTAAGTGACTAAAATCCCCTTCCATCACAAGGTCTGGGTCACCAGGGGTCATTCGAACAGGTACTCCCATTCACCAGATTGACTTTTGCCCCCCATTCGTCACCGGGTTTCAAACCTGTGTTTGCATTTCCAAACAGTGAAAACCTCTCGGACGAAATCTGAGTGACCGCTGAAGAAGGAAATGACTTAATCCGACCTGATTTAACTAAACTACACGGATCGCTGGAAAATAGAATGGCTCTCGTCCTGCGTCCTGGTTCTTTTATATAATTATAAATAAATCGAATCATGTTCAAATTGTTAAGGTAACAGTTTGGGGAAGGCTGTCTTCAAATTAAGGTATATATATAGTTAGAATTTAAAAGACCTCAACCCCATCCAAATATATTTATATAAATTTCAACTGAATATGTGCTCTCATCCAATATCAGTGTTTAATTTCACAGGCACCCGTTTGGATGAATAGAATTAAATACCTCCAAAATCTTGTAGAAAACCTTTTATTATTATTATTATTATTATTATTATTATTATTATTATTATTATTATCATTATTATGGCCTGTCATTAAGGTTACCAACTTTATTATGGGATGTCAGAAGCTCATGTAGGTCTCTGAATACTTTAATGTATTCAGTGTATCTTGTAGTTCTTTAAATGTTCATATGTGCAGCAGTTGGTTAATTAAAGGCCCATTAAGCCACAGACATTTGACCTGATCCTGTCCTGTCCTGACCTCACAGAACGGTCAGCATCTGGTCTTCAGTAGAATCTTTTCCCTGCAGGTGCTCCATTGTTGCGGTGGGCAGTCTGAGACGCAGATGTGCATTAGGCAGTGAGCTGGTTCTCCCCGAACAGTCGCAAGCACACGGCCTCAGGCGCCCGGAGTTGATAAACCATCGCTGACTGTGTGAATCATCCTCTTTAAACGGTGCAGGGGTTTAGTTCTGACTGGGCATGTCTTTGTTGTGGCTTTATGAATTTCTCCTCAGTTGTAGGTTTATGTGAAATGTGTTGACGGCGTTTGATTTCTGGATTACGCCGACCAGTGAACGCGGTCAGGCGGAACCCCTCTGTGATAATCACTAATTTCGGGAGTTATTTATAGGCAGGAACAAACTCGTACCCGCTTCAATGTTGTCTCAGGGGGAAATGTTTAAGTTTTTTTATTATACAGATCGTAGGGCTGTGATGAGATTCATATAAAGCTGAATTAACGCTGATAAAGCTGACCATGTAAAGTTGTTTATGTTGAAGGAGAGAACAATATGATTGGAACAGTATTAACTTGGGTCTGTATTTGTCTGAGCTGTAATCCTTGTTGGAATGCTGTCCTTCTGGTGCTTCATAACTTCTGACAGAATGTTTTTTCATTTAAAAAAAAAAAGCTCTCATGATTTATAAGTCTTTATATGTTGTTAAAGGTTAAACATGGATGAAGCTTAACTTTAAAACTCTTCCTAGTTGGATGCATACATTTTCATACAGATGCATACAGTTGCGTGGCCATGTGCTTGTACAAGGTATATATATATATATATATATATATATAGATACTTGATAACATTGTTGTTGCTGCCTGGCCGCTCAAGGAGGATGAGTCCCCCACTGAGTCTTGGTCCTCCCAAGGTTTCTTCCTTGAATAACAACATAAAAGGGAGTTTTTTCTTGCCACTGTCGCTTCGGCTTGCTCTTTGGGGGTTTAAAGGCTTTTCATTCTGTAAAGCTGCTTTGTGACAATGTACTGTTGTAAAAAGCGCTATATAAATAAATAACTTGAACTTGAACTTGATAAGTGTATGTATATATATATATATATATATATATATATATATATATATATATATATATATATATATATATATATATATATATATATATAGTAAATAGTAACTCCCCTGGGTTCATATCTTTATTCTGATGTGCACCTCCCTGTGCTTTCTGCACGTGTGTGAGTTCACAGCAGCTGCTCAGCTCCAACAAACCTCCTGATATTTCTTTAAATTGGACAAAAACCAGCTTCTGTTCTCAGGGTTTTTTTTTCGCTGACCTTTGTTTGTGAGAGCTGTTGCAACCCGACACCCGGCCTTGTCAAATAATATCACTTCTTTCCTCGTAGCGTAATCTTCCACTCTGTTAATCCCCGGAATGTGTCATTTTGTGTTGCTGTGCTTTCGGATTTGAAAGGCAGGGACCTCGGAGGGTCCTGCAGGGTGCCAATCAGTCACGGCAATAGCCTGACCTGCTCAAGTGCACTTCATCCAAATCAGAGGCTCTAATGGGGTGCTGAACCCAGGGGACACTTATTACGAGGCCCCTGGGCGCCGAGAGACGAGTGTCACGGTGGAATGTCCATCCAAAGCGAAGGCACGGCCCCCGAGAGCTCGATTAGGGCGGTCGCAGTAATTACCTCAGCACTTAAATGTTCACTGGTCACTGCAGTTGCTTCATGTTTATTTAGAATGTTGTGCAAAGTAGCAGGAGGGTGTTGTGGACCTTACACTCGGCCTTCTGGGATAGGTCCTAGAGAGCACTGAGAAAGGCTTTAAATTTGGACAACTGTATGCCTCCAACACTGTGTAGACAGTTTGGGGAAGGCCCATTTCTGTTGCAGCGTGGCTGTATAAAAGGGCATGAAGCATGTTTCATGAGCAAGAGCCCTGATCTCAACACCCCAGCAATTACCTTAGGAATGAACTAGAATGGAGATCCCGGTGTCCCCCTCCCACATCGGTGTCTGACTTCATAAATGCTCTTTGGGAAAAATTCCCAGACACACTTCAAATTCTTGTAGAAAGCCTTACCCGAAACAAGAAAGCTTTTAAAGCTACAAAGAGGGGGGCCCAACGTACGACGTGTAGTGTGGCTGCTCCTGTTTATTGATCATCAGATGAAAGATGGAGATTATTTTTACGATCTGATGTGAACCAGTTTGTTAAATGCTGCCGGTGTTCTAATCTGAATTCTGTCCCTGTGTACCATGTTCCCTGTTCACCCGGAGAAAGTAATTAGCACGAAGGTGCGGAGGAAAGACGGCCTCATGTATCTCTCGTTACTGAGAGGAGAAGAACTCATTAAGTCAGACTATGAGGAATTTCTTAGACGGCAGCCGCTCTCGTGAGTGTGCTGGATTACAGAGGGATTACAGACACCATTGACCCAATCAGAGAACAGTTAACCCATCAAATCAGGGTTCTGATGTTTATAACGCATGATTCAGCAACAGTCCATTGTAACCACACAGTGACATCATAATGGATTAAACAGACAGCGGTTTAGGATTATTAATCCAAGACCTTAAAATCTCACCAAATCTGGATTTGTGCAAACTGTGCAGCATCCACCTGTAATACCATTTATACAGCACTGTACAGACTCATCCGTTTCATATCAATTAGAGTTTCTGTAACCCCTCCAGGATTTGTTCCTATCCCTGCAGTGTTTTTGGTAAGAGTTTTGGTTTGTAAATGTTACAGGTCTATAAGGTTTTGAGTTTTTCCTCCAGTCCCACTTTGTGTAACTGCAGTGTATAACGTAGTTAGGACACTGAACTTTTGCACTTGTGTATTTGTTCTCGTTGCTGTTGTGATTTTTTTAGGATTTTACTCATGTACTAAGACAGTTTTATTTAGCATGTTAAATAAACATTCTGTCGATACACACTCCTCATTCAGAGGATTTTGAGATGCGCTTTCTGATTTTATTAGACACACACACATACACATACATACATACTTACATACACACATACATACATACATACACACATACATACATACACACATACATACATACACACATA
>JAFMOD010001759.1:0-23166 GCA_019802435.1 Corydoras maculifer
AGCTCCCTCAGAAGACAAAGCTCCTCCGGCAAAGCCTGCAGGTCATTCAGCGACAGGTCGAGCACTCTGAGGGAGCTCAGCTCGCCCACGCTGCTCGGCACGGCGCGGATTCGGTTCCTGCAGAGGATCAAACTCTGAAGATGACACAGCTCTTTAACGTCCTCGTGGATCTCGCGCAGACTCGGACACTGACTGATTTCTAGGTAGTTGAGCAACGTGAGAGCAAAAAGCCGGTGATGGACGCCGCCGTTCGCCTCTATCTTGTTATTCACCGACGTGCCCTGCAAAACCAGCTCGCGTCGGTTTTCCTTTTCTGCTTTTTCAATTTCTGGCCAAACAGCCGAGCTCTGCGCCGCCATGCTGCCAAACAACCACACACCGGAAGAACGCAAGTTCATGCCGCGTTCAAGTGCTTTTAACATGTCTGCTACTCCCCATTGAAAATATCTTTAAGGCACTTTAAGGCTTTTAATTCTGCACATAAATGCACACACATATCCATCCTTCCGCTTTAACCACCAGGTATGTGTATAAACCACCAGGGCAGTTCAGTGGTAGTTCAGTGGTTAGTGTGTTGTGCGCTCAGTCTCTCAATCATTAAACGGGGAGAACATGGAAACTCAACCCAGATTGGGATTCGAACCGGGAAACCCTAGTGCTGAGAGGCGAACGTGCTGACCACTAAACCATCGTAGCACCTCCATTTGAAGATATCCCTTTATAAAAATAAAACATTTAATTCTGCATATAAACATCTGCACACACATATATCATAAATAATGAAATCTTGATATTTATTTATTTATTCAGGATTTATACAAATTACATTCGGTTAATCTTTAGGGTTAATTACTTTCAGCACAGTTAAAACGCTTATTTTCCACTACGTCCATAATAGCACATTTAGGTTTAATTATATCGATAGTGATGTATCAATATTACTATTGCTTGTGACTTAAAACATAATATGTGGAATTAAAGAACTGCTATTCACAGTATATTCTTAGCACTTGAATGAAGCATGCGTATCTGTACTGCGGGAATACATTGGGACGGATTTATCGAATATTTTAACATACATTTTCATAGTTCATGTTTAAGTTAAGAATAATTACTTTACAAATAAAAAAGCTAGTCGCAATAAACCGCACAATTGCGTTAAATATAGACTACATGTACCAGAAATCTCTTTAAAGAACTTCGGTCTGCACATGCGCACATCAGCGCAGCTGTCAAACGGTGGTTATGGAGACTAAGTGGGTGCTGTAAACAGTCTGAGTAAGTTTCGTTTTAAAAGTGTTCTGATTAACCTTTGCGTTGTAAAGAAAGGTGTTTATTCCGCAGGTGTCTGTGGTTAGGTTTGTGAAGTTCATTTAGGAGTCGTGGACTGACACTAGTTGCTGAATTTAAATGGATAGCAGTGGCGGCTAAAGCTACATCAGCCGCGGCATTAATCCTGAACGTCAACAGCGTTTGGTTCTCTATTGCACTTTAATGCAATAACATCACGAACTGACAACAACATATCTCATTTCAGCTCATTGCAGACATAAATCAAACATAGAATTTTTCTAATCCGACATTTCCAAATGTATTAAATCAAAGTAATAAAACTTAAAGCTGTGATTCCAACACACATAGCGGGATTGCTGGATTGCTGCATCAGGACTAATAATAAATAGTACAATAATAATAAGAAGAATCATAATAACGATTAAAATAATAATAATAATAATCCATCCATCTCCTGCTTTATCCTCTATTAGGGTCGTGGAGGGGTTCCCTATGCCCATCCAGGGGAGAACGTTTCGGCAGATACACCCAGGACAGGGCGCCAATCTATCGCAGGGCACACACTTACTCACACAGACATGCACGCATACACACTCTATATAGGGCAATTTGGAGAACTCACTTGACTTGATCCATGTTTTTGGACTGTGGAAGGAAACCGGAGGAAACCCACGCGGACACGAAGAGAACATGGAAACTCCACCCAGATGGGGATTCAAACCGGGAATCCCTAGAGCTGAGAGGAGAACAGGGGCCGCCTCAGGGCTAATAATAAAGAGTAGAATACTAATAAGAATTATAATAACAATTTAAATAATAATAATCCATCTATCCATTATCTTCCGCTTAATCCTCTACTAGGGTCGTAGGGGAGTTCCTAATGCTCATCCATATTGCTGAGCACACACACACACACACACACAAACACAAACACACTCTATCCGGGGCAATTTAGAACATTGAGTCTACCTTGAATCCTACCTTGAATTAAACTGAATTTCTGTTGTTACAGCATGGAAGAGCAGGATGCCACATAAGATAGGATTCACTGTGATCAGCTGGTCTGGTCATGAGGAAAATTACAGCGCTGAAAAGCTAATGGTTCATGCTCCCACTGTTAATGGCTGGAGGTCGAACAGGTAAATGATTCATTCATTTATTCATTATCTTTCGCTTATCTTGCCACTTTATAACTGTAAATGTAAATATATTTTTAAAATTCATTCCCTCTTTTAAAATGCTTTGTATTTTTATTGTACTGTTACTGCTACTGGTTGCTAATTTTTCCTTTGGGATAAAGTATTTCTTTATCTATCTAATCCTCTACTAGAGTCTCGGGGGGGGGGGGTGTGATTTCTCAACTGTTAACAAAAGTTTTAGTGAATAAATATCATATTTAGCAAAATGGGCCAGATGTGTAATTAATTTCTTACATTAATTTAATCTTTTTATAAAGGTGTTTGATGATGTAATTTGTGGTACCTGTGATGCGAACACACTAATTTCCGGCTTGTTATGTTGGTTAGGTTTTGTTTATTCCCACAGGAGATCACACTGCAGATGTTGGAGAGGTGTCGCATTAAGAAGTTGCAGCTGCTGATTCATCAGTATCTAATCTCATCCAAGGTTGAATTTCACATTGGAGACAGATTCTCAGACCCCTTCTTGCCTCATCAGATCCCACACTTCCGCAGACTTGGGTTGGTGATTGTGTCTGCACTAATATTAGATTACCATAATCATAAACTAATAATATGAATTTGTTCTTAATGATTTGCCTGGTTAAATAAAGGTCTAAAAAAAAAAAATACACTGCGACATACCTCCTGAATTAAAATGCCCTGTCTCATTGTTTACACATTCTAGTGTTTTGGGATTAGTGTGTTATACCCTTTTGAGAAATAGTAATTGTAAATTATCCACTATTCAGCCACTTCTGTTTCTATTTCACATAGTTTCATTGCAGTTACTAAGGTTCACAGATCCAGTTTTGCATTTCTTAATATGAGAATAAATAGCCTTTTTAACCTTTTTTTAAAACTAAACCTTAAAATTAAACCTTTTTAAACTAAAATCTGTGCTCTGCACATCAAAATGAAATTCTTGAATTTTGAATTTAATTTAAAGGGGTTACTCTTTTGCACAAGACTGTTTAGTAGTTAAAAAGTAAAATAGATTGTGTGTATAGTTCGGACTGTACCTTAAGTTTAAAATGAAACCTTTTCATCTGTACAGGTATGTATCACTTGCAAGTAATGAGAAGACCGGTTTTAGAGCACGGGAACTGAAGTCTGTGCACCTTGATGCTGTTGGGACCTATCTGAAACTAACCCTTCACCGAAATCATAATAATGAGTACAACAGCTACAATCAGGTAAAATACATATGACATGCAACACTTAAAAACAAAAAAAATAGGTGGTAGAATTTTAGGTTTCATATGGTGATTAGCGGCGGCACGGTGGCTTAGTGGTTAGCACGTTTGCCTCTCAGCACTAGGGATTCCCGGTTCGAATCCCCATCTGGATGGAGTTTCCATGTTCTCCCCATGTCCGTGTGGGTTTCCTCCGGGTTCTCCAGTTTCCTCCCACAGTCCAAAAACATGGATCAAGTCAAATGAGTTCTCCAAATTGCCCCATATAGAGTGTGTATGTGTGAGTGAGTGTGTGCCCAGCGATGGATTGGCCTGGGTCTATCTGCCCAGCGCCCGAAACGTTCTCCCCTGGATGGGCATGGGGAACCCCACCGCGACCCTAATAGAGGGTAAAGCGGGAGATAATGAATGAATGAATGGTGATTAGCATCAATCAATACTGCTATTACAGTTATTTGACTTGGAACATTTTTTTTAGCAAAAATCAACACAGTCCATTATTTAACGTTGTAATGTTTTTCATTCCAGGTGGCACTGGTGGCAGTAAATATACTGGGTGACCCAGTGGACAGCAGCGCTACAAGTCCTGCTGTAAGTGTTCATTGTCATGGCTGCTGTAGTACGTCTTAGAGCCACTAGGTGGCAACGTAGATTAGTTTAAAACCATTTCTGGCCGTAGTAAGGTTATTACTTAAAACACTCATGAATATTTTATTAAATCAACACGTTTTAGCAATTTTGCAGCATATTTTTTATTTTACATTCATTTATTCTGGTTAGCAAGTACAGTTGGACAAAGTACAGTTGATGCTAATCACCATATGAAACCTAAAATTTAAATATGACTGTGTAATAAAGGGATTTTTATTTGCCTACTGTGTTAAGCCACAGAGGAATTTGTCCACTACATTTAACCCATCCATGCAATGAAACACACACATACAGGAAATACACACACTAGTGAAGTGAGAACACATGCCTGGAGCGCTGGACACGTCCACTTCTTCGCACTGAGGATCCAAGATTCAAATCCTGATCTGGGTGGAGTTCCCATATTTTCCGTGTCCACATAGGTTTTCTCCGGGTTCTCCAAAAAACATGGAATTAATGTGAGGTGGATGTGCCAAATTGCCCCTTTTTAAATTGCCCCTATAGTATGTGTTTGTGTGTCTATGTGAGTGAGTGTGCCCAGCAATAAATTTGCATCCTGTTCTGGGTTTATCTGCCCATCGACTGAAACATTCTCCCCTGGATGGGCATGGGGCACATGCGACCCTAATATAGGATTAAAAAATAAATAAACATATGTAAATCGGGCGGCACGGTGGCTTAGTGGTTAGCACGTTCGCCTCTCAGTGCTAGGGATTCCTGGTTCGAATCCCCATCTGGGTGTTTCCATGTTCTCCCCATGTCTGCGTGAGTTTCCTCTGGGTTCTCCAGTTTGCTCCCACAGACCAAAAACATGGATCAAGTCAATAGTTCAAATTGCCCCATGTCCTGGAAGGGCATGGGGAACCCCAACGCGACCCTAATATATGATAAAGCAGAAGATGATGGATGGATGGATGGATGGATGGATATATGTGAATCTAAGTTTTAGATATGTTTTGTATGGTGTAAATTGTGGTAACTGTTATATTAGTTTTATACGTCTGTCATGGCTTTGAACAATGGTCTTAACACTTGGATCCAGACTACTGCTTGGGCACTGTCCATTTGATCACTTTAAACTACACTCTGACAATCTTCAGGTAGTGAATTCTATGTGTTTAAAATATAAATTAAATATTTTTTGGACTTATACGTTTAATTTATATACATTCAACTGTAGACTTGTAATATAAATATTTAGTGTATTTTGTATCCAAAATGGTATGCGTAATGTGTCCGTCATGGAATTTTATTCTAGAAGTAAATTCACTTGTAATGTTATTACCAGAAACCCAAAGTCATTAATTATTTGTGTAAATTACATAGAGCATTATAAGAATAAAATTACAGTACAGAGGAAAATGAGCCTGTCCATGCATTATTGTTGCACAGAGCCGGGTTACATGTCTTTTGTGATATGATTTAGAGCTGGAGGCCCCATAATTACACCTGAGTCTCAAACTGGAAGAACTGCAGAATGATGAGCCCTGGAGCTAACGCGACCGCCTCAGTATATCCTCTCATTCTTATTTTTCTGTTTCTAACAAACAATAGGTGCATTGTTGTGCAAAGCTTCTACTCCCGACCATAACAACAGTGATGTTTAATGACAAGCACCTGAACATAAAAAGTATTAATTTGATAGTAAAATTATTCATTGAGTATTTCCTCTCGACTGGGATCGTATTTAATATTTTTCTGTTTATTAATAAAAAAAAATTTACTATGCAATTACAAGTTTCGAGTATGGGATTTCTATTGTCATTCATTTTCTAATCCAATTATCTTGACGAGGTCACAGGGGCTGCCTGAGTCTGTCCGTGCAGTTATAAAGTGACAAAAGTACAAACACCCTGGACAGGTCACCAGTCCATCACAGGACACACACGCTTGTTTGTTCAAATAGACATATTAACATTGAGAGCAAATCCATTAACAGTCATTTATCTACAAACTCTGTTTCCAGAATACCAAGATTGTCTTGTAATAAATCTTTTGTTGTTGTTGTTTTTATAGTCCCTTACTAGAGAAAACATTTGGACACCCTTATATATTCATTCATTATCTCCCGCTTATCCTCTATTAGGGTCGCGGTGGGGTTCCCCATGCCCATCCAGGGGAGAACGTCTCGGGCGCTGGGCAGATAGTCCCAGGACAGGGCGCCAATCCATCGCTGGGCACACACTCACTCACACACACACACTCTATAGGGGGCAATTTTGAGAATTAAATTTACTTGATCCATGTTTTTGGACTGTGGGAGGAAACCGGAGAACCCGGAGGAAACCCACGCAGACACGGGGAGAACATGGAAACTCCACCCAGATGGGGATTCGAACCGGGAATCCCTAGCGCTGAGAGGCGAACGTGCTAACCACTAAGCCACCGTGCCGCATACCCTTATATATATTTTCCAAAATAATAAGGGCAGTTTCGAGCTGCAGGCAGAAGATGTAAAAATAGACTGTTGCCAGTGTGTGAGATATGAGAAATTAGAAACACATGTAAGATAAGATAAGAGTCTTTAGCATCAATAAACATGATCCTTACATGACTCATGAACATTCTATATTCAAGAGTGTTGTTTACTGCCAAAGCACTGACCAGTTCCATCCATCCATTATCTTCTGTTTAATCCTCTACTAGGGTCGTGGGATTTTCCTAATGCCCATCCAGGGAGAACATTTGACACTGGGCAGATACACCCAGGACAGGGCGCCAATCTATCTCTGGGCACACTCACTCACACAGGCATACACACAAATACGATTTATATGGGGCAATTTGGAGTATTCAGTTTACCTTGATCCATGTTTTTGGCGTGTGGTAGGAAACAGGAGAACCCAAAGAAAACCCATGCGGACACGGGGAGAACATGGAAATCCACCCAGATTGGGATTCGAACCAGGAATCCCTAGCGCTAAGAGGCAAACATGCTAAACACTAAGCCACCATACCGCCTGCCTTAACTTAAACTAAAGTTATTTTAACTATATTACAGAATCCCTTCATTACACACAAGCTATTATTATCCTTCTGCCCTGTGCTTTTAAAAAAGAAAATTTAAATCAAGATTTATTAAAATTAAAATTGTTTTATTAATATTCTGTTAATTTATGTTTTTTTCTCTAGCAAAGCAGGGACCTGTTGATTGATCAGTACCTTAGTACCACGCAGCAAAGCTCAGCGTTGGATGGTTCATGTGCAGGGTGTGTTCAGTTTTCCTGAAGGTTCCTCGAGGTTTGTAGTAATTCAGTGATTTATTAACTGTTGTTAAACTCTAGTTTTTGTGTGTATTATGTTTTCACAGAAATGAGTCCATCTCACCCCTTGATGACTTGGCTTTTGACATGTATCAGGACCCTGAGGTCGCACAAGTCATTCGCATTTTGGATGACAAGAAACAAGACATGGTCCGGTTAGAAAAATTCGATTTCGCCAAAAAACTTAAGCAGGCCATTGCTGATCTGCAGAAGGTAGGAAATGGGATAATCCTGATGAATTAAATGCTTTTAAAGGGAATGGCAAGTGAGGACCAACATTAAATTAGATGCAATAAAAGCCTTGTACTGTAGGTGTAATGTGTATGTGCCCAAATTCTTTTGTCGACAAGAGTCGACCAAGCTCATTGGTTAGAATTTTGAGCTATTAATCTGAAGGTTGTGGGTTCCCAGATCCACTGAAGTTAACAATGTGGGTCATTGAGCAATACCCTTAACCCACATTGCTCCAGGGATGCTGTGGTCAACCATGTGCTCACTTTATAAGTCGCTTTGTATAAAAGCATTTGCAAAATAATTAAATGTAATGTCAATGTTACGAGTCAAAACCATTTATTTCATTTTATATAGTTGGTGAATGTTCCAATGATGGACCAGCTATGACCTCTGCATACTGAGTGATAAAGAGATGGCAGTGTGAGGGGGTCACAGTTAGCAATGCTGCACTTGTAGATTAAAAAATAAGAAATTTAAGTATAAACACAAAAGTTTGACCTAATAAATTTCAGAGTACTTGTGTTTTTATGCACTTCATGTTTTTATTGCCACATTATTTTTTTTTTATCTCAGAATACTCTATTTTAAACAGAAAGTAATTTATAGATGAACTTATAATCATTAGACCTCCAGCCTCTTTTGCTTTACAGAAATTGATCAATTTAGCATGCACACAATTGTCCTATATAATTATACAAAGCTATAGTAGAATATAATGACTGAGACTGATTTGTTAAATTTCTATATTTCTATAACATCTTGAGCAAATCAATTTGTTGTACAGTTTTCTGGTTATAGCACGATAGAGCCGGCAGGATTATATATTTTTTGACACATTTATAACCCCATATTATGTTGCCGCATTCTCTTCTTTAATCTCATCGTATAAAGTCATAGCAGATAGAAAGTGATCCTGATCTTTCGAGCACTGAGTTTGGCTTCAGGTAACAGATATCATCTGCAGACATCTGTACCACAGTATACATACCAGTTTTAAAAGATGAAGGAAAATGATTCTATATGACAAATCGGTAAATGGCAAAATAATGTGAATCTTTTGGATCAGCAGACAATTTAAAGGTGAAAGTAGAGTCCAGTGTTTTTAGCCAGTTGGATAACAATCAGATATCAATGGGTTCTCTGTTTTATTCAAAATTAGTTTTTTTTTTGGCCAACTATGTTCACACACACAGTTTACTTTACAGTATGCATATATTTAATTATATGCATACTGTAAGTGTGCATTGTAGTGCAAGAGCAATAAAGTGCAACATTAAGCAATATTTTTAGTATGCACACATTTGTGTATGCATAGTGTTTATTAGCTTTTAATGAGTGAAACAGCATGAGAAAAGAAACTGTTTGTATGTCTGCTAGTTTTTCGGTACAGTTATTTGTATCTTTTGCTGGAGGAAAGGAATGGATATGTCCAGGGTATAAGGAGTTTGTAATGATTTCCTCTGCCTGTAGGTTGAGTCCTGTAGGGGGGACAGAGGAGCACCAATAATTATTTCGATACTTTTAATTATTCTCTGCTAGTATTAGAAATGTCCAAGAGCGGTTCAATGCTCACAGTTTCTTATCATGATTCTTTAGCTGATGTGGAAATGCATCCTATATTGGGTCTTATTGAGGATAAAGCTGAAGTTGAGCTCCCATTTCAAAGAAAAAGGCTGCAACAACTTGGTCAATGCAGATTAAAAATGAAAGTACAGCAATGCATACTCCGACCAGTTGCAGATCCATCAATATATTTGTGTTTTGGTGGTGCAGGTGGGCGAGTGTTTGGGCAGGTATGATGTGGAGAAGCACAGTGCCATAGAGAGAGAAGACTATGAAACTGCGAAGCAGAAGAATGAGCAGATGGAATCGTACAGGCTGAGAGTCTATCATGAACTAGAGCTACATGATCTACTGGACATGAGCGAGGTAGCACCTTTACTCCTTATTTTCATTAATCATTTTAAATATATATATATTTTTAATATGATTTAGGAGATTCAGTGTTCAGTGGCAACATTATTTTCATATTCAACGTTGTGTTATTAATTCATTTCCTGATTAGTTGTGCAGTTCTATGCTATGTGCTATGAAAACATGAAACATTAGGAGAAAATGTAGTCTTCACACGATACAGGACCCTGTTCTTACTAGAAGAGAATTGATTGCTGTAGCTTCTTGATGTGAGATGAGAGCAGTAAATACTGCAGCATCCAACATTGGTGAACAGCCAGGGAATGGACATCAACATGATGGACACTTATAAGTACCTGGGTGTTTACCTCAACACACAACTGGTCAGACAACAAAACTGCACATTATAAAAAGGATTTAGGAGATTAAGGTCATTTAGGGTGCAGGGGCCACTCCTTTTTTTTGACACTGTAGTGAGTAATAATCGAAATAGAAAATGCAAACTTGAATAAAATTGCTTCAAAAAACAAATTACTGATTCAAAAGCTTTTAACTTTAACTTTTAATTAACCAAAACAATTTAGTTCATAAGCTGGCTTAGTGGTTAGCACGTTCTCCTCTCAGCACTAGGGATTCCCGGTTCGAATCCCAATCTGGGTGGAGTTTCTCCGTGTCCGTGTGGGTTTCCTCCGTGTTCTCCGGTTTCCTCCCACAGTCCAAAAACATGGATCAAGGTCAATTAAATTCTCCAAATTGCCCCATAAAGAGTGTGTATGTGTCTGTGTGTGTGAGTGTGTGCTCAGCGATGGATTGGCGCCCTGTCCTGGATGTATCTGCCCGGCGCCCGAAACGATCTCTCCTGAATGGGCATGGGGAACCCCCCCCACGTCCCTAATAGAGGATAAAGCAGAAGATAATGGATGGATGGAATTTAGTTCATTCATGTCATTATGCAGATGCTGTTATTTACTTTTCCATTTGTTGTCACAGGTTCAGAGAACTACAGAAGATAATAGTATATTTTCAGATACTTATAGTCGGCCACTTCAACTGTCTCATCTCTTCTCTGAAACACCAAAGAAAAAAACACAAGAGCAAACTTTGTTCAAGAACAAGCCGACAACTACCAAACCAACGAGCCCTAAACACATCCAACCAAAATCCAACACTTTACCTGAGAGTGCAATAAATGATGTGAGTCTTTTTAAGCACTCCAACTACACATTCACATATATAATATAAGATAAGTGTCAATCTGAATTATCTAATATATAAAATAACAGTTTAAATAACATGTTTGAATTACATATGATCACTTTCCGTATTACATATAAGATTCTTTTGCTTACCTTTAAAATATTGCATAGACTTGCCCCATCCTACCTTAGGGAACTTACTTTTATAATTTATATGTCCCCTCTTGCACTCTCCAGTCTACTGACACTGGACTTCTGACAGTCCCTCGATTTTAAATTAAAGTTGATGGGTGGCAGATAGTTCAGTGTCGCTGCTCTAACCCTGTGGAATTCTTTACTGCAAACTCTGTTCGGATTTGTCTTCATTTAAGTCTCAACTAAGAACTTTTCTATTTTCATCACAGTATTAATATTGTACATGATTGTTAAGCGTCCTTGGGTTCTTAAAAGTTACTATATAAATTGAACTTATTATAACTTATATGCTGTAATATACTGTATACAGTGCTGTATACAGGTGGACACACCTCCTTTTTGCTCCAATTATTGTCTGTTATCAGTTCCACTTGTTTCATCTGTTTGTGGACTACAGTACATACTGTGTACATCCCCTTTACTCTGTCTTGTATTGTCAGGGACCCAATATTAACACCACAGAGCAGGTATTATGGTTGGTGCATTATTCCTATCCCAGCAGTGTCACTGAGGTGTTTAAATGAAACTACAGCATCCCCGCTGCAGTAAAACCCCATCCCTGCATCAGTGTTACAGAACTGACAATAAACAATTCACCATCCAACCTGTTCTGTGACGGTCCTGACTTATAAAGACCAAAAAACAGTATGGGTACAGTACTGTGTATGTAATATATATTAACCATCCAAATGAATCTATTGATTTTACAGAACATTATCACTTCTTTACTGAGAATAGTTCACCAACCAAAAATGTCCAGCCAATTACCATACTAAACAACATTATTTTAGTTTATATTGTCCCATTTATAAAATTAATTGTAAATTATGCTTTATTTATGAGTCAAAAACAGTCAGTTTTATGTGTATTTTTTATTAGGTTACTTCTTTGCCATATGATGAACGGCCGCTGCCTTCCTTAAGAAAGCTGCCAGAGAATCAGCTCCAACTTCACTCTGAATCAAGACCTCTACTACAGGACCCAAGCAGCTCTCTCAATTCTGAATTACCAAGACAACCAGAACCTCTTTCAGAGAAAGTGCAAAGAGATGCTGCTCTGCCCATCGAGATTTTTGGAAGCAGTCTGGTGAGCAGATGAATGTGTATTTTCAATGTCTAGAGGAGAATGCTTTGAGCACTGTGCAGAACAGGCCCAGAACAGGGCCGCCAATGCATTTCTTACTCATACACACACACATACACTATATGGGGTAATTTAGAGCAGCCAGTATTTAGAGCAGTAAATTCATGTTTTTTGAAACCAGAGAACACGGACAAAACCCATGTTGGGAAAACATTTTAATTCCACCCTATCCGCACTCTTGCTGTGGCAAAAACTTTATTAAAAGATTTACTAAAACAGAAAAGAAATTTAAAAATTAAAAGCAAATAACTAAAAAGAAGTTATACTAAATAAGAAATATATAAAATACAAATAAGTTTTTTGAAAACTTAACAGCTACTCGGACAAAAGGTCTTTCTTGCTTCTGTATTCTGGCTATTCTGGCTGATTGTACTAACAGAAGAAAAACAAATTCCCTTAACAAAGTAAATTGTTTATTTGCACATTAATAAGCACAAATGTAACTTTCTTGGTTTATCTACAGTTTACCAGCTACTCTGAAAGTTATTATTAGACATTGTGTTGTGAATAATCTTGGCCTTATCTTCTTCAGGTGGCTGGGGCATACTCAAAGACCTGGTCTTGTAGAGAAAATGCCTTAGAGGCAGTGTACAAGAGACTGGCTGAGGTTCCACCTGAAACTCCTAAGTCTGAGTTGCAGAACATGATGAGGGCTGCGGTGTTCCTCTGCAAAAAAGCACTCGATGATAAAGTTTCATGTGTAAGTCTCATGTGTTTTGTGCAGTATTAATTTATATTGCAATTATGATTTGATGTGAAGTTGTCCACTTCTGCTTTGAAAGAAAGCACAGCCTTGATTAGTAAATGAACTTAAGAGTCAGAATTAGCTTAGTAGCCAAGTACTGCATGCAAATTTACAAAAACATTTTCCTAAGCATATTCAATATCGCTCACATTCAAATTGCATAATCACTTTGTGACAGGGTGAGACATCACGAAGATCAGATTTCTTAAGCACAGAATTTTTGCACAGGCTTTTATTTTAAAACTGCAAGTAAATGAAAATGAAATACATCTGTTTGTTAGTGTATCTGCAACCACAATTATCTAAAAAAGAGGTGAAGGTAACTTTAGGCATTGAACAAGATCAGCAATTAATCAGGAGTGATAATGCTGCAATTCAGCTGGTTTTGTCCTTAACCTACTAACTTGTGATTTTAAATAAAGTCACCTACAAATTAGCTTATTGTGAATGTAGATGTTTCTTAAGGCAAATATAATGGTTATCAATGGTCCTCAATACAATACATTCCCACTATCAGTTAAAACATTGCAACAAAAGAATTTAAATTAGTTTATTATTTTCATTCATTATCTCCCGCTTATCCTCTATTAGGGTCGCGGTGGGGTTCCCCATGCCCATCCAGGGGAGAACGTCTCGGGCGCTGGGCAGATAGACCCAGGACAGGGTGCCAATCCATCGCTGGGCACACACTCACTCACACAGACACACTCTATATGGGGCAATTTTTGAGAATTCAATTAACTTGATCCATGTTTTTGGACTGTGGGAGGAAACCGGAGAACCCGGAGAAAACCCACGCAAACACGGGGAGAACATGGAAACTCCACCCAGATGGGGATTCGAACCGGGAATCCCCAGCGCTGAGAGGCGAACGTGCTAACCACTAAGCCACCGTGCCGCCAGTTTATTATTTATTGAATATTTTTTATCACCTGTCTTTTCCTTTCCCAATGTATTACATCTTTCTCACTTTTTAAGTTTCCCCATTGTGAGATTAATATATAGTTGTATGTGTATAATATAAGTATATATATTCATTAATTCATTATCTTCCGCTTTGTCCTCTATTAGGGTCGCGGTGGGGTTCCCCATGCCCATCCAGGGGAGAACGTCTCGGGCGCTGGGCAAATACACCCAGGACAGGGTGCCAATCTATCGCTGGGCACACACTCACTCACACAGACACACGCTATAGGGGGCAATTTGGAGAACTCAGTTGACTTGATCCATGTTTTTGGACTGTGGGAGGAAACCGGAGAACCCAAAGGAAACCCATGCAGACACGGGGAGAACATGGAAACTCCACCCAGATGGGGATTCGAACCGGGAATCCCTAGTGCTGAGAGGCGAACGAGCTAACCACTGAGCCATATATAAACTAAGCCAAATACAGCGTGCAAGTTTATAAAAGCCATTTGCCTAAGCATATTTAGTGTGGTAGACATACAAACTAGACACAAATTATATGACTAATTATACTTGGAATACCTAAGTCATACAAATGACTACACAAAGAGCACAAATCAGTCTGAACTGCAGAATATGATAAGTGTTTCTTAGAAAAGGGGCACATAATGATGTTGATGACTTTAATCAGCAAGTCTCTCCTTTTTAATTCTATATGAACTTATGTAGAATAGAGTGACATTACAAAATTAATGTAAAATTGCTGCCACAGCATTAAAAAAAAGCACAGACTTGATCAGTGAATTAAGTGAAAGACCCATATGCTAAACAATTTAAAAAGAAAAGACCTTTGAAATGTTTTAGGTGAGAACAAATAGCGTGCAGGTCATGTAATTAGTCTGAAACTATGGAATCAGAATTTCCTTATTAGCCACATACTCGGTGCAAATTTAAAAAGAAATTTGCTTAAACAAATTTGGTATTGCAGACATAGAAACCATACACAAATGATACACTCACTGGCCATTTCATTAGGTACACCTCCTCAAGTCTACACCCCACTAATCCTGTACTGTCAAAGGACTTTATAGTTCTACAATTACAGAGTGCAGTCCATCTGTTTCTCCACATACTTTTAGTCAGGACCCTCTTAGAGGAGGTATTAGTGTGGTGGATGATTCTCAGTTCTGCAGTGATACAGACATGGTGGAGGTGTGTTAGTGTGTGTTGTGCTGTCACTATTGGATCAGACACAACAGTGCTGCTGGACAGAGAACAGAACACCAATCAAAACATACGATAATCCAAATATTCTAATAATTCTACTCAATACACTTCAACACTGTAGGCTGTCAGAACATTTTTACTCATATTTGCAAAACTTTTTTTTTATTTTTTAAAATATTTTTATAACTTTTATATTTTTATTCCTTATTCTGATTAGACCATGCAGGGGTGCTTAATCCTGTCCCAAAGCTTTCAAAAAAAGAAAGACAAAGAACACCCTTTACAGGTTGCCAGTCTATCGCAGCACAGACACTAATTTTATCTTGTATTATAATTTAATTTTTCAAAAAAAAAAGTTCTATTTTGCTTACTGTGCCTACTTGCACTCAGATGTATGGATATAATATGGAGGAATTTGATGTCCATATTTAACCCATTGATGCAGTAAAACACATGTACACACTCTGAGTGAAGTGAGTACATGTGTCCGGAGCAGTGGGTAGCCTTATACATGGCCCCTGGTGAGCAATTGGGGTTAGGTGACTTGCCAAAGGGCACTTCAGCCATAGTACTTGGTGGGATTGAGAATCAATTCGGAGACCTTTAAGTATGGTTCCTTAACCACAAGCCTACAAATGTCCTTAGTAACACTATTTCACTTGTAGGTGTTTTTTTTAAACTATAAAAATTATGCTTATGAAAAAAAACCATACAGGAATAAGGGATAAGATGCACATTTCAAAAAGGACTTGTCTGCTCTGCACAGGTTTCAAACCTTGGACATTCTTACTGTGAAATGAAAGCACGGATCATTTTACCATTTATTCATTTACTGTTTGCAATGTAACATGTGCCTCACCAAATTAAATCACATGTTTTATTTATTGGCTTAAAGCATTGGGCTTAGATAAATGTAATTGAGGTATGCAATTTATATGCCTACAGCGTAGATAGAATATTTAAATAAAGCACACAGTGCTTATATTTACACACACTGTAGACTTTATTCATAGATTTATTTACTTAAAGATATTTTTCTGTGTGTGGAGTAGGATGTAATCACTGTAACACAGTGAATAACATTTTATAACATACTTTATTTCATCTGTTTGTTTTCTGTGTACCCAAATAAATACATAGTTGTCTTATTTTCAAAGGTGGAAAACGTTAAAATGATAATTGTTTTTTTTTTATTATAGATTCATTCAGTATAATTATTTCACAATGAATATGTAACTTTAGATTATGTGTTATTAGTGAAAAATTTTAATGTCATTAATCCATATACCTGAGAACCTAAATAGTCATGTTTGAGTCTGTGACCTGTTCCAGCTGTCTCGTGCATGATTAGTGTCCTATGGTAGAATTCCAGTAAGTGATCTTCTTTTAGCTTTCATTCATTCGCTTTAAAAAATGCCAGTGCAGAACAGCGGAACAAAGCAGACCCAGTGATGGAAACATTCCAAGATCCCTCTCCCTAGGCCATTCAGTTAAACAAACACAGAACAGACTTTAATCAGGGGTTGTAACTGCTGTTAATGACATCTCTCCACCACAACATGGCTGGTAGTTTGCCCAATATTTTTCCTATGTACTTATTGGTACCAATAAATCTTTATTAAAGCATTATGCCCAAAGATTCCTAATTTTTCCCAGTAGCAATTATAGGACATGACTGTGCCGTGGTCATTCGGACTCTGGTTTGGTTGCTTGGAAGCATATTTAGTTATAGACTGATCTAGGATGTTGTTTACAAATCACAAAAAAGCTCTGTAATTTTACATTTCAACAGATCTAGATGAAATAATAGAAATTTAACAAAAAATATGTTTAAGAAAGGTATGAAATAACTGGCCCGCACAGATACTAAAAAATAGATGTGTATTTTTAATTGTCAATTATTGTATATTATCTATTAAATACTTTATTATAATTAATATTATAAATGAGGCGGCACGGTGGCTTAGTGGTTAGCACGTTCGCCTCTCAGCGCTAGGGATTCCCGGTTCGAATCCCCATCTGGGTGGAGTTTCCATGTTCTCCCCGTGTCTGCGTGGGTTTCCTCCGGGTTCTCCGGTTTTCCTCCCACAGTCCAAAAACATGGAATAAGTTAATTGAATTCTCAAAAAAAATTGCCCCCTATAGAGTGTGTCTGTGTGAGTGAGTGTGTGCCCAGCGATGGATTGGCGCCCTGTCCTGGGTCTGTCTGCCCATCGCCCGAGACGTTCTCCCCTGGATGGGCATGGGGAACCCCACCGCGACCCTAATAGAGGATAAGCGGAAGATAATGAATGAATGAATTATAAATGAGGGGCAAATGGCTTTTAAAAACTTGCATGCTGTATTTGGCTTAGTTTATATATGGCTTAGTGGTTAGCACGTTCGCCTCTTGGCACTAGGGATTCCCGGTTTGAATCCCCATCTGGGTGGAGTTTCCATGTTCTCCCCGTGTCTGTGTGGGTTTTCTCCAGGTTCTCCGGTTTCCTCCCACAGTCCAAAAACATGAATCAAGTCAATTGAATTCTCAAATAGAGTGTGTCTGTGTGAGTGAGTGTGTGCCCAGAGATGGATTGGCGCCCTGTCCTGGGTGTATCTGCCCAGCGCCCGAGACCTTCTCCCCTGGATGGGCATGGGGAACCCCACCACGACCCTAATAGAGGATAAAGCGGGAGATAATGAATGAATAAATTATAAATGAGTAAATATAAAGCATCAGGTTTTGTGCATTTGATTACATACAAAATCCACAGTGACAATAAAATAACAAATTTTCTCATTTAGGTATTCCAGGTGTCATTGAAGCTGTTGAGGATGCTTTTGAGAGATTTTGTATCAACTCATCAGCTTGGCAGATCTGAGGTCAGTTTCTGTGTGGAGCAGATCTGGCCAAGCCTTATATCTCGAACTGGCGAGTCTACAAATCGTCTTCGTACAATTGCAATATCTTTTATACAGGTAAAGGATGTCTTTTCTTTTTAGTCACAGATTAACTAAGGCAGATGAGTTTGCGCACTGAATTTTGAGTGTTCCTATTAATTTGATCAAATTCTGTAGTGTAATTTAAGCTGTTGCCATTTGTGCAGTCAATTTGTTTTTTATTAGTAAAGTAATAAATTGCTGTTAAGCGTGACCTTATTCTTTTTCTTTTTCCAGAACTTTTGGAAAAAGTGTGTACTGTGTGTAATGTGTACTGTGTACACTTGTGTGTACTGTCTGTAATGATGGCTCCTGTTTGCATGAGAAAATATCATGCAGCTCATTTTATGATTAGCTTATGTGTTTGGTGGGCAGGGAGTTAGGAAGCAGTCTCTAGGTTGACTCAGTCTGTCTGGGTATAGAAGCAGATCATGCTGTCTTGCTGGCCTTCGACTGCATTTCACTAATTAAAGCAGCCAAAGCAAATCCAGTTTATGAAAGGATCTTTTGTCAGATTACTGCTGGCACACAGTTCCATTATGATCTGGTACTTTAATATGCCTGGACAGCTGTGTCATGAATGCTTTACAATGTGTATGGGATTCATATATTCACATATATTTAGCTGTATGGAAGAAAATGGCATAACATTTCAGTAAACCCACCCTGTAGGTAATTAAACATAAAACATCATTTCAGGTGAACCTAGTGCACGGTTATTCACATTCACATAATTTTGAATCATTATTTAATAATAATAATAATAATATTTATTATTATTATTATTATTATTATTATTATTATTATTGATGTTATTAATATTAATAATAACAATAATAATATAGTCCTACTTATTATTATTATTCATTCATTCATTATCTTCCGCTTATCCTCTATTAGGGTCGCGGTGGGGTTCCCCATGCCCATCCAGGGGAGAACGTCTCAGGCGCTGGGCAGATAGACCCCAGGACAGGGCGCCAATCCATCGCTGGGCACACACTCACTCCCACAGACACACTCTAAACGGGGCAATTTTTGAGAATTCAATTAACTTGATCCATGTTTTTGGACTGTGGGAGGAAACCGGAAAACCCGGAGGAAACCCACGCAGACACGGGGAGAACATGGAAACTCCACCCAGTATTATTATTATTATTATTATTATTATTATTATTATTATTATTATTATTATTGATGATGATGATAATAATAATAATAATATTTGGCAAGGTGTTCTTTTAACAAAGTGTTTTTTTCCCTGCTGATGATGACGGCAACAGAAATCTAAAAAACATGTAAAAATGATAATGATGAGTTTTGTGATTATGTCCCAGATAAGGTTTCCTGTTCATGACACGTCATGAAGGTTATTTTTGGGCATATGGAACAATGCACCACCATACCTCCTACAGTTTGTTGATATTCAAATGAATTATTTGTGTCCTGAGTGCTTTGACTGCAATTCTCATCAGATAACGAGCAGTTTCATCAGAGTCTTTTCTTGGAGCTTTCTTTATTCTTGTTGTCTCTAATACATTTACATTACAGGATCTTCTTTGACTTCATTGAGGATGCATTGAACAGAAATGGGCCCTACATAAAAATGCTTTTTAATGTAAAAGTTACTTCATGTAGCACTTTATAACCAGGAAAAAATAACACTCACGTAAAAGACAAGAAATATAAACCAAAGTTGAAAACTTATGCATTGTCAATGCAACTTCAATAAAATACAATTTTAGTTCATTTTTCATTTGGAATCACTTCTTTTTTTTACATTGACTGACTTACCATAAACATGCTCCGAGCTTTTCTGTGGCTCCAAAATTTAATTCATATACAAAATAATAAAGTGCTAAGGCGTTTCACCAGCAAGCCTGTAATTTTAAATGTCTAGCTAAAAGTGTTATGGATATGAAGACAACTGTGTGTTTACCAATTCTTTTGATCTTGTTTAAAAAAAATCTTGGTAAAAAAAAAGCCTTGTGTGTGTGTGTGTGTGTGTGTGTGTGTGTGTGTGTGTGTGTGTGTGTGTGTGTGTGTGTGTGTGTGTCATTCTCATTGCAGGACATGGCTGTGTATAAAGAGGTACGTGATTTGCAGCTGGTCCCTGCTGAGATGGTGAAACCTGTAAAGAGCAGTCTGCCTGTCCGTCTGGCTCGCAGCAGGCTCGAACTGCTGGACATACTTCTCCAACAACTTGGCACCAGNTGTGTGTGTGTGTGTGTGTGTGTGTGTGTGTGTGTGTGTGTGTGTGTGTGTGTGTGTGTGTGTCATTCTCATTGCAGGACATGGCTGTGTATAAAGAGGTACGTGATTTGCAGCTGGTCCCTGCTGAGATGGTGAAACCTGTAAAGAGCAGTCTGCCTGTCCGTCTGGCTCGCAGCAGGCTCGAACTGCTGGACATACTTCTCCAACAACTTGGCACCAGTGACTCTGGTTTCACCCTCGATAACGTCATGCGGGTACAGACCTCATTACACTCTCTCTCATTAAGAAGTGATTTCACTTGGTCCACTTTTCCCATGTTTCTCCTTCTACTTACTCCTATTGCTTAAATGTCATCTTTTCTTCTGCTGTTGTCGAAATCACGTTGCTAGACAAAAGTTTCACAAAACGATGTTATACAAAAACGGAATGTAAACATTACGATCTCAGGACCTGGCTAAATTGCAACTCCACATAATAAATTACATTTTATTGCCTAACATTTAGTACATTTCTAATAAGGTGATAAAGTAACTTCTTTTGCCTACTGTACTTACACTCAGAGGAATTGGTCCTTTACCTTTAACCCATCCATGCAGTGAAACACACATATACACACACTGAGTGAAGTGAGCTTACATGCCCGAAGCGGAATGCAGCCTTGTATACGGTGCCCAGGGAGCAAATGGGGTTTAGGTGCCTTGCTCAACGTTACTTCAGCCATAGTACTTGGTGGGACCAGGAATCGAACCAGGGACCTTCAGGTCACAAGACTGGTTCCTTAACACAAGCCTAAACTGCCTGAACAAAGCAACACTACACCAAGTTACTCTTAAATACACTATATAGCGTGAGGATATATTTGTGGACAATGGCTATTTACAGTAAATACTATTCTATAAAGGGCGGCACGGTGGCTTAGTGGTTAGCACGTTCGCCTCTCAGCGCTAGGGATTTCCGGTTCGAATCCCCATCTGGGTGGGTGGATCCCCATCCATGTTCTCCCTGTGTCTGCGTGGGTTTCCTCCGGGTCCTCCCACAGTCCAAAAACATGGATCAAATCAATTGAATTCTCCAAATTGCCCCATATAGAGTGTGTCTGTGTGAGTAAGTGTGTGCCCAGCGATGGATTGGCACCCTGTCCTGGGTGTATCTGCCCAGCGCCCGAGATGTTCTCCCCCGGATGGGCATGGGGAACCCCACCGCGACCCTAATATAGGATAAAGCGGAAGATAATGAATGAATGAGTGGAAGCTTCATTAGCAAACGTGATGTTAGAAATGTGAGAGATAACTATTCTATATTAAGGTTTGTATACGTGGATCCACTGAAATTAGCAAAAGTAGTAGTGATTAATGTTCAATAAAACAAAGAAGTCTATAACATTCACAGTCATTTTGTTAACTATAGAACATTTTAGTTTAGGCTAGTTGGCCAGCACAAAGATTCTGTAATACAGTTCTGTGATGTTGAGAGCCAAGACAAAAAGTTGTCACACCCATGTACTGAGTGCATACGTCATACAGTCGGTATATGGACATGATCTCACCACTTAGACTACCAAATCCCAGCTGTCTTGTCAGACTAACAGTTTACTGTATATGTAAAGTTTCTGACTGGCACATTTACAAGTGTAAATCTACTCTTTGGGTGTTCAGCTGACTCATGACACAAGATTGTATAGCATATTGGAAAACTAAAGCTGCAGCATGATGTGCATTAAAAAAAAAAAAAAAGACGTTTTGATTTTTATATGAGGTTCACATTACCAATCGGAGTACAGTACAGTATATTTTGTTCACATTAAAAAAGATTTACTCACAATTTAAATGATTAATACTAGAATTAAAAAAAATTGATTTGCAGATAGCGGCACGGTGGCTTAGTGGTTAGCACGTTCGCCTCTCAGCACTAGGGATTCCCGGTTCGAATCCCCATCTGGGTGGAGTTTCCATGTTCTCCCGGTGTCTGCGTGGGTTTCCTCCGGGTTCTCCGGTTTCCTCCCACAGTCCAAAAACATGGAACAAGTTAATTGAATTCTCAAAAAATTGCCCCCTATAGAGTGTGTCTGTGTGAGTGAGTGTGTGCCCAGCGATGGATTGGCGCCCTGTCCTGGGTCTGTCTGCCCAGCACCCGAGACGTTCTCCCCTGGATGGGCATGGGGAACCCCACCGCGACCCTAATAGAGGATAAGCGGGAGATAATGAATGAATGAATGAATGATTTGCAGATTATGTTAATACATTGCAATTGTAATTCTACAGTCTCTCAGTTATTTTATTTTTTTATTTAAATGTTGGTAAGAAGCGATTTTCAAGTCTTTCTGATGATCCTCTATTGAGGTCAACTGATAATTTCAGTTTCAGTATGTAATGTAATGTAATGACTAAATTTTAAACATGATCGTCAGGTGTGAAAGTGTAGAGTAAAGTCTCTAAGTTGCATAGTTTGCATTTTACCTTTGTGACACAAGGGAGTGACGTAGAATCTAACACCTGATCTGCATCCTGAGCTTTCCTGTTGTATACAGGCTCTGCCCATCAATCCCTCGCATCACAACCTGATTTCTTTTAATCCAATAAACATGTTAATGAAGTTTGTGATGCATAACCTACGTAGATCCTGGTTTAAAATTCACTACTCAATATTCTGGCGCCATATGTCTGTTGTTGCAGCACAAGCTTCCAATAATGTTTGTAAAAAAATTATCCCTGTGCTTTCCTTCTCTCTTTCATGTCAATCACTAGAAAAGTCACTGGCGAGGAATTAGATTGAAACAGAAGCACTTTTGTATAGCTGAGCGGGTGGTTTTGGTGTCTGTGTCAGGCTTTTAGCCCTGATTTGGATAAGGCAGTCGCTGATGCCTTCTGACATGTTAAGACGTAATCCATCAGCGGTTTG
>JAFMOD010001759.1:24513-35834 GCA_019802435.1 Corydoras maculifer
CTTCCAATAATGTTTGTAAAAAAATTATCCCTGTGCTTTCCTTCTCTCTTTCATGTCAATCACTAGAAAAGTCACTGGCGAGGAATTAGATTGAAACAGAAGCACTTTTGTATAGCTGAGCGGGTGGTTTTGGTGTCTGTGTCAGGCTTTTAGCCCTGATTTGGATAAGGCAGTCGCTGATGCCTTCTGACATGTTAAGACGTAATCCATCAGCGGTTTGCATTGTGGTCAATGAATTGGGTGTAAACCATCCAAGTGTTAACAGAACACTCCTTCTATATTTTTTCGTCTTCTTTCCATGTTCTTCTCTTTGTTTTGTGCTCATTTGAATTCTCAAGGCTTAACAGAATAAGAATTTTAGCATGAGTTTGTCTTTGTGTCTGCTAAGCACCTGTGCAGACTAAGAAATATTTAGTGGGCAAACTTTAGGCTTTTCTAAAACAACTGCAGTTTGATTTTCACACGTAGCTGGTGTTGGAATTTTAAATCTGTTTTGCTGGAGCTCTTGGGTAAAGTATTCAAGTATTTTATTTGTCACTCCATAATATAAAGTACAGTACAGTATATGTGGAACGAGACAGCGTTCCCCAGGAACAAGGTGCTACACATAACATGTACTACACAATCAACATAAAGTGCACGTGTGCAAACACAAGGATCACAATAAATACAGGACTATACACAGTACAATAAACATTTAAGTAATGGTATGAAGTAAACACTGAGTTTGGTTTGTAAACAGCAACATTAAGTGGATAGGTAACAGTGTAGGTGGCCTCCTAGTGGTGTGAGACACATGTGCCAAGAAAAAAGGTCCCTGATTTTACGAGTTTGTAATTGCAGCAGTTATTTGTAATGTGCAAAAAGTGTGCAAAGATGTGTGCAATTAGTTAGCAGCGGATATGTTAGCATCTTGCACATCTTTGCACACCTTTTGCACACTTTTTGTGCAAAAAAAAAAAAATTCAGAATATGTTAAACATAATGCAATATAATTCCTTATAATGCATTGGCAATTAAAATCTGCAATTTTTTGATTCACTTAAAGCCTTGTTGTTACAGACAAAATGACAAGTTTTCAGCATTTTCAATGATAAACTTAATTCTAATTATTAATTGAACCTTTATAATTAGTTTATATTATATAATTTGTATAATTATGCATGCAACACACTCAAAAGATAGTGGCCTGTTTTCCAATGAGTCACATTTTCCTTTCCTTTTTGATCATTAGGGAAATTTCTTTTTTTTTTTTTTTTTTTTTGCAGTTTTTCAAGTGGAATTTTTCATTTCTTGCTGCAGTCAGTATTTGCAGTTGTCAGATTTTTTTTTGTCGTTATGATGATTATACATTACCAAAATTAGATAGATCTGGATTACAGGCCGACAAGTTGCCACACTGTTGTTGCTCATTACTTTATAAGACAGTTGTTTAGTGGTTAGCACGTCTGCCTCTCAGAGCTGGGGATCCAGGTTTAAATCTGGTCCATGTTCTCCCCATATCCGCATGGGTTTTCTCCAGGTCGGTTTCTCTCATGGATTCAATGTAAATTCGCTGCTTTAAATTTTTTTTTATTTGCCCATATATAGTGATTGTGTGGGCGTGGTAGCTCAGTGGTTAGGACGTTGGGCTATCAATCTGAAGGTTGGAGGTTCAAATCCCTCAAGACCCTTAACCCTCATTGCTCCAGGGATGTTGTGATTAACCCTGTGCTCCCCTTGTAAGTCGCTTTGGATAAAAGCGCCTGCTAAATGACCAAATGTAATGTAATGTAATATAGTGATTGTGTGTGAGTGAGTGTATGTCCAAATATAGATTGGTGCCTGATCCAATGTTTATCTGCATTTTCCCTTAAATGAGTATATGAGTACCCCCCCCCCCCCTGCATGCAACCCCAGTTAGTAGCATAGGATTAAGCGGAAGATAATGAGATGAGATTTACAAGTAGCTGAGCTTGATGGTTGGTGTTAGAATACATGGTTTGCCATGATACAATGAGGGTTAAGTGCCTTTCTCAACAATCTACTCTGGCAGCCTGGTGGAAATAGAGATCAAACCCCCAACCTTGAGTTTGCTAGCCCAACATCTTAACCTAAATGTAAATGAGCCCTGGCATTGTCCTGCTAAATTAAACATACATTTTCTGGAGACAGCATGTCTCTCTTAATATAACGGTTCAAGACTCTGCATTAATTTTTTTTACAAACATGCAGATTACCCATGTTGTTGGCACCGATGCATCTCTGTGGCATCACAGGTGCTGACTTTTCATAGATGATAGGCTGGGTAACTTTTTTTTCCTTCTTTGGCACCTGAAATCCAACATCTGTTTTTATTTAAAACTAAAACGGGGACTCCTCTGACCCCATTTAATGTTTCCATTTCATCATCACAGATGACTTTGAGCCAGTAAACTCAGCAGCATTTCTGCTCAGTATTTGGTTATGACTTCAGATTCAGGTTGCATTTTCTTGTAGCAGACTCTGTGAGGTGACAGTGATCTTGCAAAGTACTTTATACTGAGAGCTCCATGTTCATGCACATTCAGCAGTAGTTTTCCACCCTTGGCCTTAAAAGAACTGTATTTTACATGACTCCCTGAAGCTTTTCTTGAAGTTATAAACTTATAAAACAACTGTCAAAACGTCTGTTTGTTGCAGACATTGGTTTATTAATTGGTATTTGCATTTTGCAAACTGAATTACATTACAAAAAATATATGTATATTAATTTGTCTGTTAAATAAAAGGCATAAGTAGTTAACCAATTGCAGCTT
This sequence comes from Corydoras maculifer, assembly GCA_019802435.1. Taxonomy (NCBI): domain Eukaryota; kingdom Metazoa; phylum Chordata; class Actinopteri; order Siluriformes; family Callichthyidae; genus Corydoras; species Corydoras maculifer. The sequence goes on from JAFMOD010001759.1 coordinate 27,291, forward strand.
TTTTTTTTACATTTCTAAAAAGTAACGTTTCTGACTAATAATTTTTCAAATGTTTTAATGCACTTTACAAGTTACTTCCAGTAGAAGTCATGTCCTCATCCCAAGAGAAAATGTTCTTAAACCTATTATGACCACACTGTCACTATCACATGTCACTGTCTGTTAAATATGCTGCTCTGAGTGATAGTTGCCATAGTCCAAGGTGACACAGATGGGTGACACCTGGCAAATTTCAGTCATGTTTTTTAAATTTGAAAAAGAAGCAGCAGGTAGTGTTTGTTACAAAACTTTAAATTTTGGTATGCCTTTAAAAAAAGCAGGATCACACTACAATACATATTTATTCAGATATTTTAACTCTGATAAACAGAGGGTCTTGTTAAAAGGGTCGCTTTGGGTTACCAATGGGGTCTGCAGTAATAAATGCCTCCTCCTGCCTCTTGTTTCCTGGGAGATGAGCCTCTGCGTTGAGCCGGGACCCGAGGTTAGGTTTCCTGTAATTAAAATGAGGGGAAGAGAGATGGTGCTCATGAATAGCATCAGTGTATGGCGAGATAGAAGGTGAGTGTGGGAACAAGAGGCAGCGAGAGTATAGACCAGTGTATGCAGTAGGCCATAAATTTTTAATTTAATTCAACTTTATTGTTATTTTAATTGTGCAGGGCTAAATAATAAACCAAAAATAAAATGAAAACAGTGTAATGATAATATACGCAACAAATATATTAAATACTCAAAATAATAAAAAATCATAAACATTTTATGTCATATATCTGCCAGTCTTTATCAAACAACATGATGTATTAGACTTCATAAAGTTGCCAATCGAATCAAATATAATACAGTGGGTTTTGAATATCTGCCAGATATCAGTATTTAATACATGTGAGGTATTCAACTAGAACAAAAATTATGTTAAATGTCAGTGTGTGTGTGTGTGTGTGTCTGTGTTTTATGGGCGTACTTGTATAGATTTGTGTGTATGTGTGTAAATTGTATGTGTTTATATTTCATCATGTCCCCCATTTGCACAGTTTATTCGGGGGGGGGGGGGGACAGTAACCTGAGTGCTGAGTGATTGTGGAAATTATGGTGTGTATGGATGAACGCACATACGTGTTTCGAAATGTTTTGAAGACAGATACAGATAAAGAGATAAAGGAAAAAGAAGCAGAATTGTGCTGGAGGTAAGAAAATAACAAAACCGAAAAAAAAGCCTCCTTTAAACTGCTACAAACAAAATATTTAAACTATCCAATGATTAACAAAAAGAAGCACAGATGTGTCTGGACAAGCTATTCAGTTCCACATAAATGCTATGAAAACCTTCCCAAGTCAAAAGAAAAGCAACACAAACTGTTATAAACAAAGATTTAATGTTTTAATTGAATGCTGTATGTAGTGTGATGCTGCTCGTACTATATATTAGATCTTGTTCATTAGGTTGCTAACATTGTTTATGTGGATCTAGTTTCTTGTAGGTGCACTGGAGCACTCTGCAGCATCGGTACGTGAGCTGGCTGTGCATATCATACAAACCATGTACCAGCACCATGGCAATTCTGTACTAAGCTACCTGCCACCGGATGATGCCAATTCACGTAAAAACATTCTGTACAAAAACCTCTTCGACTCATTTGCCAGAATAGATGGAAAGCTTCCTGCCTCACAGGTAAAAAAAAAAAAAACGCTTTGTAGTAGCTGCCATTATTCAGTGTCGGCACCACATACTGTTCTACTTTAAGTTCTACTTTACATGTGGAACTGTTAGTTTTACTCCTTATTTGTAAATGAGTGTCTGTGAGTTTCAAAGGAAAACGTTAATAAAGCAAAGTCACACTCTTTGTCTAGAATGCATTATTGGGTGTGATTGTTGTCATTCCACGTCAGAGAGTTCACATCAAGCTAGTGCAAAGTAATCAGTGTAAACTAGACAGCGTCATCTCCCTGTGTCTGATTTTATCTGTATCTTCTGTGCTGCTTTTCTTCCTCTTTGTCAGGAACCAAATAAGGCAGGAGTTCAGGAAGAAGAGAGTCGAGAGAAGCAAGAAGTCAGGGCCCTGCAGCAGCAGCTGGCTGTTCTGAGAGAGTTAAGTGTATGTTAAAAGCATCTTTGTTGTTTACTTAATCAGAGCATCTGAATCTCTTTACTCCATATAGAGGATGACATCATTCATTCATTCATTCATTGTTTTCCACTTAATACTCTACTAGCATTGCTTGGGGGGACAAGGGAGGGGGGGGGGTTCCCATGCCTATCCCCATCCAGGGGAGAACATTTTAGACGTTTCATTTCAGATTTATCTCTGTGTGAAAGAGCGCCAATCTATTGCCCTCTCACACAGACACACACACACACAAACAAACACACAAATTTATCCCTGTGTGAAAGAGCGCCAATCTATCGCCCTCTCACACAGACACACACACACACACACAAACAAACACACAAATTTATCCCTGTGTGAAAGAGCGCCAATCTATCGCCCTCTCACACACACATGCTTACCACTATGCCACAGTGCTGCCTTCAGGATGGCATCATATCATGTATTATTATAAAATCTGAACCATGTAAATACATTTATTCATTCATTCATTCATTATCTTCCGCTTTATCGCTGGGCACACACACAGACACGCACACAAACACACTCTACATGGGGCAATTTTGGAGAACTCAATTGACTTTATCCATGTTTTTGGACTGTGGGAGGAAACCCACACAGACACGGGCAGAACATGGAAACTCCACCCAGATGGGGATTCGAACCGGGAATCCCTAGTGCTTAGAGGCAAACGTGCTAACCACTAAGCCACCGTGCCGCCCCATGTAAATACATATCAATACATAAAATCATTACTGTTTAAGTTCATAACTAAGTTACATAATAATGATTACAAATTATATAAAGTGCTTCAGGTAACTTATAAAACAGTAAAAATAAATAATCAAACTGCATTTTCTCTACAATTTTAATGATCCATATGAAGACTGAGTCTGCTGTGTCTTATTATTAATAACTTATTATTTTCAACAAATTATTATTTCATGTTAAATAAATATTTGGGGTCAGAATTTTAGTTTGTTCTGCTCTTGTTCCAAATGTCTTGACTAAGTGACCAGCATATGTCAGTAAATATCTGTTTTTGATACTTTTTCTGTTTCGAGTAAAGCACACGATATAACTTATAGGCAGCATGGTGATTTAGTGATTAGCATGTTCGCCTCTCAGTGCTGAAAATCCAGATTGGAATCCTGAATTTGAGTATCCATGTTCTCCCCGTGTCCATGCAGATTTTTCAGGGTTCTCCAATTTCAACACATGATATTTACTACTAAAATGCTCCTATATAGTGTGTGAGTTAGTGTGTGCCCAGTGATGGATTGGTGCTCTGCCCTGGATGGGCATGGTAAACCATGACTAATTGCAGGTGTAAACTATGTAAACTAGAAATGGTAACAGATTGCTGCTAATTGACTGTGGAGGAGCTGAGGTGTTGTCACGTCCAAGGAAGCATGAAGTATTTTAAATGGGAACTTGCAATTTCTTTTAAAAGGTATTAAATAGGTGAAGATGAAATCTTCCAAATTCACACAAAGTTTGTGTGGTCATTTACATATACTGATTAAAAACACACTTTATTTTTATTGTGAATCGTGCACTTTTTTTTTTTTAGATAGAATGCTGTGATTTAGATTCAGCAACCAATCAGTGTACCATTTTCCCAGGATTTCTTTAAACCTGATTTATACAAAATGGGAAAATCATTCTTAAACAGAATTAGGCAAAAATTTGCAAGCAACTAAATTTCTAAATGTCTTTCTATGCAGTGCTTTTAATATGATATTTTGTTCAAACTACCACCTCTTTAATGTTTCTGGATATATAGTATATTCTGACTTATTCTAACAAATGGAATTTTTTTTCCCATATATTTTTAATGTTCTCCAGGTGAAGCAGAAAAATAAAAACCCGTCTCCAGAGATAAAAGCTGAGAAGCTGTTAAAACCAGGTGTGTAGTGGTTGATGTCTCTCCCTGCTTTGCTTCTTTACATTGTCAGTATGTTGAAATATTTAAGAGGTGAAAATATCTACCTTTCTATGTAGGTGTTAAAAAGGAAACACATTCCATTTCCTCTGATGCTAAAGAGGACCTGGCCATGCCAGACTATCTAGACAAGTAAGCACCCGTTGTTATGTGTTAATCAGTAACATAGTATGAATTATGTTTATAATCCTGTTGAGGCATAAACTGGTATACATACTAAATACAGCAGTATGTTTCAGTTACTTTCAGTTTTGATAGTTGTTAAAGTAATTTTTGCTTGTACACTGACAATATGATCTGAATAAGATGATTATTCTGTATCTGTATATTATATAGGTATGTGTTAAGTATGTGTTCTAATAGTAGTTTGTATCACAGTTTGTGTATTTTCTGTGGCGAGCGGGACAAGTCTTTCACAGAGGAAGGTTTGGATCTGCATTATTGGAAACATTGCCCAATGCTTTGTCGATGCCTGCAGTGCAGACAGGTATGTCAAATCTGTAATTTAACAGTTCTGGACTGAATTAAGGCGGCACGGTGGCTTAGTGTTTAGCACGTTCGCCTCTCAGCGCTAGGGATTCCCGGTTCGAATCTCCATCTGGGTGGAGTTTCCATGTTCTCCCCGTGTCTGCGTGGGTTTCCTCTGGATTCTCCGGTTTCCGCCCACAGTCCAAAAACATAGATCAAGTCAATTGAATTCTCAAAATTGCCCCATATAGAGTGTGTCTGTGTGAGTGTGTGCCCAGCGATAGATTGGCGCCCTGTCCTGGGTCTATCTTCCCAGCGCCCGAGACGTTCTCCCCTGGATGGGCATGGGGAACCCCACCGCGACCCTAATAGAGGATAAAAGCAGGAGATAATGAATGAATGAATGAATGGACTGAATTAAAACCTTTTTGTGAGACTGAAGTGACGTCTCTTTTATTCTCTGCAATAACTTGGGTAGGTTAAATTGGACAGGTGCTTCACTGGACATACTGTAGCGTTTGTAAAACCAGTTCTAAAATCATCTGAGGAATAGAAAAAGGTGTAAAGCTGATATCTTACTGACACATTTCACCGGTTATGTAAACCAAAAGCTTGGACTATATTCAGTAGATCTAATCCTTAAGTAAACATAAGAAATTATGTAAAATGACAATGCATTCTTAGTTTTTTGTGTGGATGGCATGGTGGCTTAGTGTTTAGCACATCCACTTCTTAGCAATGGGGATCCTGGTTCAATTCCCAATCTGGGATTCCACGTTCTCCCTGTGTCCGCTTGGGTTTCATTCGGGTTCTCCGGCTTTCTCCCACAGTTCAAAAACATGGATTCAATGAATGCTCTAAATTGCCCCATATAGTGTGTGTGTCTGTGTATGTACTGTATGTGTGTCTGTGTAAGTGAGTGTGTGCCCAGCTATAGATTGACACTTTGTCCCCGGTGTATCTGTCCAGTGCCAGAACCGTTCTCTCCTGGATGGGCATGGGGAATATGTGGAGGATTAAGTGGAAGATAATGAATGAATCAATAGAGTTTTTGCATACAAATTTGTCACATTTATTTGTAGATAAAATAAAAAACCTGTCGTTTATCAGGTATTGAACAGCTTGACATTTAATCTGGTTGCTATTCATTAACTGAATTTACCTATTAAATCTATTTTGTATGATGTTTTGAGTTTGAGTTTTAAATTAAAACAAAAAGATGAAGAAACCAGGCATGTAATATCTATAAGCACAGTCAGTGTTCCTGCGGCCAGTGGGCAATATGAACCTAATGTGTGTGTTTTGAAGACTGACCTCTAGTTAAAGCTACTGTAGCTGGGGAAAATACCTTTTTGTTTTCTGTCCACATGTTTCCAGAAGGCCCTAGTTTGACAGCTTACTTTAAAGAGGTCAGCAGTCACTCTTATTTGTTTTAACCACATTCCAGTGCAGTGGATTGTTAACTCGAGGAATTGTATTGACCTTTCTCAGATACTTTACTCTGCTTAGCCCTAAGCACGCGGCTATGTTCTCTTACTTTTCTTCTAAATAGGCAAATTCTAAAACTCTACACTAATACTACTTTTAAAACACTTTTGTTCTTATCGCATTGTACTATTTATTTTCTGCTTCCTTTTCTGTGGATGTATTTTTTATTCATTTTATTATATATGTAAATGTTAAAGTTGATCAAAGCCAAATTTTTGGTTTAGTTAAATGGATCAGTATAAAATGTCTATTTATGATCTAGATTGAACTTCACTTATTTAATACAGAGCAAAAGACCACGCATGTGTTTTGATCTTTTCCGAACGTAATTGTGTCGGCTTTAAATTAGAAAATTAGAACATCAGAACGTCAACAACCGAGGTCATGTAGCCTTTCATATTTTGGACATAAACAACCAAGTCTGTTGCCATTTCTCAAATTTGTCTGAGGATTGCAGTGTTGAACCTTACTATCTTAAGTGCTCCAATCAGAAATGTATTTTTTGAGTTTAAACAAGGCAGTAGAGAATGTTAGTTTTCTAGTTTTACATCAATACTTTAATAGAATTTTCATAAGAACCATTTGTCACTGTGATCATTCTGGTCAATCAACTGCTCTGTTGATATCTCTACTCAGTCAGAATGTCAGTGGACTTCATACTATGGGGCAGGCAGGATAAAGTTCCAATATAATTAATCAAATGATGCAAACATATTGCATATAGCGCTTAAACATTTAATGACCAGAGATATTCAAACTTGAAGAGCATGTTCAAAAAAATCTGTAGTCTTTTTAGGTTTAACATTTACGGATTTTTGTAGTTCTACTTAAAAAAACTAAAGCAGTTGCATTATAATTATAAATAAGACTAACATCTAAATTTGTATACTGTGTTTACTGTATTACTAGTGGAATGTTTTTCCATCACTGTTGGGCATTATTTGAATACCAAGTTGTATATGTTCCTGTTGTTTTTGGAAAAATTCCCTGAGGTTTGTAAAAAGTGGTTTCAATATCTACCATAACATTTCACTGGATTGCATTCAGGAGCTTCATTTAGCCATTCTTACATAACTCTATTAATTGTCATTCCCACTCCAGTTTAACTTATTACATTTACATTTAGTCATTTAGCAGATGCTTTTATTCAAAGTGACTTAGAAATGAGAGAACATACAAATACACGTTAATGTTAAGGTTAGTGTCCTGTTTGCAACAAAATTTGCTTAATCTATTTAACCTTTAATGCTGACTTGATGACTGTAGCACCATTTTTTATTGCTTTGCAATAATGGGGAAAATATTTTTGGTATTTTCACGTTAAAGTTTTCCTTTGTGAATTAGTATGTAAACTGTCTTTCCTACTACTTTTAATGGTTTGTATTATGGCAATTAAATTTAATTCATTGTCTGGTCTTGTAAATGTATTAATGTATTATATTGGTCTTGAAACTACAACATCAATTATAAAACAATGTATTGCCAATAATGAAATTAATTAATAAAAATTAAAAAAAAAAATTTGTTTGTCAGGTGGTAGAGATTTCAAGCTTAACAGAGCACCTGCTCTCTGAATGTGAACACCGAGATGATTTTGTCCAGTGTCCTCGCTGTTCAGAGGCTATCGTCAGGAAAAACCTGACCGAACATGCCCAAAACACAGCCTGCAATCGTGAGTACTGCTTTTGTTGTGACATTTCACATTAACATCTGCAAATACCAGAATAATCTGCCAGTTTTTCAAAAATCCTGCACCCTGTAAAAAAAAAGTTTCCTACATGGATGAACTACTTTAAAAGTGTAAAAGGTGTTTTTTTATGTGTATAGCTGTGCAGTCGAATGTTTGATTTTTCCAGTTACTTTTTAAAAACTACTACCGTGAATGTTTGACAGTTTGAACATGGTTTGTAAAAACATTTTTAAATTATGAATTATAAAAAGATTTAACAAAACCAGCTTAGAAAATTTATTAATAAATAAATGTTTTCTAATCAGCGCTTCCAGATCCCGAAGTCAGTGGAAACTTTAACCACTGTCCTTTGTGCCATGAAAGTTTTCCACCAGGAGAGGAGGTAAAGATACAAACATGTTTTCACATTGCTTTGTTTTCTGATTTTTTTTCAGATACTTGTACTGTATTCGTTACTGTATTAGTTAGTTAGTTAATTAGTTGTTAGTTAGTGTGCCTGGATCAAAAAACTTCTATTGGGTCCTCTGAAGAAAACAAGATCCGACAGAAACTATGGGGTTAATTTTTTTGCAACAAAGTTTTTACTACTTGATTTCTTTGATCTTGCATGTGCTAGTTTCCTCATTTCATCACTTTAAAATCCTTCTTCCTAATGCTTACCCAAACACATCTTCAACTTGACACAGTTCTCCGTACACCGTACACCCTTCATGACAAACCCGATTTATTCGGACTGAAGACCAAAATATTATATATAATATTATATAAAGACTTTTTAAGGAATTTCCCTCAAAGTCAAAAAATTTTAATCTTGGATGTGACATTGATTATTTCAGTTGTAAGTT
>JAFMOD010000176.1:44383-61836 GCA_019802435.1 Corydoras maculifer
ACCGTGCCACCCCAAACACACTCTATATGGGGCAATTTGGAGAACTCAATTGACCATGATCCATGTTTTTTAGACTGTGGGAGGAAAGCGGAGAACCTGGAGGAAACCCACACGGACACGGGGAGGACATGCAAACTCCACCCAGATGGGGATTCGAACCGGGAATCCCCAGCGCTGAGAGGAGAACATGCCAACCACTAAGCCACCGTGCCGCCCCAAACACACTCTATATGGGGCAATTTGGCCTAATGGCCTAATGTAAAATAAGCTTGGCGTCTGCAGCTGCAGCGTCTTCAGAGGCGATGTCCCGGCTCGTGTCCGAGCTCCAGAGTGTCGCACAGTCTGCTTTTCACCTTCAGCTTCAGTGCAGGAACCAAAACACACGGCGCTTTGCTAACGCGGGCGCATTGTCCCCCACAGGATGGGGAGGTTCTGGTGCGGACGCACCACATGGAGCACGCTGACGGAGGAACCCTCGACCCCGACGACATGCTCAGCGACCTGCTGGAGGACAAGGACAAGGTAAGACGGATCATAAGGGTGTGCATTCCAGCTGTTTCCATTGTGTATTGGTGTGTGTGTGTGTGTGTGTGTGTGTGTGTGTGTGTGTGTGTGTGTGCGTTCAGAGAGGAGGGGCTCATATTGGAAGCTTCCTGTTTTTTTTTAAAGAGTTCAGTGTACTTTAAAAACAGCATCAGATCTCAGATCAGTGAACTTCAGAACATGAACAGAGTCCCATTTTAAATCATCCAAAAACACCAAGCCACCATTTTAAAGTGTGTAAAGTGTGCGTTACTTCCGGTTTGGTTGCCCCACATTCTGACCGTTTTCCAAACGGAGGTTCGTCGACGTTTCTCCCTTTCATTTTTTACATTTTTGAAACAGGAAACGTCAGAAGGCTGAGAATGAAGGAATCGTCACACATCTGTCCGAATCAGGAACTCGGTCACGGCTGATGTGGAGGTGCAGCAGGTCGCTCCCGTTCTGCTTCAGTCAGCCGAATTATTGAAAGCTGATCTGGATCTAAATATAAGCCATGATGTAACAGAGTTAGAAAACCTTTCTTAATTGGATCCGATAATGAGTTCTACGGGCGGCAAGCTGGCTTAGTGGTTTAGCACGTTCTCCTCTCAGCACTAGGGATTCCCGGTTCGAATCCCCATCTGGGTGGAGTTTCCATGTCCTCCCCGGGTTCTCCGGTTTCCTCCCACAGTCCAAAAACATGGATCAAGTCAATTGAGTTCTCCAAATTGCCCCATGTAGAGTGTGTTTGAGTGAGTGAGTGTGTGCCCAGTGATAGATTGCCCCCCTGTCCTGGTTGTATCTGCCCAGCGCCCGAGACGTTCTCCCCTGGATGGGCATAGGGAACCCCCCCCACCCCCCTCCGTGAACCTAATAGAGGATAAAGCAGAAGATAATGGATGGATGAATTCTACTCCAGTTTAATTAGAGAACATTACATTCACACAGGTTATAGTTTTAATTCAAGTAAATTTTACAAGGGCTGTCTGTGTGGGTTTCCTCCGGGTTCTCCGGTTTCCTCCCACAGTCCAAAAAAACATGGATCAAGGTTAATCGAATTTTCCAAATTGCCCCATATAGAGTGTGTCTGTGTGAGTGAGTGTGTGTCCAGTGATAGATTGCCCCCCTGTCCTGGGTGTATCTGCCCAGTGCCCGAAACGTTCTCCCCTGGATGGGCATAGGGAACACCCCCCCCCACCGTGCCGCCTATGTCTGTACATACCTGAAAATTAGAAACCTTTAATTAATGGTGTATATATAGATTTCTAATTCTATTTACATTTTTCCTGGTATTTTTTAATTTCTTTCTAATGACTAAATACCTTTTCCGCCTTCCTTCTAATGTAACTGGCTGCTGAGAAGGTGAATTTCCCCACGGCGGGACAAATTAAGGTCTCTCTTATCTTATATTAAACAAATCAATCCAATCAAATCCCAAGGGCGGCACAATGGCTTAGTGGTTGGCATGTTCTCCTCTCAGTGCTGGTGATCCGGGTTCGAATCCCGATCCAGGTGGAGTTTCCACGTTCTCCCCGTGTCCATGTGGGTTTCCTCCCTAAACATGGCTTCAATGTAAATTGAATGCGCCAAATTGCCCCCTATAGTGTTTGTTAACGCACGACACTAGTAGAGAATCGAGCGGAAGTTAAAGGAAGGATGGACATTAATCATCAAAAGTTCTGACGGTGCGGCGCTCAGACCTCGTTAACCTTCACACTGAACGAGTTCTGAGTCTGATTGTGAAAGGAGGATTCAATTATTTTAATTAGGATTCAATTAATTTGGGACAAGGGCGGCACGGTGGCTTAGTGGTTTAGCACATTCGTCTCTCAGCGCTGGGGATTCCCGGTTCGAATCCCCATCTGGGTGGCGTTTCCATGTTCTCCCCGTGTCTGCGTGGGTTTCCTCCGGGTTCTCCGGTTTCCTCCCACAGTCCAAAAACATGGATCAAGTTAATTGAATTCTCAAAAATTGCCCAATGTAGAGTGTGTCTGTGTGAGTGAGTGTGTGCCCAGTGATGGATTGGCGCCCTGTCCTGGGTGTATCTGCCCAGCGCCTGAGATGTTCTCCCCTGGATGGGCATGGGGAACCCCACCGCGACCCTAATAGAGGATAAGCGGAAGATAATGAATGAATGAATAATTTGGGACAGTCCGCAGTTGAACTTGTTTGAAGCTAATTTTGCGAGACAAATAAAGAACATTTCGAGAACATGGTAATATGTTTATATAACACTACTGTGTATAAAAGAATAAGGTCAGAGGGGAATGTGGTTTTCTCTCTAATCTCTCTCTCAGAGCATCTCTTCTAATCTGTGATGTAGATCTCATGCCTTCTGTAGCCGTGTCTGTCCTGTCTGTCCTCTTTAAATGCCAACTATCAGCCATTTCGTCTCCTGTGTCCCTGTGATGTGTCTCTAAACGGGACAGAACATTCAGAGGGGGTTAAAGTGGAACATGCTGACCTGTGCAAAGCAGTCTGATGTTCTATTCAAATGCACGTCGCTCTGTATTCCATCTTTGACCCCTGCCGGTCTGATTTGGATTCACAGGTCTCGGTTTGATGGATTAGAGACGTGCTGTTCGATTCTTTAAAACACATTTAATAATTCGTAGTTGTAAAATTATATTTCCGACCTTTGATTTCTAATCATTTCAGCTGAAACGTCAAAGAAAAGTCCGGATTTAATTCCATTAGTAATAATTATAATTGTAGTGAATTTTCAGATACCTGTCTTTTGTCTTCTGTGAGTCGGAAACGGGCTCCAGAGTTCAGAGCTGATTTATACACCTGTTTAAAACTCAGGTGAGGGTCGCGCGCTCGGAGTATTATGGGATGGAGAGGGAATCAAGAGCGTCAGGTGATCTGCGGATGCGCGGCACTCTACCGGGGTGTGTGGAGTATGTGCGCACCTACCTTTCGCAGCTCAGGTGTTCCGTGAGTCAGGACACGGACCATGAACCCGAGGCGGGTGTAGCTCCTCATCTCCCCCGAGTTTGAGCTCGAAACGCCGGTTTAATCCGTTCAGAGCGTCCGGAGCCGCGACCTGAAAAACTAACAAAACAACAGCAACGAAACGTGAGTCTTATTTTATTTTATTGAAGAGCAAAAGAGTTAATGCTTCATTCTCATCAGGTTTTATATTTAACCTACGTGTTCAAATTTTTAAAAATTATTTTGTTATGTATTTATTTTTGATTATTATTATTTTATTATTATTATTGGATTTATTTTAAGGATTTTTATTTATTTATTTTACAATTTCAAACGTTTCTTTCTTTCCTCATTTCTGACGAAACAAATTTGACAAAAATGTAAATGTAAATGTTAAAACGTAAAACCTTTAACTTTGTCAGAATGATCGGATAGACGTTTGAAATTGATGACGTCGCAGAGTCGCTCCGTCAGGCTGCGGTCTGAATCGACGTCCCAATTCAAAATCATGCTGAAAATGAGCGGAACACTGAATTAAACATTTTAAAAAGCTTGATTTAATTTTAAACACGGAATCAAATTCAAGGTGAATAAAAAGAAAACTTTTTTTCCACGTAAATAAATGTCTGGATTAAATCCTGATTTTGATCTTTAAACAAACTCGTTAAATAAAAAGATTAATAAATAAATAAATCGTACGATCTGCAGTAAATAATGCGTCATTCTGAATGAATATTACATTTATAATATTAACGAACGGCGTTGAAAAGTTGAACATTGTTTTAAATAAAATAACTATTTCGTTTTAAAAAGTGCTTTTTATTTTTCTCTTTCTTCGTTTTTTGTTTCGAACGAAGTCCGAAATGCAAATCCGAAGGCAGCAGCGAAACGATGACGAAGTGAAATAAAGGAACCAGTTTATTCTAAACCAGAACCTTCAGAGGGTCCTCTTTAAAAACAGAACCATACAGGAACCACCTCTAACATGCTGAAGAACTTTAACAGAACGGTTCCCTAACAGTTTCAGACTGAGGGGTTTTCTGAAGGTTCTTGGTTGGACAGTGGTTCTGCTTTTGGTTCCATAAAGGGTCGCTTTTTAAATTGGAGTCAGACTTTCAGGTTTAACTTGAAAATGGAATCTCCAGTGTGTCCTTTACCCTTCCCCTCCCCTCTCTCTGTCCCCTCCCTGTCTGTCACTCAGGCTGATTGTCTTTTGTCTCTTAAATTCCAGAAGCTTTGTAGCTGAACCTGTATAGACAAATAGTTTCAGTATTTTGTTAAAAGGAAACGAGAGGGTTATAACACAGATGTAATGATATTAGTGGACTTATCAGCTTATAAACTATGACCTATCCCTGTCTCTCAGCTCAAATAAACACAAAATAAAGTTACGTTCTGAATTTAAACCAATCAAGAGTTCAGAGGTTTTTAATTTGATGTAAGACTTAAAAAGCAGTTAAAAAAGAGGAACGGTGTAAAGTTCAATTGAACTCTTATCATTTAAAGCTTAATGCTGAACTTCCCGGGTTTGGTTTTATTGATGCTTCATTCGAGTGAATGCGAGCTACATTTAGTTTAATAATTAATCTAAAGCCGTGCAATAATTTACCTACATTGGAAAATAAGTCGTTGATTTGCAGGAAATGTTTGAACTACTAATAAAGCAAATATTCAAAGAGAATTTCCTGTTGTAGGCGCACAGAATAACATCTGTGACCCCCCCCCCTTCACCCCCACACACAAAAAAAAATTCAGCTAAATATACAATATGAACAAAACTTTTTGGACACACCTCTTCATCAGTGAAGCGTATAACGCAGGCACCCAGTCATGCATATACAGTTTGGAGAAGGGCATTTTCTGTTCCAACATGACTTGGAGGAACATGCTCCCTAACCTCAACCTCCTCCAACATCTTGGGTTGAACTAGAACAGAGATTGTGAGCGGGTCCAGTTCTGTAAGGATTTAAGGTGAATGTGATGAATGTCTTCACACCTGATCCTGAAGATAGTGCAGGTTTCTAACGAACCTCTCACTGGTTTCTCCATGGTAATGAATGAGGTGTAGTGTAACGATGCTGCGTATCTTCACCCTCTCCAAACCTGTTACACAAGTCGTTTCCTAAATGCCCCGCTTCTGTTTGTTACCTCAATTTGAGTTGTTTGGCTGATGGAGCAGGGTTAATAGTGCAGCGTGGAATGTGAGCAAACACGTTTCATCTGGACTTCAGTAATTAAACTGTCAGAAACGTAACATTCGAACCAAAAAAATAATAAAAAGGCAAAATGTAAAACCATCTCCAAGAGTGTCAACAGAGCTGTGTTTGTGGAATAACACACAAAAGTTTGCGCTCCTTCGTTCTCACCTTATTTTTTTTCCCTTCGGTTCGAAATGTCAGCCCTGCCTGAACATCTCTCTGCAGTTTCCAACTTCATTCATTAAAAATTCATTCATTCATTCATTCATTATCTTCCGCTTATCCTCTATTAGGGTCGTGGTGGGGTTCCCCATGCCCATCCAGGGGAGAACGTCTCGGGCGCTGGGCAGATAGACCCAGGACAGGGCGCCAATCCATCGCTGGGCACACACTCACTCACACATACACACTCTAAACGGGGCAATTTTGGGAACTCAATTAACTTGATCCATGTTTTTGGACTGTGGGAGGAAACCGGAGAACCCGGAGGAAACCCACGCAGACACGGGGAGAACATGGAAACTCCACCCAGATGGGGATTCGAACCGGGAATCCCTAGCGCTGAGAGGAGAACATGCTAAACCACTAAGCCACCGTGCCGCCTCATTAAAAATTAATAATGGAAATGCCCCGAAGCTACACCTGAGCATCCTGTAAATGGTTCCTTTAGCATGTGTTGGTTTAGTTACTAATTTCTTATTTGAATTCGTTGGGGTTTTTTTTTTCAGGACGTTCGTTCATCAGATTTCTGCTGATGTGTGTGTGGTACGTCTGTGAGAGTGTCGTTATGATACCTCATTTCCATCTTTGGCTGTTTCACAGACAGAATGAGGTTGACTTTCAGGTTTTTCTCTGAGTGTAATATAAGCCCCGAAACGACAGACCCACGTCTGTAATTAACTCTGGTATTAAATCTGTGATTGACTCTTTAAAAGGAGTTGCTTTTCATGGAACTCTGATTGCATATGTTGTTAAACTCACTTATTGTGGCGACGTGCTCCTGCAAACACACCACACCGACGTTAAGAGCGAGGTTACTTCTCCTCCATTCAGATCAGACTCGCTCAGCTGCTGATAGCAGAACAGTGGACTAAAAATACAAACTCACATTTGTTTATCTGCGTCATGACGGGCATCATCTCCTGTAGACCAGTACTTCCTCCTGTTAAATAAGACAAACAAACAAACAAACAAACACACACACACACACACACACACACACACACACACACACACGGGTGCGGTAGCTCAGTGGTTAGTTTGTTGGGTTATCAATCTAAAGGTTGGGAGGTTCAAATCCCAGGTCCACTGAAGGTTACTAATGTGGCTCCTTGAGCAAGACCCTTAACCCTAACTGCCCCATCCAGGGATGCTGTGATTAACCCTGTGCTCACATTGTAAATCGCTTAATGACCAAATGTATGTGTATATATATATATACATATATATATATATATATATATATATATATATATATATATATATATATATACACACACACACACATTTTGTCATTATATATATATATATATATATACATTCATTCATCATTCATTATCTTCCGCTTTATCCTATATTGGGGTCGCGGGGGGGGGGGGGTTCCCCATGCCCAATCCAGGTGAGAACGTTTCAGGCCCTGGGCAGATACACCCAGGACAGGACGCCAATCTATCACTGGACACACAATCACACACAGACACGCACACAAACACACTGTATGAGGCAATTTGGAGAACCCATTCAACCTGATCCATGTTTTTGGCCTGTGGGAGGAAACCGGAGTATCCGGAGGAAACCCACGCAGACACAGGGAGAACATGGCAACTCCACTCAGATGGGGATTCGAACCGGGAATCCCTAGTGCTGAGAGGAGAACATGCCAAACCACTAAACTGAGCAGTTATATATATATATATATATATATATATATATATATATATATTCATTATCTCCCGCTTATCCTCTATTAGGGTCGCGGTGGGGTTCCCCATGCCCATCCAGGGGAGAACTCACACAGACACACTCTATATGGGGCGATTTTGAGAATTCAATTAACTTAATCCATGTCTTTGGACTGTGGGAGGAAAACGGAGAACCCGGAGGAAACCCACGCAGACACGGGGAGAACATGGAAACTCCACCCAGATGGGGATTCGAACCGGGAATCCCTAGCGCTGAGAGGAGTACATGCTAAACCACTAAGCCACCATGCCGCCTATATATATATATATATAAAGTTCCTGAACGTTAAGAACGTTCGTTTTTCTAAAGTTCCAAGGTTAGAATTAAGGGGTAAAAGAGTTTCTTAAGTAACAAGAAGCATAAACCATGCACTGTCTTTGATATCTAATGCAGCCGGTGAGGTTTGTGTTCTGTTTGGGTTTATATAAAGTTGTATATAAAGTTCTTTACCTTTTTTTTAAGTATTAAGGTGAAATGTTATGCAATTCCTTGGTTCTAAATGCAGATGTAAGTCCATGAGCGAAGGTTCATTCTTAAGACTGAGAGTTCATTCATACTGAACAAGCAGCTCTGATCGTTTAGAATGTAAAAATGGCTCGTTGTATATTGTTTGTGTTATTGAAGTTACAGTTCTCACAGTTGGTTATGTACAAAGTTAAGGTACAAGTTTAAAAATAAACCTGGATTTGGCATGGACATTTGTGCTGTCATCTCGGAGAGAGCTATATATATATATTGGGTTCCCCATGCCCGCCAGGGGAGAACGTCTCGGGTGCTGGGCAGATACACCCAGGACAGGGCGCCAATCCATCGCTGAGCATATATATATATTATTATTATATATATTTATGTTTATATAGGTGTGTACAGTATGTACAGATAAACGGGTAAAGCCGGTTTGTAGCTCATGGTTGACGAACCTGTAGCTGTTGATGAATAACGTAAAGCCCTCATCTCACTCATGAGTTGCGCACCGATGACACCAACAGATCGTATACATTACTTCTGGTTCTCCTCTCAGCACTAGGGATTCCCGGTTCGAATCCGCATCTGGGTGGAGTTTCCATGTCCTCCCCGTGTCCGCGTGGATTTCCTCCGGGTTCTCCAGTTTCCTCCCACAGTCCAAAAACATGAATCAAGTCAATTGAGTTCTCCAAATTGCCCCATATAAAGTGTGTGTGTGTGAGTGAGTGTCCAGTGATAGATGACAGGCGTTACTACTTTGTAATATACATATATATATATTTATATCTCTGCTAAAGCACTTCTGGATGGATGCAAACTGCATTTCGTTGTTTAGAATGAGCAATGACAAAGTTGAATTCAATCCAATTCAATTCAATTAGTGTCCTGTCCTGGGTGTATCTGCCCAGCGCCCGAAACGTTCTCCCCTGGATGGGCATGGTCATGGGGAACCCCCCCCCCACGACCCTAATAGAGGATAAAGCGGAAGATAATGGATAAATTTTTGAGGTTCCTGTTCCGTTCACGTGAAGGTTGGTTCATGACCAGATGGTTCAATCCAACGTCCAACGTCAGACGGGATCCGATTCTCTGTGCTTTGTCTAATTTGTAAACATCTCACAGCCACCTTCTCTCCTCTAACTGAATTTTTTGTGTTCAGTCGCACATATGGAACGTAAGGGTTGCTTATCTGTCTGTTTAGAGCAACATGATCAAACCGCGTCTGTCCGCTTTTCCTCCGAGCGCCTGGGGGGCTGAAGCGGCAGGACGAACGAACATTTAACAAACCCCTACAACGTTCCGCAAAATGAGACCAACTTTATAAAAGTATAGACTGAAGAATGAAACAGACCTTTGATGTCTAAAGCCTTTTTCATTGCAACACACCTGCACCACCACCACGTCGGTCCGACTGCGGCGCCGATAATCATCCACCACCCTAATGACCCCGGTTTGGTCCATGGTCCTGATCATCAGAGAACAGAATAAAGGGGACGAACGGGGTATTTCTGTAGAACTTGTTGGAACAATGTGGTGGATCTAGTGCCGTGGCTGGTGGTGCGTTAGTCTTTGTTGAACTCGGTGTTAAAGCTGTGTTTAGTGTTTATTAAAGCAACACGTCCAAAATTACACGACCGAATGTTTACCTCAGAAATAAACGAGAGAGGACAGAGTGATGGTTCCTACAGATAACAGAATAGCAGCATTGTTCTCTCGATCGTATGGCGTGTGGACTCGGCGTGTGGACTCGGCGTGTGGACTCGGCGTGTGGACTCGGCGTGTGGACTCGGCGTGCGGTCTCCGTGTGGACTCGGCGTGCGGACTCGGCGTGTGGACTCGGCGTGTGGAGCGGCTGATTTGCATGACGCTCATTTGTATTTATTTTTGCCTGGAATTTTGATTTGCTTCGTCCTGCTGAGAGAAATGATGCTGACCAACTTTTAACAACACTAACGATTGTTAAACACTAACGACCTTTAAACACTAACGACCTTTATACGTTCAACAGGAAGTTCTTAACAAAGCTTTCTTTTCACTCCGTCTGTGTCTCCTCTGTCTTCCTGTCTCTGTGTTCCATTTTCTCTGATCCCTGTATCCCTGCGTCCTTGTTCTGCGTCCCTGTATCCCAGCGTCCTTGTTCTGTGTTCCTGTGACTCTGCGTCCTTGTGTCTCTGCGTCCTCGTGACTCTGTGTTCCTTGTGTCTCTGTGTTCCTGTATCACTGCATTCCTTGTGACTTTGCGTCCTTGCGTCTCTGTGTTCCTGCGTCTCTGCGTCCTTGTGTCTCTGTGTTCCTGCGTCTCTGCGTCCTTGTGTCTCTGTGTTCCTGCGTCTCTGCATTTCTCGTGTCTCTGCGTCCTCGTGACTCTGTGTTCCTGTATCACTGCATTCCTTGTGACTCTGCGTCCTTGTGTCTCTGCGTCCTTGTGTCTCTGTGTTCCTTGTGACTCTGCGTCCTTGTGTCTCTGTGTTCCTGTGTCTCTGCGTCCTTGTGTCTCTGTGTTCCTGTATCACTGCATTCCTTGTGACTCTGCGTCCTTGTGTCTCTGCGTCCTTGTGTCTCTGTGTTCCTGTGTCTCTGCGTCCTTGTGTCTCTGTGTTCCTGTTTCACTGCATTCCTTGTGACTCTGCGTCCTTGTGTCTCTGCGTCGTTGTGTCTCTGTGTTCCTGTGACTCTGTGTCCTTGTGTCTCTGTGTTCCTGTGACTCTGCGTCCTTGTGTCTCTGTGTTCCTGTGTCTCTGCATCTTTGTGACTGTGTCCTTGTGTCTCTGTGTTCCTTGTGTCTCCTGCTGCTGCCACCACCCCGCCCTATCTGAAGAGTTAACAACTGGGATAGTCCCCAAATGTCTCTTCTGATAATGGCATTCTCACATGATGCTGCCACCACCATTCTTCACTGTGGGGGCAGATGTTTTCAGACCGCGGTCGAATCCATGCGCTGTAAATCTGCTGTAGTTTTATTCTCCTCTTCCTCACGTTCCTCATCAGATGGAGGGTGAGCAGCGGCAGACCCGGGTCCTGGTGACGGGCGGCAGCGGGCTGGTCGGAAAGGCCCTGGAGAGGGTGGTGAAGCAGGAAGGTGGAGCGAAAGCGGGCGAGGAGTGGTTCTTCCTGTCCTCCAGAGACGCCGACCTGACGTGAGAACCCCTTTAAAGTCCCCGATCGTCGGGCGTCCACCCGCACGGCGGGTGCGGCGGCTGACGGCCTGTCCTGCCTCTGGTTTCAGGAACGCGGCCGAGACGAGGGCCATCTTCGAAAAACACCGGCCGACGCACGTCGTTCACCTGGCGGCGATGGTGGGCGGACTGTTCCGACATTTACGGCAGAACCTGGATTTCTGGGTAACGGGGCGACCCGGCGGGCGCAGGCATCCAGCCACCTTTTTGGAACCTGCGTCCAGGACGTTGAGGCTGTTTGTTCCGCTGTGTTTCAGAGACTGAACCTGGCCATCAACGACAACGTGCTGCACACGGCTCAGGAGCTGGGCGTCATCAAGGTCGTCTCCTGTCTGTCCACATGCATCTTCCCGGACAAAACCACCTACCCCATCGATGAGACCATGGTACGGTCCTACACCCGCTCTCTCGCTCACTCTCTCTCTCTCGCCCACGCTATCTTCTATTGAATTCTTATTTCTTTGATGTTTCTGTATCGCTGGTTTAATTGGCTTTCAACAATTAGTCACTTTAATGAGTTTATTTCCCAAAGAATCATTGTTACGTTTTTTAAACGTATCGAGACATGCCCATTTATGGGCGGCACGGTGACTTAGTGGTTGGCATGTTCGCCTCTCAGCACTAAGGATTCCCGGTTCGAATCCCCATCTTGGTGGAATTTCCATGTCCTCCCCGTGTCTGCGTGGGGTTCCACACAGTCCAAAAACATGGATCAAGGTCAACTGAATTATCCAAATTGCCCCATATAGAGTGTGTGTGTGTGAGTGAGTGTGTGCCCAGCGATAGATTGGCGTCCTGTCCTGGGTCTATCTGCCCAGCGCCCAAAACGTTCTCCCCTGGATGGGCATGGGGAACCACCCCCCCCCCCCACAACCCTAATAGAGGATAAAGCGGAAGATAATGAATGAATGAATGAATGAGATGTGCCAATTTATTCCATCCGCCTCTTTGTTTTCAGCCTCGGTGTCTTTTACATCAGCAGATGGGCTTCGTAGTTCCACAGTTCCATTCTGTAGACCATCTGCTCCTCTACCTACTCCGTTGGTGTCCTTTAGTATGTTCTCTGATGATCGGGACCAAGCTGCTGGATTATCATTCAAAACCCTGATGCTTAACGAATCATGATTGGAGGATATGGAACCGAACAGAAACCCCGAATAACGAGGCTTTAAAGCTGGTCTCGACGTTTCCAACACATAACCGTGCTTTGAGAAATGCGTTTGGTTATGGTTGCGTAAAAAACGCCGACCAGGCCGCTTTGGGAAAAGTCAACAAACTGGAGAGAAGTGGACGAGCCAGACGCATAGCTGCCAAAGACATAAAGCCTTTAAGATGTGGACGTGTGGTTAAAGGATATGAGGCGGTACCTGAGGCTGGCGTCGGTCAGCCTTAAGCTAAAATGCTGAAAGCCCCCATGAAGCGGGGGGGGGGTTCCATGCCCATCCAGGGGAGAACGTCTACACCCTCGGCGCCAATCTATCACACACTTACTCACACAGACACACTCTATATTGGGCAATTTGGAAAATTCAGTTGACCTTGGTCCATGTTTTTGGACTGTGGGAGGAAACCAGAGAACCCGGAGGAAACCCACATGGACACGGGGAGAACATGCAAACCTCACCCAGATGGGTATTCGAACCGGGAATCCCTAGTGCTGAGTGGAGAACATGCCAACCACTAAGCCACTGTGCCGCCATTCTGTAAATATATATATATATATATAAATATAATAATAATGAAATAAAAAGCGGCACGGAGGCTTAATGGCTTAGCACGTTCTCCTCTCAGCGCTAGGGATTCCCGGTTCGAATTCCCATCTGGGTGGAGTTTCCATGTCCTCCCCGTGTCCGCGTGGGTTTCCTCCGGGTTCTCCAGTTTCCTCCCACAGTCCAAAAACATGGATCAAGTTAATTGAATTCTTCAAATTGCCCCCTATAGAGTGTGTCTGTGTGAGTGAGTGTGTGCCCAGCGATGGATTGGCGCCCTGTCCTGGGTCTATCTGCCCAGCGCCTGAAGTGTTCTCCCCTGGATGGGCATGGGGAACCCCCCCCGCGACCCTAATAGAGGATAAAGCGGGAGATAATGAATGAATGAATTAAATAAAAAATAAATATAAGGTTTGATGATTCTACAGTGTAGCTGGTTCTTTCTTAACTCCTGACCTGTGTTCTTCTCATTTGTAAGTCGCTTCAGATATTATAATATCTAAAATATAATATAGATATTATAAAGCATCTGCTGAACGACTGAATGTAATGTCTGAATAAAGTGTTATGACATTACAATGTACCAAATCTGTTCAGTGCAGTGACATGGACGGACATTAGAGATGTGTTTTTGTGATGTGGACGGTTATTATTTTGCTCCCCGTCCTTTGCTTTTCTGTCGTTTGTGTTTGTTATGAAGGCGCCGTCTTTATTTCTCTGTTCTTTGTCTGAACAGCGTCAGCTCAGTTGTGATCTCATGCCTGAGGGCCATCGTGCTCTAAATGCTCTATTCTGTTCTCTGTTCTGTTTCAGATCCACAACGGGCCGCCTCACGACTCGAACTCGGGCTATGCCTACGCCAAGCGGATGGTCGACGTTCACAACAGGTTTATAACGTTTGGTTTGTTGTCCGTTTCATCAGAGCGCATGCCGGACGCGGGGATGAGGAGGGTGGGGTCGTGTGTTGGCAGCATTTACTCACCGCTGAAGTCACGCGTCAGTCAGAACATCGTACCCGGAATTCTGTTAAAAGAGATTTATATTAATAATAATAATAATAATAATAATACATTTTATTTATATAACGATTTTAGGGACCTCAAAGACGCTTCACAAAACAAATAAAACAGTATAACATTTAAAACATCCATCCATCCATTATCTTCCACTTTATCCTCTACCAGGGTCATGGGGGGTTTCCCATGCCCATCCAGGGGAGAATATTTCGAGCGCTGGGCAGATAGACCAAAGATAGACGGCCAATTTGGAACGCAAATAGGGCGTGAGCGTGGACTCACCGCTCGAGGCTCGTCCTAACAGGTTCATCAGGATTAACCACACCCCTGCTAGACGGACAGAGAGTGCACGGCGAGGGCAACGGGTGGATGAAGAGTGGTGCACCCAGAACCACGGACAGCTTCAAACCGGATGAAACGGGCCTCTGCGGCGTCGGGTGGAATCAGGGCGCTGGGCAGATAGACCCAGGACAGGACGCCAATCTATCACTCACATAGACACACTCTATATGGGGCAATTTGAAGAAATCAATTAACTTGATTCATGTTTTTGGACTGTGGGAGGAAACTGGAGAACCCGGAGGAAACCCACGCGGACACGGGGAGGACATGGAAACTCCACCCAGATGGGGATTCGAACTGGGAATCCCTAGTGCTGAGAGGAGAACATGCCAATCACTAAGCCACCGTGCCGCCCATAATTAATAATGATAATATTAATGATATTAATTATTAATATGATAATTAATAAAGGAACGTTTGTTGTGTGCAGAGCGGTGTTTCAGCAGTACGGACTACGATACACCGCCATCATTCCCACCAACATATTTGGACCGCACGACAACTTCAGCATCGAGGACGCGCATGTGCTGCCTGCGCTCATCCACAAGGCTTACCTAGCAAAGAGTACGTCTCACACACACACACACACTCACACTCACACACTCATTCATTAATCATTAATCCTGCAGCGTGAAGCATATGGTCAGTCATTGTTAGCTTAATTAAACCAAAACCAAAACCTACAGATGACGGGAACGCAGAACGTCCAGCTGATAAGATTAAAATGATAAGTTTGAGAAACATGACGGGGTGGACCGAACTTCCGCCGCCCCCCCGCCGCCCCCCGCACCCCGCAGTCCTGCCTCTCCACCTATTTGCTTGGTAAGCAAATAAAGGTTTGTCCATGAGCCGGCCTCGCTCCAGTGTGTTGACATTAATCTTGGTCAGTTGCTGCATTATCTTTGACGAGCAGGGGCTCTTCGGGGCTCCTCAGGGCTCTTCGGGGCTCCCTGGAGCTCAAAGCCTTTTGGGATTTCATATGTTCCCTGTTACACTCTTGAACATTTGGACCTGGGCATGTTTAACCCACACCGAGGAGCTCTTCAGGGCTCCTCGGAGCTCCTCAGGGCTCCTCGGAGCTCCTTAGGGCAATTCAGGGCTCCTCAGGACTCACTGGAGCTCGTACCCCTTTGGGATTTCATATGTTCCCCATTACACTCTTAAATATTTGGACCTGGGCATGTTTAACCCACACCGAGGAGCTCTTCGGGGCTCCTCAGGGCTCACTGGAGCTCGTACCCTTTTGGGATTTCATGTGTTCCCTGTTACACTCTTGAATATTTGGACCTGGGCATCTTTAACCCACACCGAGGAGCTCTTCGGGGCTCCTCAGGGCTCTTCAGGGCTCCTCGGGGCTCTTCAGGGCTCCCTGGAGCTCGTACCCCTTTGGGATTTCATATGTTCCCCATTACACTCTTTTGAATATTTGGACCTGGGCATGTTTAACCCACACCGAGGAGCTCTTCAGGGCTCTTCAGGGCTCCTCGGGGCTCTTCAGGGCTCCTCGGGGCTCTTCAGGGCTCCCTGGAGCTCGTACCCCTGTGGGATTTCATATGTTCCCTGTTACACTCTTGAATATTTGGATCTGGGCGTCTTTAACCCACACCGTCTGCTCTTCACGTCCAGTCTTTACCATGTGACCGTCTTTACTGACGGAGTGCTGATGGAGTTCCAATTCATCTCTCTCACCACATGTGAAAACACTTTACATAAAATCAGAAGCCATGACAGAAGTCGAGCTGGTTGCCCCAGGCACCTGTGCAAATATGGAAAAAATCAGAGTTAAAGGTGCAGCGAGATTCCGGCGCACGTGGTGGTCAGGTGAAGAGGCTACGTCCGCCGGCGGATACGGTGGACACGTCCCGGTGTTGTTGGTCCGATGGACAGATTTCGCAGAGAAACCGACAACGAATACAAATATAACAGGATGAAAGAGAAGGAGAATGAAATGACGCGGGTCATTCGTGTTGTTCGTTCTGTCAGCTGCGATGACGCCATTGAGTGTCTTCGTTCTGACGTTTGTAATACAATAAACAAACTGAATTTAAATGAACGAGACGAGACGTCTGCACTGGTGGATCCTTCTACATACCGCATACTGCACCTTTAATTCAAAACCACATACATCAGACCCTATACATAAGGCTCCACCCACCTCGAGAGCCGTTGAGAATTTAAAAGTCAGATGCGGGGTGACGTGCGAGACGCTCGTGCCGGGACACGCCGAGGAGTCCGTGGAGACATAAGCTGGTCCCTCCCTTCCCTCGAAAGGCTTTTTAGTGGGTCCTGTGGAACGTGTACACACTGACATCAGATGAGAGAACCCAACACACAATCTCTGTTCTAGTTCGTCCCAAACTTGTGCGCTGGACTTCCGACAGGCAAACGTAGAGCCCAAAAGGGCCTTCCCCAAAATATAACAGTGTTAAAGTCACCTCCGGCTGCTGGATTCTGTGGAATTAAAGACCTGACTTCACATTTGGAGGTGTATCCCGACTCTTTTGTGACACTCTACATTTAAATCCGACTCCCATTTGACCCAAATACAAACCCTGTTTTATTTATCTGCTTTTATTATTCAGACTAAACCCATTGTTACCCTGCGGCACTGCAGCGGCATCTTATTAAAACATAGGTTCGCGTGAACCTGTCGGGACGTCGTCGCTCTGAGGCACCGGGATTAGGGATGTTTACTGCAGGCGGAGACACTGCAGCCTCTCCTTTAGCTGAGGAATAGTTCCCAGAACTGAATATCATAAAGACACGAAGCTGCAGAGGGTTGAAGTTTTTTTTGGGATCAGACCGATAAAGATTAGTCTGCTCGTTCAGTGCAAACACTGCAAACAGTGCAAGTCAGGGCAATAAAGTCAGGGTAATTCCTGCCGCTGATTGTGTTACTGGAACATCAGCACACTGAACCTATAGAAAAAATAAAATGGGTTTAAAAAAAAAAAAAAAAAAACTAAATTACAAAAAAAATTTAATTAAATTAAATAAAAAAAAAAATAATAAATTACTAAAAAAGAGCTAAATTACAAACTAAACCTCATTTTTATTCATCCAGTGACCCTCCCCAGTAAAAGGGTCGGGGGGGGGCTTTCCACATGCCCATCCAGGGGAGAACATTTC
>JAFMOD010000176.1:68669-80214 GCA_019802435.1 Corydoras maculifer
AAACCCAACACTCAAAAACCCAACACTCAGGTCCAAAGTCACGCATCACTGTAACTACAGCAAACCCAACACCCAAAAACCCAACACCCACAAACCCAACACTCAAAAACCCAACACTCAGGTCCAAAGTCACGCATCACTGTAACTACAGCAAACCCAACACCCAAAAACCCAACACCCACAAACCCAACACTCAGGTCCAGAGTCACGCATCCCTGTAACTACAGCAAACCCAACACCAACAAACCCAACACTCAAAAACCTGCATCACTGTAACTACAGCAAACCCAACACCAACAAACCCAACACTCAAGCCCAGCCTCCCAGCTTTAGACCAAATATATATGGACATCCTTTAATTTCTAGGGTCGAACCTTTTAAGTTACAGTTTTAATATCCAGACTTTAAAGCACCTCATAGTTCTGAGGATCCAGTGAACCAGATCAGGACACAGCCATGAGACTTTGAGGAAACAGTTTAGGGAAGAGCCTTTTCAATTCAGCATGAAGCCCTGACTTCAACCCATCCAACATCACTGGCATGAACTAGAACTGAGATTGTGAGCCCGGCCTTCTCCTCCAACATCGGTGTCTGACCTTAAGAGATATCATTCCCAAACCACCTGGTCTGATTCGACCCGGAGTGTGAACTCAGGACCAGAGGACATGAGTTAATCTATAAAGGCGTTGATCTCCTGTAGTTTCTTATAAAGTCGTAATGTTTTCATGTATTAATAATAATAATAATAATAATAATAATAATAATCTTTGACTCAACTGATCACACACCTCGTCTTTTTCCTCTCAGCTGTAAAGGAGACGTGCGACTGGTTTGCAGCGAATTACGACAACATCCGAAAATGAAGATTCACACACACACACACACACACACACACACACACACAGAGGAGTATAGTAATACTCCAAAACTTTATGGGTCATGACGTCTGTTTTAATCAGAAGGATTATGAATATTTTATGATTCTGGAAATTCTGTAATGTTACCTTTTGTTCTGTGAAATTCCTTTATAAATGTTATGAGAGACAATAAGAAAAACTTTATCGTCTCTTTTTATTGTGCGTCATAAAAACTCGTCTGAACGTTGCACTCTCTCAAATCAAACAGCACACAGTTCAGTGTTGAAGAGCAGAACCACTGACCTGCATGTCTGATGCCACAGGGCGGGGCAGGGGGCGGGGCTTCGTGGCTGGGACTTTGACGTGGCGGTCCTGCAAAGGGACAAACGTATAGGGACACACTTCTCCATCATTCAACTCGACCCTGTTACCAAAGATAAATAGAAGCAAAGCACCTGGTTCGTTCGGGATCCTTTTGTGCTCTCGGCTTTGTGGAAACAGTTTAGGGAAGGCCTGATGTGAAGGAATTCATAGCTGAATGTGTGTGTGGTGCAGGATAAATAAAAAGTGAATTAATTATGAGCCACTGGTTCATAACGACGTCCAACGATAAGAGGAACAAGTCCACGCTGAATGAGAGCTCGTGTTTTTGGATTTATTGCGCTTTCGTTAATACTGTTCCAGAGGACAATACAAAGAGGAATACAATTAAGCCACGACGTGAACTCCCATTGGTCCATGGTCCAGATGAAAGCGTGGGTGCAGTGGAGAGCGTAACACGATGCAAAGTTCGGGAAAAAAAGTGAACGCAACGTCTTCGTATCTCAAAGCGACACAAAGGAAGAGAGGCGTGTCGGGGCGGCCGAGCCGTCCCCGAACCTTTGGTACATTCAGTGCAAAGTAGAAATGTGAAATCCACACAGGGAGGACTTGGACCCACGATGTTCGAGGCACACTACGAGAAATCCAAGATCTCGGGAAGTTCAAGTGTATTCATGGTTCAGCACGCGGCTCGGCGTCACGCTCGCCTGCTTTGCATAAACATTCAGAGACAGGAATGGACGACGCCCGCGACCCACGGCAGTGTGTAGAGAAATCCAGGGCGGGGCCGAGTGCGGTTACAATGGGTTTTTTTTTTTTTTTTTTTTTTGGAAACGGGGTTCTAAAACCTTCGGCGGACGATGAAACAGCGTCGACCGTTTCACGGCCCGGACGCGGCCGTCGGATTGACCTGAAATACATAGAAATATAACGTAATAGCGTAGAAATACAATCTTTAAACATCACGGTGCCTGAAAAGCTTCTTCGGAGCGGCGCAGCGCCGTAAACGCCGCTTTATTATCTGATTCGTAAACACTTTATTATCAGAGGACCTTTGGATGCACACATCAGACGGCGCCGCGGCGGACCAGACGGGTTTAACCCCTGTATTGCTCTCCTTTGTGTCGCTATTAGTTAAAGGTTTGGTCTTCATGATGTTCCAGCCACACCCTTTGGAGCGCACCCTAGAGATGTGACCGGAAACGACAATCACATGTTCGCGTTCTGGTTCCCTGGAGACGTTTTCACCTTTAAAGTCTGAGCGTCTGCCCTGCGATGGACTGGTCATCACTCTTTGCCTTAAAAGGACTGGGATAGGCTTCGGCACCAACTCAACCTTTTAACAGAAGGTCTAATACAGCGCCTCTTGCTTAATGTAACCATTAAGCTGGTGAGAGGTTGATGTTGTAGCCCGTCTGCCTGAAGGTTGGACATGGTGTCCATATTAAGACTGCGCGTTATCGCCACTGTGAGAAATCACGCCGTGAAGGTCACCAGTCCATCACGAGGCACACAGCACAGTGACCAGTCATGGCGCCAACAACCACGCCAAAGTCGAAATGACTCCGATTACATTGCCCCATTCTGTTGGTTGCCCCATTCTGTTCGCGTTCTGGTTGCCTTCAGTTAAACGCAGGCCTCGGAGACGTTTCACCTTTAAAGTCTGAGCGTCTGCCCTGCGATGGACTGGTCATCACCCTTTGCCTTAAAAGGACTGGGATAGGCTTCGGCACCAATGTCGTAGCCTGTCTGCCTGAAGGTTGGGCATGCTGACTGCGGCATTCATTTTCTGTGAGAAATCACGCCGTGCAGGTCACCAGTCCATCGCGAGGCACACAGCGCGCCGTGAACGCAGTCAACAACGGCAAAGTCGAAATGACTCCGATCACGTTGCCCCATTCTACTGGTTGCCCCATTCTGATCACGTTGCCCCATTCTGCTGGTCGGTGTAAACATTGTTGTCATGTGACCGGCTAATTAAATTGCACGATTGAGGCGCTATGTCGATTCAATTCACTAAAATCCTAACAGCATAAACTTTATAATCAGCATTCCACTCAGAGACGTCTTCAGAGGACATCGGACGTCCTCTTCACAAAGCCTTATTGAGAGCTTCTCAGTGGTGAGAACCTTTCCAGGCACCTTCGTTTTATAAAGTGAAGGTAAAGAAGTGGACGATACATTTCATTTTGGCGCCACCGTCCATCGGTTCCGAGTGGTTTAGACGATGCCGGGGCCACCGGGGCCCCGATTTACGGACTTCCAGCACAGTATCCAATCAGCAGCCAGCGGTGGACGAGCTTCTTTTAGGTGTTCCGTGCTCAACTCGCGCCACTTTGAAGACGGTTTGGCTGTGTTACATTTAAACCCTCAACCTGTACTCTGCGCTCCAACCGATTGGCCGAACCCCGGACACCTCAGACCGGTGCGTGACGGAGGACCTTTCGTTCCTGAAGAACCTTGCCGGCCTGTCACTCCAAACCGAAGGTGCTGGTCTCCTCCACGGCGGTCAACATCTTCTCATACAGCATGGAGAAGGAGGGGTAGGGGGGCAGGTCGAGGCGGTTAAAGCACGTATGAGCCCTGTAAACACAGCCGACCAATGACATCATCATCATCATCATCCCCACTTTTACTGTGTGTAATCAGCCTGTATGAAAGCAAAACAGTACGAGGGGGGCGTGGCTTCTTTCAGAATAAATCCCCTCAACTGCTCAGCCAATCAGATTTGAGGAGCGGAACGAGCCGTGGTTGATTAATCGGGTTCGTTTACTTTCATCAAAAAGCAGCACGATTAAAGCCACAGAGTGAACTGTTTGGGGATTTGGAGACCTCTCTGGTAAAAGCGTGTAACTGCACCCCAACACGTCTGAGTGTTTTTGGTTGCTTTGTGGTTTTTTTTTTGTGTTTATAAAGTTAAAAACAGGGCGGCACGGTGGCTTAGTGGTTTAGCATGTTCTCCTCTCAGCACTGGGGATTCCTGGTTCAAATCCCAATCCGGGTGGGGTTTGCATGTTCTCCCTGTGTCCATGTGGGTTTCCTCCAGGTTCTCCGGTTTCCTCCCACAGTCCAAAAACATGGATTAAGTCAACTGAATTCTCCAAATTGCCCCATAAAGAGTGTGTCTGTGTGAGTGAGTGTGTGAGTGAGTGTGTCCAGCGTTGGATTGGCTCTCACACTCACACACACACACTCTCTCACACACACACACACTCTCACACACACACACACTCTCTCTCTCTCTCTCTCACACACACACACACACACACTCACACTCACACTCTCTCTCACACACACACACACACTCTCTCTCACACACACACTCTCACTCACACACTCACACACTCACACACTCACACACTCACACACACAAACTCACACTCACTCACTCACTCACTCTCACTCACTCTCACTCACACACACACACTCTCACTCACACACACACACTCTCACTCACTCTCACTCACACACACACACTCTCACTCACACACACACACTCTCACTCACTCTCACTCACTCTCACTCACACACACACACTCTCACTCACACACACACACTCTCACTCACACACACACACACTCTCACACTCTCACTCACACACCCTCTGCAGCCTTGAGAACCATAATTACAGCTTACGCCGCACAGACAGGTTTTACAAAGTTCAGCTGCGACTGCAGGCGTGAGGCGGGAGGCGCGAGGTTACCTGGGTAACGAGGTGATCTTGCCCCACTTCTCCACACAGAAGCGGCGGGGGCCGTTACTGCCCCTGAGGGAGGCAAAGCCCTCGTATGGAATGCTGGACGTTCCTGTGACGAACTGACACGGAGCAAACACACTGTTATTACAGAGGTGTGAGTGTGAGCGAGTGTGTGTGTGCGTCAGTGTGTGTGGGTGTGTGAGTGTGTGAGAGTGCGTGTGAGTGCGTGTGAGTGTGTGTGAGTGTGTGAGAGTGCGTGTGAGTGTGTGTGAGTGCATGTGCGAGTGTGTGTGTCTATGAGTGTGTGTGTGTGTGTGTGTGTGTGTGAGAGAGAGAGAATCACCTGCAGCAGCCGGAGTTTCTGCTCGTTGTTGAATCTCTCCACTGCGGCCCAAAACCAACGAATAACAATGTGGTTGTCATGATATCCTGAAGAGACATCACATGATCAATAATACACACACACACACATCACATGATCAATAGTACACACACACACACACAGACAGACTCTTTCTCTCTCTCACTTTCACTCACACACACCCTCTGTCTCTCGCTCACTCACACTCTCGTTCTCTCACACACTCTCTCTTACACACACACACACACACAAACACTCTCTCTTACTCTCTCACTCACACACACTCTCTCACTTTCACTCACACACACCCTCTGTCTCTCGCTCACTCACACTCTCTCACACACTCTATATCCCTTTCTCTCTCTCTCACACACACACTCTCTCTCTCTTTCACTCTCTCCCTCACACACACACTCGTCCATACTGAGACAGTGGTTTTAATGTACACGTTCTTGGTGTGTGTGTGTGTGTGTGTGTGTGTGTGTGTGTGTGTGTGTGTGTGTGTACCTCCGCGGTACTCCGTGTTGTTCCTCCAGTCTCCGAGGTCGATCTCGGCCGTTCCAGCGATGACCAGCTCCAGCTCCCGCGCGTCGAACACCGACACCAGCCGCGCGTCCACCACCTGCGGGTGGGAGGGGGGGAGGCGATAAGGTCAGACGCCGTCGAACCTGTGACATCATCACTCGTGACATCACTCGCGAGCGCCGATCCTGTACCTCGTAGAATCCTCGCACCAAGCTCTCGGTCTGCTGGACCACGCCGCGCTCGATCCTCCACTTGACCATGCGCTCGATGTACTCCTTCTTGTTCTTTTCGGAGACGGGGATGTTCGCCCCGCCGGGCTTCAGCTCCCGCTCGGTGATCTGAAACACACCACACACACCGGGGGTAACGCACCGCCCACCCACCCACAGCGCTTATGAGGTCATAATCTCCACACCGCCGACCTGTCCGAACACCTCCTCGTTGACGGTGAAGGTGAGGTCCAGCATGTCCTCGATGTCGTTATCCTTCATCCACTGCAGGCTCTGATGGAACTCCTCATCCAGGTACTCCAAATCACTCAGATCACACAGACTACAGACAGACAGAGACAGAGAGACAGACAGAGAGAGAGAGAGAGACAGAGAGAGACTCATGTATATGAGATGAGTATATAAAATGTAAATTTCTTGTCTGGTTTATATATATATATTCCCCCCCCATTACCATATTTAAATATATATATATATATATATATATATATATATGTGTGTACTTTTTCGTGTAATTAATTATTTAGGCGGCACGGTGGCTTAGTGGTTGGCACGTTCTCCTCTCAGCGCTAGGGGTTCCCGGTTCGAATCCCTATCTGGGTGGAGTTTGCATGTTCTCCCCGTGTCTGCGTGGGTTTCCTCCGGGTTCTCCGGTTTCCTCCCACAGTCCAAAAACATTGATGAAGTCAATTGAATTCTCAAAATTGCCCCATATAGAGTGTGTCTGTGTGAGTGAGTGTGTGTCCAGTGATAGATTGCCCCCTGTCCTGGTTGTATCTGCCCAGCGCCCGAGACATTCTCTCCTGGATGGGCATGGGGAACCCACCGCGACCCTAATAGAGGATAAGCGGGAGATAATGAATGAATTAATGAATTAATTATTTATCATATAATAATCTTTACTGCTGAATTAACATAACACATATGTTTATTTATTCCTGTTATTAAATCTTTATATTATATGCTTTAAAGTGAATGTAAACATTTGTCAATAAAGCAAATTGAATTGAATTGACAATGAATTAGATAAAGTAATCAGATGACAGAATCAGACCTCAGTAATTATATTTATAATCAGACCATGGGGATGTTGGAGCCTATCCCAGTGCTCAGCTGGGGGGCAGCTTGTCTTTAAACAAAGTAATTTTAATACAGAAGTTCAGTTCAACGGGGACAGTTCGGTTTTATTGGAGAAGGGCTGGTCCTAAACTGACCCCCCCCCCACCCTTCCACATCCTATGGTTAGCGATGTGGGCGTGTCCGGTGCCACTCACATGCGCAGCAGCCCTTTGTAGAAAGGCCGCGTGAAGAAAGCGTCCAGGAGGTACTGATGAATGAGGGCCAAGCCGAGGATGCGCCCGCTGAAGCGGAACCTGAACCGGACCGGACCGGACCGACACAGAGAAATCAATGACAATTGAATCAGATTTAACAAATAAATTTTTAAAAAATGGTTCTTCCTTCATACAGACCATTCGTGGTGATTATCGACGAAGGCGGACATGGGACTGATCTGGACCGTGTAGGTGTCGTTGGCCGAGTACTCGAACAGACCATAATACGGGTTGAAGAGCTCGCGAGAGACCAAGAAGAAGAACTCCCTCGACGGGCCGCTGTAGTCCAGACTGCAGAGAAGAAAGACGGTGAGCATCCTCCACCCGACGGAACCCGCCGTCCACTGGCCCCACCTTTAGAACTCACCCCTCCTCCCCCACGAAGCTGACGTACAGCTTGCTGCGCTGCAGGTCCTTCCTGGAGTAGCACATGATCTGGTTGAAGGCATCTTCCAGCAGATGGTCTCGCCGCATGATCAGTCTGAGATCAAAGAGAAGAGCGGGGGGGGGGGCGGGGGGGGTTACAAGGGTCGGACCGATACATCGGAATCCCGATGTCGGCGGAAAAAGACAGGATCGGATAAGAATACAGACATTAACACAGACGTGATGAGCAAGACTGTCCAGCAGAGGGCGGTCTGTAGCTGTTCCTATAGCACACCCACACTAACATGATTACCTTTAATGTTTATTTGTACGGCGTACTTTCTGAACAACGCATTTCTCATCTTAGTATATCTGCGATGTAATTTTAATTAAATTAATATTTAATTAAACATTCATTCATTCATTCATTCATTCATTATCTCCCGCTTATCCTCTATTAGGGTCGCGGTGGGGTTCCCTATGCCCATCCAGGGGAGAACGTCTCGGGCGCTGGGCAGATAGACCCAGGACAGGGCGCCAATCTATCACTGGGCACACACTCACTCACACAGACACACACTATATGGGGGAATTTTGAGAATTCAATTAACTTGATCCATGTTTTTGGACTGTGGGAGGAAACTGTGGGAGAACCCGGAGGAAACCCACGCAGACACGGGGAGAACATGGAAACTCCACCCAGATGGGGATTCGAACCGGGAATCCCTAGCGCTGAGAGGCGAACGTGCTAAACCATTAAGCCACCGTGCCCCTTAATTAAACATAATTATTATAATCTGAAGTGTTTTAATAATGGGGGTAATAATCTATTATTATGCAGCACAGTGGCTGAATGTTTAGCATGTTCTCCTCTCAGTGCTGAGGATCCAGGTTGGAATTTATCTGGTGGATTTGGATGGAGTTTGAAGGTAAATTAAGTGCTCTAAATTGCCCCATATAGTGTGTGCCCAGTGATAGATTGCCACTCAGCACCCGAAACGTTCTCCCCTGGATGCCCCGCCCGCAAACCCAGCAGAGGATTAAGGGGAAGATAATGACTGAAGACATTAATTAATCTGTTACTGTTCAGGCTCTGGTTCGTGTCCTTACTTGACCTTCCCCGGACCCTGTCCGTAGCCCTTGGTCTCCAGCTTGCGATAGAAGTTTCGGAGTTTGGCCTCGAAGTCCCGTTTGTACGGGGCGGGGGCGCGAGCGTTGGCTCTCTGCGTACCTGAGGAAAGATCGAAGAAATCGTCTGACGTGAAAATCGCAGGAGCTGCTGAACGTTCCTCTGCGTATCTGAATTACAACAGAATTCTTTTTTATTTTTAATTAGTTGCGAGCGCTCACCCGGCGAGTTCTGCGGCGATGAGACCGGCGAGCTTCGGGGAGACTGGCAGTAGCTGGGATGCAGTAATGAATGGGAGGGGACGTATGACATCACTTCCTCTTCGAACAGGCTGCAGGGGTGAAGGAACAGCCGTGAGGCGAGACGGCGAGCGTTCGGCAAGACGCAGAGACCAAAACCCACCTGAGCAAAATGACCAGATCGGCGTCGCTGCTGAGCCGCGCCAGACCGGCGGCGCCCTCGTTCCGAATGAACTGCACCTTCTCCCTGCATTTCAGAACCTCACATTGTATTAAAGCCGGACGGTACGGAACATCGTTCTGACCCGACAGCCTCATCAAACAACATGTATACATATATATATATATATACTTATATGTATGTGTATATATATAAATGTGTGTGTGTGTGTATATATATGTATGTATGTATACATGTTGTTTGATGAGGCTGTCTGGTCAGAACGATGTTCCGTATATGTATGTATATACTTGTGTATAAACATATATATATATACATACATATACAAGTATATGTATTTGTATGTATACAAGTATATATATATATATATATAATATTTAGATTATTTCTATTTAAAACTTCTAAACGTTCCCCGTCAGAACCTCGAGTACCTGAGTGAGTGGTTCCTGCTGAACTCAGGTTGTCTCTCCTGCAGAACCTCAAAGATGTTTGGTTGCCTCAGAAAGGCCACGATCTTATCGTTGTAGGCTGAACAGGAAAAGTATATACGTCCTTTAGTAATTAGTTAACGAATACAGGGGTCGTCCCCCTCGTTAATCATTAACCCAACCCGTGGGTGGGGTCCCTGTAACTTTCAGTATGTACAAGAGACATTTTGTTAATTTATTATTTAATTTTAAATAAATGAACTTAGTTATTTAATAATTTCATTCATTCATTCATTCATTATCTCCAGCTTTATCCTTTATTAGGGTCGCGGTGGGGTTCCCCATGCCCATTTGGGCGCTGGGCAGATAGACCCAGGGACAGGGCGCCAAACTATCGCTGGGCACACACTCACTCAATATGGGGCAATTTAGAGAATTCAATTGACTTGATTTAGTTTTTGGACTGTGGGAGGAAACCGGAGAACCCGGAGGAAACCCACGCGGACACGGGGAGAACATGGAAACTCCACCCAGATGGGGATTCGAACCGGGAATCCCTAGTGCTGAGAGGAGAACATGCTAAACCACTAAAGCACCGTGCCGCCTTATTTAATAATTTATGTACATCTTTTTTAAGTAAAACATTTATACAGCTGCTTTAAAAAAATTATAATAATAAAAAAGTCCAAACCCACCAACAGGCACGACGTCCTGACACTGACTGCGAGCGGCTGCGTTAAAGCTGTTGGGCGGCCTGGACAGGACGGGGGGTCCGGCGTGACGGTTATCATCGGCCACCTGAGTGAACCGTAGATCAGAAACAAGTTGGAGATGCAGAATAAAAAACAAAGAAACTGATCTATAACGATAAGTTGTCTTCGTGAGTCTGTGCTCACCTCTCCGGCGCTGTGACTGCGCTGGCGGCTCAGGTGCTGCCGGTGGGCGAGCAGGCCGCTGGGGCGGGCGCTCTGCAGCGGTAAGCGAGGGTCGATGAAGGTGGTGGCGCGGCAGTTGTGATCCACGAAAAAAGGCTGGAGAGGAAACGCAGCGGTGAGAGAACGGCGCCCGTCTGATCTGCACTCAGGTTTATAATCCGCGCCGCGCAGGCTTAACTTTTAATCCCTGGATTAAATACGGTCACAGCTGAAGGAATGAAGTTCCCCTTCTTTGAAATAATCTTCCGGATTAGATTCACATTCGTTTTTAATCCCGTGTAGCTGCAGTAGAACGCGGTTCAGACCAAAGACGCACTTTGCGAAACGTTCCCGATACGGCGCCCTCTAGCGGCGCTCCGGACTCACCTTGCCCGTGTGGTCGTGCTTCATCTCCCAGCCGCGCGGCAGCTCCAGCTGCTTGTTGGCGAACAGGTTGAGGAAGTTGACCAGGTCGCGGTTGTGCTGGTAGCGCTCAAAGTGGTGCGCGTCGCGCCGCACCTTGCTGATCATGTGCTTCAGACACGTGTTGCTCGTGAACATGCGGTAGGCACTCTGAGGGAAGGGTACGATCAGACGCAAACGTTAGAAGAACGTCGGCACGATCAAAACTATCGGAACGACCACGCGGACACGGGGAGGACATGCAAACTCCACCCAGATGGGGATTCGAACCGGGAATCCCTAGTGCTGAGAGGGAGAACATGCTAAACCACTAAGCCACCTTGCCGCTGACAAAAATTTTTTTTTAAAAGTTTAAATAATTTCCTTGTGGTGTTTCCTCCCACAGTCCAAAAACATGGATCAAAAGAATTCTCCAAATTGCCCCATATAGAGTGTGTTTGTGTGTCCAGTGATAGATTGCCCCTCTGTCCTGGGTGTATCTGCCCAGCGTCTGACCGTTCTCCCCTGGATGGGCATGGGGAATACACCCCCCCCCCCCCC
>JAFMOD010000176.1:80597-101798 GCA_019802435.1 Corydoras maculifer
AGAGGATAAAGTGGAAGATAATGGATGGATGGATGTTATTTCTAGTCATGATCTATTAAAGATCGCCCCCTGCTGGACTTCCGTGCCATGACTCCTGATCAGTGTTTTGAGGCGCTGATGGCGAGCGGGATGCGTGACTCACGGGGTTGGAGTGGAGCACGCTGAAGAAGTCCGGGCTGGTGAGGAACTTGGCGCTGGGCGACTGCAGCAGCAGGGTGAGGCGCGAGCGCGAGTTGGCCACGCCCACGGTCGAATCCCGGCGGTACTCTGAAAGCAACAGGTCCCGGGTCAGAGTTCGACTTAAAGCGTTAGAACCGTTCTCGAGGCGCTGCAATCGGACGGGAGGTACCGGGAATGGAGTGCTGCAGGAGGTCCGTCTCGTCGGCCGGCATCGGCTCCGCCGCCTGCTCCTCCGTCCGCTCGCTGGTCATCGTCCGGCGGATGCTCTGGTACCTGAAGCACAACCGCATAAACATCCTTATTACCACCACCACCACCTCCCTCGCTTCCTCTGTGTGTGTGTGTGTGTGTGTGTGTGTGTGTGTGTGTGTGTGTGTGAGTTTTAACCGGCGGTTCAGTTGCTCCATCTGCTGGATGGAGTTGGATCTCTGCAGGACCTGAGGAGCGGGTGGAGCAGTGGGACGCTGCCAGGTGGTGGTTCTATTTACATGATCAACGTAGAATATTCGTCCATGACTGTCGATACGAGCCTCCCAATCTACACACACACACACACACACACACACACACACACACACACACACACACACACACACAATTTCAAACATTTAATAAACATTGTAATATAATCTAAACTATAATCTATAGCTGTAATCTTAACCACACAAACACACTATTTTAAACATTGTAATATAATCTAAACTATAATCTGTATAAGATGTAATCTTAACCGCACACAGGTCACTCACTGGGGGGCAGCGGCTCGTCCACTCTCTGGTAGCGGCTGATGTCTTGGCGCACAGCGGGAAGCGAGCGTACGGGCTGATGTCCGTTCACCTGAGCGCCTGCGGAGACACACAGCACACGTCACCGCCGCGGTCTCCGGGGCACGGGACGCAGAGACACGCCCGGATGGTCACCTGACACGCCGTCCGCCTCCACGGAATGGGCTCGCCGCCTCTCCAGGGCCCCCGTCCCCTCCGCCTGCGACTCCTCTATGGTCGGCTGTAAGCTGCGCCTCCTGCGCCACACGTTGGCGCCCTCGTCCCGACCGTTCACCTGATTGGACGCCCGAAGGGAACCGGAGTGTTCCGGCTGGTCGGCTGCGGAGGCCTCGACCCCCCCGCTGGCTACGAGGATGCGAGGTGCGGGAGGTTGGGCGGTCGCGGGAACCTCCTCGCTCCCGCCGTCGGTGGAGGACGCGTCGTCTTTACTCTGCGGAGAGGGAGTAACGTACGGAGTAATTAAACCGCAGGCTCCTGATTGGATGCCGCGTTACCTCATTAATTAACCCCTTACTTGAGATGTGACCCCGGTTTGGGACGGGGCGGCGGCGGCCCCCTCACCCTCCTGGTTCCCCTCGGTTCTGCTGCCCTGGCTACTCGAGGCCTCCTCCTCGCCGCCGCCGTGACTCCGGTCCCCGTCTCGCCTGCACCCCTGTTTCTGCTCCTGAGTGGACGCCACCCCGTTGGCCAACCCTGCCCCTTGGGGGGCGTGTCCTTCCTCGTCCTCATCGGAGTCGATGTGCAGCATGGCGTTGAGCCGCGTGTCGGTGGGGAAGCTGGAGCGCAGTTTGGGCGAGGCCGCCCCCAGGCCGCGGTCCCCGGGGCCCTTCGGGGCCTCGATGGAATCCAGGTAGTCGTTGAGAGAGGCCTGTCTCCGGCCGTGTCCCGAATCGGGTGCGAAGTCCCTCGGGTGGCAGTGTTCCTCGCGCTCCGCCGCCGCTCCATCCGACCGGAACGTCTCGTCGTGGAGAGAACCCTCCGAGCCGGTGGGGGACGTGACCCGGAGGACGCGGCAGGGCGGAGGGACCACGTCTTCGTCATCAGAGGGGCTGCCCGGGTCGCCGTTCATGGACGATGCGCCCAATAGGGAGCCGAGGGCGTCTGATCACAAACACGGAGCATGTGAGCACTCCCACAATGCATCACCCCACCACGCTCACTCCTGCACTCGCCCACACTCACCCTCATGTCCAGTGGACGTGATCTCCACCCGAAACTGCAGCTGACCGCTCACGTGATCCGTCGGCAAACGCCGGCACAGCATGTAGGTCACGGGCTGATCCCTGCATCACACACACATTTACATACAGACACATTTACATACAGACACACACATACACACACAGAGACGGCGTAACCTGCGGTCACACACACACCCCGTCGCGTGTCTCTCCAGGAGCCTCTGCACTGGAATGGTCAGCTGACCCAAAAACCGCTTGATGATTGGACGACTTTTGGCAAATTTGTCCTTAACTTCGATCTCCAACACGTCCGTCATCAGAGCCACGAAGGTGTACTTCTGAGAGACAGAGGACGACAAGAGAACCCCGCTGTGTAAACATCTTAAGAACGTCCGAATAAACCTTTAATTAAAATAATTACTTTAAATTAATTAAAGGTAAATCAGTTTTAAAATCTGATTTAAGTACTAGTTAGAACAGCACGGCTGCTTAGTGGTTTAAGCATGTTCTCCTCTCAGCGCTAGGGATTCCCGGTTCAAATCCCCATCTGGGTGGAGTTTCCATGTTCTCCCTGTGTCCCCGTGGGTTTCCTCCGGGTTCACCGGTTTCCTCCCACAGTCCAAAAACATGCATCAAGCTCAAGTGAATTCTCCAAATTGCCCCCTATAGAGTGTGTCTGTGTGAGTGAGTGTGTGTGTCCAGCGATAGACTGGTGTCCTGTCCTGGGTGTATCTGTCCAGCGCTCGAGACGTTCTCTCCTGCTCCACACCCCCCCCACCCCCGACCCTAATAGAGGATAAAGCGGAAGATAATGAATGAATAAGTACTACTTATAGTTAACATCATAGGATGTGTGTGTGTGTGTGTGTGTGTGTGTGTGTGTGTGTGTGAGAGACCTCTCCGTGCCACACTGGGTTGGTGGTGTTGGATATGATGGAGGTCCGTCTCTCCTGACCGTGATGGGTGAAGGCGGGGAACACACTGCGCTTCCCTGGATGGATGCTCATCTTCAGATACGGATCAGGATTAAAGAACATGCCCTTCTTCAAACCCTGAGCCCTGATATCTACACACACA
Source organism: Corydoras maculifer (assembly GCA_019802435.1). NCBI lineage: Eukaryota > Metazoa > Chordata > Actinopteri > Siluriformes > Callichthyidae > Corydoras > Corydoras maculifer. The sequence continues at coordinate 83,821 of JAFMOD010000176.1, forward strand.
CACACACACACACACACACACACACACACACACACGACTAAACGTAAAGAAATGTTTTATTCATGCACTGGCGGACACGCTCCACTAGAGGGCGGCGCTGCATTAAACAAACCTGAAGTGACTATTATTATTATTATTATTATTATTAGAACTCGTTACCTGACAGGGTGAAGCTGACCAGTTTTCGGCAGTGTTCTGTCACAGCCTGTCCGTCCGCTTGTCCTTCTGCTCCCGCCTGAAATCAGAACATCCAAAAAAAATAAATAAAAATCACACACCCGTTCATCAACACATAACCTAACATGTTGATATTACTCAGCAGATCATCACACTGATCACATGACTTGCTGCACGGTCATTACAGATGGTCGAGTGATTGCTATAGGTGATTTGTTAAAAACGTGATTAATCAGAATTATTCGGATTGGTTTGTTTGGGACGGAGACGAACTTTCACCCACAAATCTGGTTAGACTAATCCCGAGCCATCTGGACGCGAGCTGTGATCAACACCATCGGCAGAGACGGAGGAACACGACTGCTGGATTAGTGCGCCGAGGTTTCATATAAAATTAATGTGTGCCAGCTGCTAGCACCCCACCCCACCCCCCCTCACCCCCCCTTACCCCACCCCACCCACCCTCACCCCACCCCACCCCATACACTTAGAGAGAGAGCGAGCAAGTGAGAGAGAAAGCAGTACAACACTAGTGCAGTAACTCGTACCCTTTTAAATGATTCAACACCATCCATCCAACCCTGCACCATTACAGCTGGTTCACACACACACACACACACACATCTATATACTGTACATCTATAACTGAGAATAAGGATGGGGATGAAGGAATGAAGATAGATGAGCAACAGAGAAAAACAAGGATGGGGTTAAGAGACAAAGGGAATTGGGTGGAGGTGGAGGGATAAAGAGGTGTGAGGATGGAGATAAAACAGAGGAGTGTAAAAGTGAAGGGGTAGAAAATAACACACTCCAAACAGCCACCCCTACACACCCCCCCCCCCCCCCAGCACCAACACCCTCGGATGCTCTCACCAGGACTCCGGGGTTTTTGATGGTGATGCATGGTGTGGTTGCTCTCAGCGCTCCACTCACTCCATGGTAATACTTAAAGCAGATCTTTGTTTCGGCTATGCAGAGAAACACACACACACACACACACACACACACACACACACACACACACACACACACACACACACACAGTGTGTAGTTGAATCATCCAGATGTTAGAAATCAGGTAATGACGTTTGATTGGTTAAACACAGCTGCTGTACACAGATCAGCTCCACCCTGCACGTCTCCACACATCTGCAGCACTGATCTCACACACAGCGCCTTTAAAAGGATGGACTACGGTCTGCAAACAATTAGACTCCGCTCACGTCCGAGTCTCAGTCGGATTAAATCCGTCATGCTCAAAGCAAAAAGAAGAAGACAGGAACAGACACTCACGCTCCATGAAGTAGGGCCCCGGCTCCAGCCTCCAGACAATCTGGCCCCTCTGAGTGCCATTGACGCCGCGGTTCTTCGAGTCCCACACGTTGGCTGGACAGGTTTCGTCTGTCGGGAGTCACAGCATCACGGCGTTCATGTTAACGTTTCGTCGGTTCGTCCATAAATCTGAATGCCACGTCCACGAGTTTTAATAAACAGGTTCAGATGAAACGAGTCCCTCAGGGACCCGGACGCTTTACTCCGTTTAGAGTTTAGAAATGTTCTCACGTCACAATGTATAAGCATAATGCAGGCTGATAGAACCTCAGGGTTAGAGAATGAATATGCAGTGTACACACACACACACACACACACGTCTTAATCATTCAGTCCCAGTGTTCCGTTCCAGCAGGACGTGTCTGTGAGGAGTGTAGAACACACACTAACACACCACCCCGCTGATACCCCGTCCCTGTGGTGGTCCTGTTCGTTCGGGACAGACAGATGGACTACAGTCTGTAAACGTCAGTAGAGCTGAGGAGATAAAACAGGAAGGCACCACCACCCCCCACCCGATTCGGTACGGAACCTCGGCTTTACAGTAGACTCCCCCACCTTAAACTCTCTGATCATGTGATCAAGCCCGCCCGCTCCTGCAGATTCCTTATTTACATCAGGAAGATCAGACCCTTCTTGACTGAACATGCGACCCAACTGCTTGTCCAAGTCCTCAGTCCTATCCCGGCTTGATTATTGTAATGCGCTACTTGCCGGTCTCCCAGCTTCCACAATCAGACCTCTACAACTGATTCAGGACTCTGCAGCATGACTCGTGTTCAACCACCCAAAAACTCATGTCCCTCCATTTGCTCCCTGTAGCTGCTGCATTCAGTACAAGTCACATGACTCTGGCCTACAGAACCATCTCTGGATCTGGCCCCTCCTACCTTCACTCTATCTTTCCAAAATACACTCCGACTCGTTCACTTCGCTCCAGTGATGATCGCCCCCTGGTGGTTCCACCTCACCGAGGGGCTAATTCTCACTCCGTGGTGTTTACCACTAGTTTAAGAAACTACTGAAGACGCATCTCTTTAACAAAAACCTGTTATAAAAAAAAAATTTAAACATTAAAAAAGGGGGTGGGCGGCACGGTGGCTTAGTGGTTTGGCATGTTCTCCTCTCAGCGTTAGGGAATCCCGGTTCGAATACCCATCTGGGTGGAGTTTCCATGTTCTCCCCGTGTCCGCGTGGGTTTCCTCCGGGTTCTCTGGTTTTCTCCCACAGTCCAAAAAACATGGATCAAGTCAATTGAATTCTCCAAATTGCCCCATATAGAGTGTGTGTGTGTGAGTGAGTGTGTGCCCAGCAATAGATTGGCATGTATGAATGTATGGGGGGGGGGGCGCAGCATCAAATAAGAATCAGGTTTGATGATTCTACAGTGGAGTTGGTTTTCTGCAGAACTTCTGACTGTGATTCTCATTTGTAAGTCACTTTGGATAAAAGCGTCTGCTGAACGAATAAATGTAAATGTAGGTGAACCTAATAAAGTGGCCGCTGGGTGTTGAGCGTGCCTCGTTTCGGGTGGGTCAGTGCTGATGATGAGGAACGGCTCTGTGATTCCTGTTCGGACCTCCAGCTGGCGCCAATCTGTTCGAAACAGGTGAACACTCAGCGGCCCGCGGGAACCCGCAAAAGGGGGGGGGGGGGGGGGGGGGGGGGGGGGGGGGGGGGGGGGGGGGGGGGGGGGGGGGGGGGGGGGGGGGGGGGGGGGGGGGGGGGGGGGGGGGGGGGGGGCCCCAATCGATACCCCCCCCCCCCCCGCTGCCACAAGCGACCCAGTGACCTACTGCTTCATTATTTAAAGCGGCATACAGAACCCTCACGCACATCCACCTTCGGATCATACACATTAGAAAACGGGCCAGTCAGTAACGTATTGTGTATCTCACACATTGTAATCTGGACAAACGGCTCAGCCAATCAAATTGAAGGAGAGGAACGACCCGTTTTATACAAAACATTATAATAAATCATAAAATACAGACCAATATAAAGAGCGAGCCGATTCCCGTTCAACATTAAACCTGTTATGGCTGTGGTTTATAAACTGTGTTCAGTAATTTGGTCACTAGATGGCAGTGTTTGTTAGAGAAACCGGAATCATTTTACGCAGCGATTAGCGTTCACTTTAAAACCAGACTAGATGACGTCGCTGAACGATTTGTTTTTTTTAATAAATAAATGCATTTCTGAATCTTGTTTTCTATTATAGTGTTTAAGTTTGTGAGTGTTTTATTAAAGCGATCAGACTCTCGAGGTTGTGTATTATTGTGAATAAATCACGTAAAGAGGTGGCACTGTACTGCATTACACGTTGGGACTAATAACACAAAGACCATGTCAGTAAATCCACGGAGACACAGGGAGGACATACAAGACATGCACTCGCCCCAGGACCAGCATACTGTGAGGCTGGAGTTGTTACAGTTGCGCCACCGTGTGGCAGAATCGTGCACAACACATTAATAAATATTCTTTAGGGGACACATCCGATTGACCTGCCGTCACTGTGAGGGTGGAACGTGAACATGAGGTGGCGCCTCAGAGCAGGACGTCTGATAGGTTCCTACTTTCAGAGGCAGCTGTCTCCGGTCTTTCCTCCAGATGTTTAGGAATAAACACAGAAGCGGTGAGACAGAGCCTCGTCCAGAATGATTTTCAGTTCCGTCAAAGCTAAAGCCGCCGAGGAATCAATCAGGGACGCGGAGTGTAGCGGACAGCTAATATCATCTTCCTGTCAACGCGGCGTAACGAAGAGGATCGGCTGACGAGCCGCTTCACAAACGACCAATCAGATAAGCAAACACGAGGTGGACCAGGCAGACTGTTAAAGGACCATTCTATAATGCTGATTGGTTCCTGCAGTGAGGACACGGGGAGGACGGTTCAGGAAAAGTGGGACAGGTCATCAGAAATACGGTCTAAACGTTAAAAACGCAAAGCTTTTAATACAGAATATAGAAATAATGAGCGCGGTGTGACCAGCGCCCTCACGGGTGGAGAGGGAACATGGACAGGTCTCAGTCCCCCACTGAAGGTTCCCGCTGACAGACTGGTTCACATTAGCCTCGTCAAGCGGGATCTACACAGTTCATGGATTCAGCCTCGATCACGGCGCTGACCGCTGGACAAGCCACATTTCACCTCCGATTGTTAGACCAGCGAGTGGAAATCAATCGCCGCAGCCGGCATCCACCCGTCGATCCCCACCGCGTACGAAACGCCGGGACGAGGACGGCTGAGCCCATCATTCGGATGTAAATCATCACCGGCGTTTAAATACACACCGCACGTCTCCCAGAGCAACCAATCAGACCACAGCAGCATCAATCACCCACGGGACGAAGGATGAGACCCCCCCCCCTCCGTCTCAGAGATTCAGCCGTTTCAGACCCTTCTGGATTCAGGTCTCATATCGTCATGACAACGTAAAGCTTCAGAGAGCAGGGCAGGTTCTTATGTTCGCCTTTTCTATTTACTTTCATAAGGTTAATAAAAAGTGTGTGTGTGTGTGGGGGGGGGTTCCCTACAGATGAGACAACTCATTGTTTTGGCAGTTAATTATGCCTCATCATCATGGTGGCCTTAATAAGTTATTATTATTATTATTATTATTATTATTATTATCATCATTATATATGTGCAGCACGGTGGCTTAGTGGTTGGCATGTTCTCCTCTCAGCACTAGGGATTCCCGGTTCAAATCCCCATCTGGGTGGAGTTTCCATATCATCCCCGTGTCTGTGTGGGTTTCCTCCGGGTTCTCCAGTTTCCTCCCACAGACCAAAAACATGGATCAAGTCAATTGAGTTCTCCAAATTGCCCCATATAGAGTGAGTGTGTGAGTGAGTGTGTGCCCAGCGATGGATTGGCGTCCTGTTCTGGGTGTATCTGCCCAGCGCCCGAGACGTTCTCCCCTGGATGGGAAACCCCCCCCCCCCTCCGCGACCCTAATAGAGGATAAAGAGGAAGATAATGAATGAATGAATTATTATATATAAGTAGAAATACGCTGTAAGCTGCGCGTGTCTGTCTGTCCGAAAGAGAAAAATACATTTCAAATAAATATGTATTTTAAAAGACAGAATTTTTCAAACTTTAATTTTACATTTTTTGTTCTAAAGAGATTTAAAAGTTAAATTAAATAAATAATAATCAAACATCTGCACATTGACCCCGTGGCTCATTATTGCGTACTAATCATATAATCGTGATAATCTTAAATCTCTTAAATCTGATTGGCTGAGCCGTTGGTCCGGTCGTGACATCATTGACAACAACACACCCCTCTGAGAGCCTCACATTCATATCGATGCGTGAAATACAATACATTATTATAAATAATAAACCACAGATTAATAGAAACAGAGATCAGCATTAAACCTGTTACAGTTTTTTATAAACTGTTCTGTAATTTGGCCACTAGATGGCAGTATTTGATCATTAGAGAAGCTGGAATTCTGTCAGTTCACTTTAAAAACAGACTAGATTACGTCACGGAAGATCAGATTATTAACGATTTTGCTTTTAATTAATGCAAAGCTTGTTTTTTTTATTATAATGTGTTTGTAAGTGTTTTATTAAAGCAATCAGACATTCGAGGTTGTGTATTATTGTGAATAATCATGTAAAGAGGTGGAGCTGTACTCGGGGACTAATAACACGTCTGTATGGGGTTTATTCCGAATGAAGCCACGCCCCCTCTCGTACCGTTCATATCATATCTGTAATCCCAATCCGAGCGTTCTCTTTGGTCAGGCGTGAGTGTGATGTGGCCGACACGGCGTCTGGGTCTTTGTGCTGGTGTTGCATTCAGAGCGGGCAGTGTGATCAAAAGCTTTCTTTGTTTTTCGGAGCTGAATCAGTTCCTGTGAGTCTGAACCTGGATGATGGTGATGATGATGATGATGATGATGAAGAAGCCCGATCGTGTCCGTGTTAATATAAAAACCTGCAGCGTGGTAGTTGGTGTGATCTGAAACACTCTCCGGCCCACGCCAACCTCCCGCTCACATTTGCACGCCGATTCGCGCTGACCGGCGAGCCCGGAGACGGCGGGACGGAAACCTGGCAGCGGCTCGTCCCCGCGGGGCGATCTGACTGTAAACGGAGCTCCTGAGGGTTGTGGCAGGATCAATGTCTGGAACAAATCCTGAGAGGGTTCCTCCTCTCTGGGAGAGACTGAGCTGGACTGGATCGATCGCTGCGGCGAGCTCAGTGTGACGGGATAGGCTTCCACGATCAGGACGCTGGGTTTCATTAACACTACAGCGACACGACGACGCTTTAACATCCACTATACGGACAAAAACAGTTGGGGGAAGGCCCCTCGTTTGTCCCAGCATGACTGAGGGAGTTCGGTGTGGAGAAACTAGATTGCCCCCCCCCCCCCCCCGATCAGTGTCTGACCTCACAAACGCTTCCCCAAGATACGTGATGTCCCTACACTTCTGTCTGTATCGTCATATAAATCATCTGATTAGGACACGCGCTCGTTGCACTCTCAGATTAATCGCCTCACGGCATTGTTACATAAACAAACTTCACCTTTAATGTGAGCGAGGACTCGGACAGAATCAGGTGATGAGAGACATAAAGGACAAAGTCATTATACTTCTGACTCAGCATTATTTCATGTTTATGGCCTGCCTGTCACACACAACACACACACACACACACACACACACACACACACACACAACCTGCTATTACGTTTCGGGCTCAGTGGAGCATCAGAGGAGAGGATTATCTATTGCAGCAACATCCCCCTGCTTTTATACTATGACCGGGATAGGAAACAAAAACAGATTCAGGCTTCAGTCAGATTAGAACTAATCTAACTTTAAAATGTCTAAATATCAACCTCAAAGGTCAAATGGAAAATCTTCCTACATCACGATGGCGGAACCCAAAGTTCCCCGTGTTCAGGTTTCATCACTGACATTAAACCCGTCGGTTCTGACGCAGATCCCGCCGAGAACCGAGATCAGGAACACACAGCGCCCCAGACAACCAGCCTCCCGCTTCAGGACCGGATACGCTGTGATGGGCGGGTGGGTGGAGCACCGATGGGCGGGTGGGTGGAGCACCGATGGGCGGGTGGGTGGAGCACCGATGGACGAGTGGGTGGAGCACCGATGGACGGGTGGGTGGAGCACAGATTAGGCGGGTGGGTGGAGTACCGATGGCATGTGGGTGGAGTTCCAATGGGCGTGTGGGTGGAGATAAACAGGCACAGATGGGCATGTGGGTGACGCACCGATGGGCGGATGGGTGACGCACCGATGGGCGGATGGGGTGACGCACCGATGGGCGGATGGGTGGAGCACCGATGGGTGGGTGGGTGGAGCACCGATGGGCGCACTGATTGTCTAAGCCACTTGTGACATCACTGATAACACTCTGAGCCTCTGGGCACTTCATATTCCTATCAAGGCGCGATAGGCAAAACATTACTTTTACTAATGTCGTTTATAAACTGTTTGGCTTAGAGGTTTAGCATGTTCTCCTCTCAGCACTAGGGATTCCCGGTTCGAATCCCCATCTGGGTGGAGTTTCCATGTTCTCCCCGTGTCCGCGTGGGTTTCCTCCGGGTTCTCCGGTTTCCTCCCACAGTCCAAAAAACATGGATCAAGGTCAATTGAGTTCTCCAAATTGCCCCATATAGAGTGTGTGTGTGTCTGAGTGAGTGTGTGCCCAGTGATAGATTGGCGTTCAGTCCTGTGTTTATCTGCCCAGCGCCCGAGACGTTCTCACCCCCCCCCCCGCGCGACCCTAATATACGATAAAGCGGAAGATAATGGATGATGCATAAATAATAAAAGGGGGGGGGGGGAGTTGGTTCTTCATAACTTCTGACTTGTGATGTTCTCATTTGTAAGTCGCTTTGTGTAATTTAAATGTAAAAATAGAAAATATTTCAATGAAGCTACAACTGTGTGAGTGTGTGAGTGTGTGTGTGTGTGGGGGGGGGGGGGCAGAATATAATGTGATGTCATCAACGCTCCTGTGACATGTTGGTGACAGATTTATAAATGGCTGCTGCGTTATGAACGAACTGATTAACGACTCAAATCCTAAAATAAAAATCTGGATGAAGTGAAGGAATGAATTTTTCATGGACTCCTTAATCTAATTTCCGGAGTCCATCCGTCCTCGGTCCCGTTTTTAGATCCCTTTAAATATGAAAACCATCCATCAGCATCAAAAATCTCCAACCGGAACCAGAAACGAGGGGCCCGCCGTTACAGGACTGATCAACCATGAGGGAACACGGGGGGGACCATCCCTTATATCCCTATATCTTTTACAGATATAGTGAAAGAAAAACCTTTTTTCTTACCGATATGGTACAGTCCGATCCAGTCGGTGGCGTCCACCTCTTCCTTGATGTCCCAGGAGATGACGAGGTTCTGTCCACGGCCGAGTGTAAACTGATAAGTGGAGGCGGTCAGGGAGGAGCGGCTGTCCGAGGTGACCAGGTCCGTGTCGCTGTTGGCCCGCTGCAGACCCATGGCCTCGGGCATGGCGCCCCCTCGAGAGCCCCCCGTGCCGCCGGCGCCTCGCAGGTTGTCCGGCCCCAGCGTGTAGCGCATGTGCGGGCTGCGCCGCCGCACCACCAGGAGGTGCTCTCGAGCTGTGCCGGTGGCCATGGATGGGTGAGGGCAGGGGTGGCTCGGGGTGGCGTGGGGGGAAGGAATGGGCGGGTGGGGGCGGGAGCGGGGGGGGAGGACAGCTGTGGCCAGCGAGGGGCGAATGGTGGAAGCGGCTTGACGAGGGGCAGAAAGAAAAACGGCCCACGGGGCCTGCGCAGGTTAAACGAGCTCCACCCGACAGGAGCCTACAAGCCCATCCAGCGCCCTCCACTGGGTGATAAGGGTATAGCATAAAAAAAAAAAACCACAAACTAAACGCTCATGCAGTTCATCGTGGGTGGAGCTTCAGTGCTTCCTCCGGAACACACTCAGCAGAGCGACGGTGGGTCTGACGGAGACCGGACTCCTCCATCAGCTCCGCGCTCAGACTCGCCCTCAACACGAAACCAGAGGTCCTCCATTCCGGCAGAAAGACAAAAGGTCCTGGGCGAATTAAAGGTGAAAACGCTGCAGGTTCCAAAAGTCTGCAAAGTAAAAGAGAACGGGGTTAAATTCACAGCATCCGTCACTTAATCACTTCACCTCACCGGACGTCCAGAAGCTCGCCTGATGGCTTGTTATGATTTGACAAGGACCTTGGATTTTGCATGTTCTCCCCATGTCAGTGTAGATTTGATTGCATTCCATGGTCAGAAAAATGCTTACCCTAATCCTTTACTAGAGGTTCTCCATGCCCATTCAGGGGAGAACGTTTTGGGCGCTGGGCAGTTATACCCAGGACAGGGTGCCAAGCCATCGCTGAACACACACACACTCTCACTCACACAAACACACTCTATATGGGACAATTTAGAGCACCTTAAATCCAAATTTGTGGACTGTGGGAGGAAAAACCCACACGGAAACACAGTGGAAAACATGCAAACTCCACCCAGATTAGGATTCAAACCTAACCCAAACCCCAGCGCTGAGAAGCAAACGTGGTGACCACTAAGCCACCGTGCCGCCCCCTGGAGGAACTTTATGAATTAATGACGTGTGGGTGTGACGCTCAGCTGTAAGCTGATCCGTACACCTTTAATTACAGTTATCGGTTTCTAAGTGGAAAATAAAGGATGTCATCCTCACACGGCTTTGGATTTAAACCAAAGCATTATGAAGCGCTCGGTCCATGGTTTGGGATCATGTGATCCCTCCGAGTGTCAACATCAGCGTCCCGTATGCAACAGGTTCTGTAACGTATGATCTGACGTGCCATGGAGACAGTGCATGGCCTGATCCGAGAGAGTGAGCGAGAGAGAGAGAGAGCGATCGAGAGAGGGAGAGAGAGCGAGAGAGACAGATGGAGGAGGCAGAATGAAGAGATTACACCATGAAAAAAAAAAAAAAAAGCTGGAATGAGGAGAGCAGGAGGATCGGCCATGACCGGCTGTAAAGCAGCTAAAACCAGCATGGAGCATGTAGATCAGCAGGGTGTGTTGGGGGGGTGATAGGGGGGTGAAGCCGATCGAACCCGATTGATCTCCCTGGATCAAAAAATAAATAAATAAATAAATCGACCCGATTAAAAAACGTTTTTTTTAAAAACATGACCTAAAAAAAATCCCAGGGGGGCGCTGTGGCGCACCAGACAGCAGCATAGTTTCGGGAACTGTTTCCGAGTTCCTATGGGGTAGTTTGCATGTTCTCCTGAAGTCTGTGTGGGGAATTTTGTAGTGAGGTAAAGTCTGTGTAGATTCTACGGCATAACAGACTGCATGTCTGCCACCAGGGGGCAGAGTTTAGAAAAATATCACAGTGTAATTATGAAGCGCCGACTGATCAGAATTCTATAGACTGATGTCAGCATTACTGCACCAACAGATCGAAGACAAAATACAATGACTTAATAATCGAATTTCATTGATTAGTTTGCACAGCTGGTGTGTGACCCAAACCCACGGGACGGCCGAGTGGAGGGGCTGACCCCAAACCTGTGCTGGAATCTAAAGTGGAGGCTGTAATATTATCCATCATTACAGAGTGAGTGGGAGTGAAGCCACAGAGCTGAGTGTGGCTCTAAAACTCATCTGGGTGTGTGTGTGTGTGTGTGTGTGTGTGTGTGTGTGTGTGTGTGTGTGTAAACACACATGCTTACATTACAGAGCTGATCATAGTACAGGCGCTTAGAGATGATGAGTGTTCTGTGTAAAGTTCACCACAAGAACATCAACCAGGTTCACATCCAACACAACATGGGATATACACACATGGCTCTATCGGTGTGTGTGTGTGTGTGTGTGTGTGTGTGTGTGTGTGTGTGGTCAGGAGTCACAATGGTGATGGATTTAGTGAAAAGCTGCTAATCCACATTACCAGCCAACTCCTAACAGATTCCAGCTCCTGTCCCCCCCCCCCCCCCCCCACACACACACACACACACATGGCTTGTGTCGGTGTGTGGGTGTGCGTTTCCTCACATATTTTTTATAAACACTTTCATATAAACTAAAGTGTTGGAGAATGAATCATTTCTGTGTTCATTTATAGATGACCTTAAATCTTAACACGCACTATATGAACACATGCATTGGGACTCCCACACAGTATACCTACGGGAGCTTAAATAACCGTCCATTTCAAGTTACGCCCTCTTTTTTGACGTTACGACGACTTTCTACAACATTCTGGTGCTCGTCCGCCACTTCATGCTCATCATCACAGAGTTCCTGTGAGGCTGGACACTGATGGGGGGGTAGCTGCTCATTTCGTCGGGTTTTATTGTGGCACCCGCTGCAGCCGTACAGAACTCGGCCCGTGGCTCAGCTCTGCTAATGGGATGCTGAGACGAGGCGTGCTGAGAAACGAGCGTCGGGTCAGGACTCTGATGAAACATGAGCCCAGCTCCCATTAGCGAATCTCCCATCAGGCCGAGCGCCGACGTCCAGCCGGAGCTCACTCGGGTTTAAACTGTCCGAGTTCCCATCACCTCCAAATCCAAACGAAATCCACACTAGCTTTGATGCTGGTCCCAAGTTTAATAAAGCAATACGGTACGAGGGGGCGTGGCATTATTCTGAATCAATCCCATAAAGAGGTGTTATTAGGTTCAGTAATTAATAACAGGTGTAAATAATACTCGGTTACTGAAGATGTGATGGAGGGTGGATGTGATGGCGGTCAGTTGTATTGGCAGTCGGTTGGTTGTGATGGCGGTCGGTTGGTCAATTGTAATGGCGGTCGGTCAGTTGTGATGGCGGTTTTAATGGTCGGTTTTGATGGTGGTCGGTTGGTCGGTTGTGATGGCAGTCGGTTGGTCGGTTGTGATGGCGGTCGGTTGGTTGTGATGGTGGTCGGTTGGTTGTGATGGTGGTCAGTTGATCGGTTGCGTTGGCGGTCGGATGCAATGGCGTTCGGTTGTGATGGCAGTCGGATGTGATGGCAGTCAGTTGCGATGGCGGTCGGTTGGTTGCGATGGCTGTTGGATGCGATGGCAGTCAGTTGCGATGGCGGTCGGTTGGTTGTCATGGCGGTCGGATGCGATGGCGTTCGGTTGTGATGGCGGACGGTTGGTTGTGATGGCAGTCGGATGTGATGGAGGTCAGATGTGATGGCGGTCGGTTGGTTGTCATGGCGTTCGGTTGTGATGGAGGTCAGATGTGATGGCGGTCGGTTGGTAGTCATGCCGTTCGGTTGTGATAGAGGTCAGATGTGATGGCGGTCGGTTGGTTGCGATGGCGGTCTAATGCGATGGCGGTCTAATGCGATGGCGGTTGGTTGGTTGTCATGGCGGTCGGTTGGTTGTCATGGCGGTCGGTTGGTTGTCATGGCGTTCGGTTGGTTGTCATGGCGTTCGGTTGGTTGTCATGGCGGTCGGTTGGTTGTCATGGCGGTCGGTTGGTTGTCATGGCGGTCGGTTGGTTGTCATGGCGTTCGGTTGGTTGTCATGGCGGTCGGATGCGATGGCGTTCGGTTGGTTATGATGGAAATAAAAACGCAGAACGGCAGAAGGAAATGCCTCTACAGTCCAGTTCCTGCCGCTGTCACTCTGCCAGGAACCAGCAGCTCACCTCCATTAGCTAATGATCCTCCATCCTGTCCTCCCTGCTCGCACACTTCCTGCTGAATCCACACGGCAGAGGATGAGCCCCGCCCAGTCTGAGACGCACAGCTAATCCTGCCTGACCATCCTGACCATCCTTCATATAACGCTCCACTATAAACAGAGGGGTTGTTTACGTTACGTTTGGTCATTTATTGGACGCTTTTATCCAAAGCGACTTACAAGCTGAGCCCAGGGTTCATCACAACATCCCTGCAGCAATGAGGGTTAAGGGTCTCGCTCAAGGACCCACACTGGTAACTTCAGTGGACCTGGGATTCGAACCCACAACCTTCAGATTGATAACCCAACACCCTGACCACTGAGCTACGGCGCCACCGGTTGTTTAAAGGTTAGTGAAGGCCGTGTTTCAATCCAAACCCTAAAGTGTCAATTTAACTTAAAGCCATGTTTTTGGACTGTGGGGAGAACCTGAAGGAAAGCCATGCAGACACAGGGAGAACATGCAAACTCCCCCGATTGGGATTCGAACCAGAATAACCGAGTGCTGAGAGGAGAACATGCTAACCACCCAAAGCCCTTCCGTTCAGCGGGTCGATCTGTAACAGCGGGATGTTAGTGTTTGTGAGTAACTGACTCTTGGACGCAGGTTTTGTTCTTGTAAAAGTGTTTTTGGAGTTTTGTGTGGAGGTGGGATCTCTAAAGTCCGTCTCAATTAAGGATGACCCATTTAAAACAACTCCGAATCCTGCGTCCCGCTCCGTAAACTGCTCCAGAAGCGACTCTAGAGCATCTATTTATATTCTTGTCGTCCAGAGCGGCACTATTTATAATACAGACTACACGTGAAGCCGGGAGAGGCCCCGAAACTGACCCACATCTGAGGCCTACATGCCGATGGAGGTCAGATTCGTGGGAAGCAGGAGGACACATTGGAACTGGAGCTGTCCACAGCAGAAAGGACGGGGTGAGAGGCGGGGTGAGATAGTCGGGGTGAGAGACGGGGGGTGAGAGTCGGGGTAAGGGACGGGGGGTGAGGGACGGGGGGTGAGAGTCGCGGGGTGTGAGTCGCGGGGTGAGAGTCGCGGGGTGAGAGACGCGGGGTGAGAGTCGCGGGGTGAGAGACGCGGGGTGAGAGACGCGGGGTGAGAGACGCGGGGTGAGAGACGCGGGGTGAGAGACGCGGGGTGAGAGACGCGGGGTGAGAGACGCGGGGTGAGAGACGCGGGGTGAGAGACGCGGGGTGAGAGTCGCGGGGTGAGAGTCGCGGGGTGAGAGTCGCGGGGCGAGAGACGGGGCGAGAGTCGGGGCGAGAGTCGGGGCGAGAGTCGGGGCGAGAGTCGGGGCGAGAGTCGGGGCGAGAGACGGGGTGAGAGAGTAACGATGCCGAGCGTCACGGACGGAAAGTGCGAATCATATTGGTGCGCAGCTGCAACTCGATAGCGAGAGAGCGAGCGTTAAGTGCGAAGGTCCGGCGCTCTCAGCGTCTGCAGCTGCAGTGATTCACTATGAACTCACAATGAAATCACCGACCTCCGGAACACACGCAGAACTACAGACCGCTGCCTATCCCGGTTGTTTTTTTAATTGAAGTTCTTAATTGGGGCAGCATCGATCAGACATGGCACCATCGATTGTTTTTTTTGGGGGCAGCACCTGACCCACACACAGCAACCACCCCAGGTTTACGGGGGTCAAGGGTGGGACTGTTTTTAGGCTCAGCACAAGGAGGCGCTGTTTTCGTGCATCATCATCTTTTTATTATTGCTTTTAGTATTTTAAAAAGTTAAGCCATCCGTCCGCCATTATCTCCGTCTTTATCCTACATTAGGGTCGGGGGAGGGGGGGGGGGGTGTTCCCCATGCCCATCCAGGGGAGAACGTTTCGGGCGCAAGGCAGATAAACCCAGGACAGGACGCCAACCTATCACTGGACACACACTCACAGACACAGACACACTCTACATGGGGCAATTTGGAGAACTTAATTGACTTGATCCATGTTTTTGGACTGTGGGAGGAAACCGGAGAACCCGGAGAAAACCCACGTGGACACGGGGAGGACATGAAAACGCCACTCAGATGGGGATTTGAACTGGGAATCCCTAGTGCTGAGAGGAGAACATGCTAAACCACTAAGCCACCGTGCTGCCAAGTTAAGACATAGGGAAGATCATTTTTAATTTTCATTGACTTGTTCGCACGCGCGATTCTGTTTCACGTGGCGAATTAAAGGACCGGAGCGATGATGTCATCGCTGCAGCAGGGCGTAGCTTCGGCGTGATGATCGGAGGTGAACAGTTCACACGAGACAAAGCTCTGCTGGAGGAGGACGAATACGGCATGACTTCAGACTTTCTATTTCGGGACGGCGGAGGGAGGGGGGGGGGGGGATTGGTAACGTGGGGGCGGTTGAGAATTCCTGGCCCCCGACGCTTTCCGCGGTCCTCTTTATTGTCATGCGCAGCTATTCCGACGTCAAGACGCCACATCCCGCCACGCGCGCCTCGAGCCCTTCCTGTGAGGGCAGCATGCCAACGGAGAAACGCCCCTCGGGAGGGGGGCAACACCCATCTCCTCTCGTGTTGGAGACACGGAGGGGGGTGGGTGGGCCGAGATAATGAAACTGATACAGAAAGCGAGTGAGTGTGAATCCAGCAGAGATCCTGGAGACTTTATAAATTCACCGGCCAATTTATTAGATACGACTGCGTACGTGACATTCCGCGGTCGACTCGCGGGGTCTGGACGAGGTGCTGCGTCTTAAAATAAGACACTGACTGGAGAAACGGTTTCTTTACAGTTACTGAGCTGAATATGTAAATCATGACCTCAAGCCCAAACTTTTTAGGGACGAACAGATTTTCGAGCCTGTCCTGCTCGTCCAACATCGGTGTCTGACCTCGCGACTGTTCTGTACATCTCGTAGCATGAGGTGTCCGAGCTGTACACGTCTCTGTACTTCCATCCATACAGTTTAACACTTGGCAAGGTGGGAAGTAGGTCATCATTACCTCCACTGCTCCAAACACCGGTATCCCCTGCCAAGTGCAAATAAGCCACCCTGTACCGGTGCCCGGCGAGCTCTCCCTTCACACATGGACATGCTGCTGTCACCTTTCAGCACTAAACATCTATTAAACGTCTATACTAAAGTTTATAACGGCACTTTTGAAACGCAGTGATGTTTTAGAAGAATTAACATCACAGCCATAAAGTGGCGCTGTTGTTGCATGATCACGGCGTTAAGGTCGCATCGAGATTCTCTCAGATAAACATCAATGACGTCAGCAAAATCGCACGTCCGTGTCATGATTGTTGGCACCAGACGGGTCGGTCTGAACAGTTCACATCCAACCTCAGAACAGTTTAGAGCCCAAAAAGAGAAGTTCATTACACAGCATCATTCTGACAGGATAGGACTCAACATCGGGACGACTGAGACGGACACACACCCACATGTCCCACGGCTCTTCTGTTAATAGCGCGTTGACTCACAAAGCCCTACAGGTCGTTTCCTTTCACCCGGGTCACGGGAAGGCTCTTGAACAATAGCTGGTTTGCCGCCCTGAGGTCACTCGAGTTCATTAACAAAATTCACCACGAGAATTATCAACACATTACCATTAATCATTACACCATGATGTATGCCCAACGGGCGCTTTAGCTTTAGGTTCGCCCTTTGTGCCACTGCTATACTAATCATACAGATGGGGTTTGTAGTTCTACAGTTACATTCTGTAGTCCATCTGGATCTTTGCATACTCTGTTAGTCCCCTGTTCTCTGATGATCAGAACCATGGACAGAGCAGGAACTATTAATGAACGGGCCTTCCCCAAACTCTTTGCACAGAGTGGGGAAGAATGGAACTCAAGAAATCACTAGAATTCGCCAACTGAGCGTCCTGATCCTGGTATGTTTGTCCTGTTAGAGTGTGTGTGTGTGTGTGTGTGTAACCAGCCGTGGTACAGCTCAGTTCCTGTATGACGCACTGGAACCCCTCTTCCCCTGACTCTCTTTGTTTTTGGGACAGGAGATCACGTCCATGCGGATTTTCATAAAAACAAATATATAATTTTTTTTAGAAGAGTGAGAACCGATGCAGATTCACACTGTGTGTGTGTGTGTGTGTGTGTGTGTGTGTGTAAGTGATGTTTATGGTTTGCGATCATATTCTTGGTGTAGAACATCCTGAGGACTAGAACCGTAGTTCGACGTGCATCATTAGATATGAACTGATGCACGTTCACAGACTCTGATACCGGGACTCATACGAGAACGGACCAATCAGAGGTTTTATATCGGGGCCTTAAAATAACCCTATAAATTCTGTATGTCTGAGTCTGACACGATGCCATCACTCGATCATAAGGATTTCTAATAGAAGAACAGAGACGAGCGAAGCATCGGACATGCTGATGGTGATTTTATTTTGAACGGTGCGGGACGTTTCCGTCCGATCCTCCCATGCAGTCGAAACAGCGGCACTTGCATGAAGCGGTTCTTCGGCGGAGTCGGAGCAGAGACGGGGCCTGTGTGGGACGATGCTGAAGTGTGTGGGCAAATCTGACTTTTCGGCTCAAAACAGATCCAAATTTAGATCTCCCGAGCGCTTGCTATCCTCCAACAGGGAAACTCGGAAACCATAAATAAGACGTATGGATCACCAGTGCACAGGGCACACCGACCCGGCGGCACCAGGCATCAATAGAACCGAATCCACAGCCTATACATTTTAGAACATGAGAATCGTGAAGACTACGAGACTAAAAACTACTGGAGACGCATCTCTTTAACAAATACCTGTTGTAAAAAAATAA
>JAFMOD010000176.1:107326-156257 GCA_019802435.1 Corydoras maculifer
TTCCCCATGCCCATCCAGGGGAGAACGTTTCGGCTGCTGGGCAGATACAACCAGGACAGGGCGCCAATCTATCGCTGGGCACACACACTCACTCACACAGACAAGCACGCATACACACTCTATATGGGGCAATTTGGAGAACTCCTGACTTGATCCATGTTTTTGGACTGTGGAAGGAAACCGGAGAACCCGGAGGAAACCCACGCAGACACGGGGAGAACATG
Organism: Corydoras maculifer; assembly: GCA_019802435.1. NCBI lineage: Eukaryota > Metazoa > Chordata > Actinopteri > Siluriformes > Callichthyidae > Corydoras > Corydoras maculifer. Next base: position 107,551 of record JAFMOD010000176.1, read on the forward strand.
GAAACTCCACCCAGATTGGGAGCGCTGAGAGGAGAACATGCTAAACCACTAAGCCACTGTGTTGCCTATATACATATATATTATATTTATAGTTAAATATTCTATATTTTATTTATGTTTGTAGTGGTATATTATATATATATATATATATAAAGAAATATATATATAGTTGTAAACTATATTATATTTCACACAGCGCTATGTGTAATTCCCATTTTCTTCTTTAAAATTTAAATAAAAATAAAAAAATTAAAATAACGGGGTGATCGGGGTCCGTGACCCATAATTTCGTTCTTATCTCATGTAACACGTGATCTTAATGATAATAAAATTTTCTTGAATCTTGAATTTGAATTATGCTGCGCTGACGGCGAGACGCCTGAGGAACCGGGGCCCGTACCGAGGGCGTGTTTGAAGGTCCCGGAGACGAGCGCGGTGTGGCCGTTCAGCATGCAGAGCGCGTGGTTGTCGGGGTTCTTTAACATTTGCCGCAGGCAGAAGCGATGATGGCGGGCGTCCTGCGCGTGCTGCGTCACCTGGCTGAAGACGTTCCACAGCTGAGGATCGTCCACGCTGCACATCAGCTTCAGCCTGGAACCAAACCGGCGACGTTAGGCCAGGCGGCGTTGTAATGAACAGGTGTATCGGCCAATCAGAATCACCTGATGTAGTCGTAGGCCTTGCGGAAGTTGCGGTCGAGGAAGGCGGCGCTCAGGCCCACGTACTCCAGCTCCTTGCGTTTGACGCGGTCGTCGTAGAACGAGTAGAACTCCAGAGAGGATTCCACGAGTAGCTCCGCCTCCCCGAAGCGTTTCGTCTCACACAGAGCGTCCAGGCAGCACAGCAGCAGCCTCCACCAGTCCTCCCGCGACAGCACGCTCGTCTTACCTACGAACGCCGGCGACGGGTTAGCGGACGCGCCCACACGATGACATCACAGACACCCCGCATCGTCGGTGTTTACCCGTCACGTCCAGGTATGCCGCCTCCTGGTCCTCGATTTCCGCCAACTTGTTGGGGGAGACCTTGATCAGGTGCAGGTGCCGCACACCGGACGACGAGCTGGCGATCAGGCACACCTGAGCCCTCACCATCGCCACCTACAGGACAGAGGGGGACGGTATCGTCCCGTAAACAAGACTAGGAGAAAACAATCTGAGGTTTGGATTTCATTAGAACCTTCAGCAGCATGGAGAGCATGGTCAGCAGGGTGTCGATGTAATCGTCCACCCGGCCCTGAGATCGGAGCAGCGTGGATCGATGGAGCAGCAGCTTCAGCTCCTAACCAACAGAAACGCCTCAGTGTTCGCCCAATCAAACACGGGAGAACATGCCAACTATAGAGACAGAACATTCAGACCTGCTGTGCGGCGGAGGAGTCCTGTGCCAGTGTATCGGGGTCGTACATGGGTTCTAGCGCCTCCAGGGCGGAGTCGGGTCTCCCCAGCTGCTGCTGAAGGGTGGAGAGAGCCAAGCGCGCCTCCAGATGCAACGGCGCCATGGCCACCACCTTACTGTAGCTGTCCACCGCCACCTGCAAGTGACCGAGTGCCTTCAGACACTCTGAGCAATCGTGAGGGAGGTCAGGAACCGAGAGACGACAGCAAAACATCGAAGAAAGGACAGAAAACCACAAAACCCGAGCTGCGGACGGTACCTGCATGGCGGAGCCACACCACGGCGAGGTTGTACCTCTCCGAGCAGACGAGGGACGACAGCAGAGGCAGGGCCGACATGTATTCGCCCTCGTCCATGAAGGCCTCGGCCACGTCCAGATACAGATCCCCCAGCTCCTCCGGACTCTGCTCCATCATGGACGTCAGCATGGGCTGCGGAAAGCCAACTGGCGTCACCAACGACCACGAAAAAAGGGTTCTCCGACCGAAACGCCTCAGATTAGACTCACATCCAGAGGTCTGAAGACGTGCTGGTGAATCAGACAGACCATCAGCTTCACTCGGATGTCCACGGGAAGATCCTCAGGGACCAGAACCTCCGAGATCTCACCTGCGGGGGTTACGGCCGTGTGTAAAACGGCAGAAGGTTCCTGGAGAACATGACGGTTCCTCCGCAGCGTTTCTTACCTTCATCTGCAGCCGGAGTGTCCCTCACTGCCGCGTCCGCCGTCTTCTCGGGAGACCGGCTCTCCGTCTTTTTCGGCTTCGTGGCTCTCTGCAGTACAACCCCACAGAACCTAATCAAGGCCTACACACACACACACACACACACACACACTTTACCACACTGTACAGCACTACAGACATCTCCTACCCCGCTGGTGTCCTTGTTACCTCCAGCGCTTTTCCGTACTGATGGTTGGCGATGTAGAGCTCCGCAGCCATGTTCACACACTCGTGGGTCACGATCTCGGGGTGTTTGGACAGCGCCTCCTCCATCACCCCGATAGCTGACGGCAAGTCACTGCTCTCATAGTAACTCCTACACTTACAGACAAGAATTACACTATGGGGACATCTACAGAACGTCCTTAGGACTCTCATATGAAGATGAGTCATAAGTTTCGTGAGGAGGCGTGGCATTATTCTGAATAAAAAGTTTCCTGTGATTTATTCACAATAATGTCTTTCATGAATGCTTTTAGAAAAACTCACTATAATAAAAAAAATATTCAGAAATGGGTTTATTAAAAACAAAACCGTTAATAATCTGCCCTTCCATGGCGGCACGGTGGCTTAGTGGTTTAGTATGTTCTCCTCTCAGCACTAGAGATTCCCGGTTCCATTCCCCATCTGGGTGGAGCTCCCATGTTCTCCCCGTGTCCGCGTGGGTTTCCTCCGGGTTCTCCGGTTTCCTCCCAGAGTCCAAAAACATGAATCAAGGTCAATCGAGTTCTCCAAATTGCCCCATATAGTGTGTGTGGATCTGCTCTTCTGTGACATGATCTAGTCCGGTTTTTAAAGTGAACATGCAGTGCCATCTAGTGACCAAACTACAGAACACAGTTTATAAAAAAAATAATAAAAAACATTGAGAATATGATGTATTGTATATCACGCATTAATACAAATGTAAAATGTGTTTGTCTTAAGGTCACGGCTAGACAAACAGCTCAGCCAATCAGATTCAAGGAGCAGAACAAGCCGTCTCATCATCTGTTATAAGACGACCTGAGGACTCTATAGTCTTTAAAGTCCCTGTAGGGGGTGTGAGTGAGCAGCTCGTACTTGGCCATGTCGCGGGACAGCTGCATGAAGTGCTCTCCGTCGGTGGGGGTGAGCAGGCCGAGGATCCGGCGGTAGCCGTCCATGGCCAGCCTGTGCTCCCCCACCTGCTCGTAGAGGTTGGAGCGCTCCCACAGGTAGCGCACGTTACTCTGGTCGTATTTAATCGCTGTAACGACAGAGGGATTCGTTACCAGGCGGGGCGTTCTCATTTTTCGGCGTTTCTAGCTGCGATCCTGACCTTTGCTGTAGCAGATGATGGCCTGGCGGATGTTGTCCTGCTCCAGCGACATCTCCGCCAGCTTCAGCCACTCGTCACAGTCGCTGGGGTTCAGGTGGGCGGCGATCAGGCCGAACTGCAGCGCCTTCTCCACGTCGCCGTCGTCCTCGTGGATCATCGCCAGAGTGGAAAACGGCTCGTACGCGAACGGAGCTGGGGGTAAACTTTCAACTTTACTTCAAAGCCCTCGTCAAGATGTTCTGTGAGAATCACGATAACCTTCAACTGACCTTGGCGAATGATCTCCATGCACATCAGGATGGCGTCGTCCTTCTCGCCGCGGGCGTAGCGGATGTTGGCCTCCCCCATCAGGCCGCGGAGGGCGCGCGGGAGCTTACTACGGGGGCGTCGCTCCTTTAGGACGCATTAATAATCATAGGTTACCGGCCCGCCGTGTTTTACATTTTTAATCCTACAAGTACCGGGATAGGGCCCAGGACCACCAAATCTAAACAATAATTTTTTTTTTTTTCCACAGTATAACGATGAAAACGTCTCTTTACGATTGAAATTCAAGGCTCACCTTCATCATCTTCTTATTTTCCCGATTCAGCTCCATCTCCAGAGCGAAGACGTCACCCGGCGTGACCTCGTTACCGTCGATCCCGATCTCCCGCCACACCTCACCGCTGGCCCCACCGTCCGTGTCCTCGTCCTCCAGCTCCTCATCTTCCTCCCCCATCATGGAGGCGAAGGCCTTCTGCACATACGGATTGACCTCGTCGCCGTCGACGCCACCTACGGGTGACCAAAGGTTACAAAGAAAAGCGCTTTTCTCTTGAGGGGAAACCTACGGCTCAGTGATGTCATCTAATCCTGTATCAAATCAACACACACACTAATTATGGATTATTTGCAATGAAGTAATTAATCAATAAATTATGTGTGAATTAGGGCTTAGTCCAAAAACATGGATTTAAGGTAAATTAAATACTCTAAATTGCCCCAAATAGTGTGTGTGTGTGTGTGTTAGTGATAGATTGGCGCCCTGTCCAGCGCCCGAAAGGTTCTGCCCTCCCCACAACCCTGGTAGGCCATCATCAAGATGTTCTGTGAGAACCAGAAGCAGAAGAATAATGATGTAATTAATTAATTAATCCTCATCAAGGCGGCACGGTGGCTTAGTGGTTTAGCATGTTCTCCTCTCAGCACTAGTGATTCCCAGTTCGAATCTCCATCTGGGTGGAGTTTCCATGTTCTCCCCGTGTCCGCGTGGGTTTCCTCCGGGTTCTTCGGTTTCCTCCCACAGTCCAAAAACATGCATCAAGTCAATTGAGTTCTCCAAATTGCCCCATATAGAGTGTGTGTGTGTGTGTGTGTGTGTGTGAGTGCGTGTCCAGCGATGGATTTGCGCCCTGTCCTGGGTGTATCTGCCCAGCGCCCGAAACGTTCTCCACTGGATGGGCATGGGGAACCTTCTCACGACCCTAATAGAGGATAAAGCGAGTGATAATGAATGAGTTAATTAATCCTCATCAATAATATTTTGAGCTGAGCGCCAAAAAAAAGTGAGTGCTGTTACACAGTTTGTCCACAAGAGGGCACACACAATGACTATGTTCTGGCTGGACCACCGCACTATTTTAAAATGCATTAAAACGGGTTTAACGTGTATCGTTTATATTGGTTCACCTTGAATATCGATTGCTCTGTATTTCTAAACGTTTGCTCTATTGTTAAATTGTAATAAACAAGCTTTGATCCTGAGATGACGGAGATCTCTGAAGCTGATGTTCACCTTTGCAGGTTCCTCCCGTGATGGTCTGAGATGTTCCGGCTGCTTCATAGTCTTCGTCTGATCCGATGTCTCCACAAACCTGAGGAACACAGAAAGAACTCAGAGTCCATGCGGGTTCTGAAGACGCTGGCTTAGTGGTTTAGCATGTTCTCCTCTCAGCGCCAGGGATTCCCGGTTCGAACGCCAATCTGGGTGGAGTTTGCATGTTCTCCCCGTGTCCGCGTGGGTTTCAACGCGTGGGTTTTGTGGGGTACAAACGTGGAGCTCGTAATTACACCCTGAAAACTGTGATGGATGTCCAACCAGGGTGGCACAGTGGCTTAGTGGTTGGCATGTTCTCCTCTCAGCATGTTCGAATCCCAATCTGGAGTTTGCATGTCCTCCCCGTGTCCACGTGGGTTTCCTCCGGGTTCTCCGGTTTCCTCCCACAGTCCAAAAACATGGATTCAAGGTCAATTGAGTTCTCCAAATTGCCCCATATAGTGTGTGTGTGTGTGTGTGTGTGGGTGAGTGTGTGTCCAGTGATAGATTGCCCCCCTGTCCTGGTGTATCTGCCCAATATCACGTTGTCCCCTGAATGTGGATGGGCATGGGCATGGGCATGGGGAACCCCCCCTCCCCATTAGAGGATAAAGCGGAAGATAATGGAAGGATGGATGGGTTCTTAAAACCAATCACACTGATCACAACTCATACTGCAATCGAATAATCGATCGGGTGTGACGTCATGTGTCCGTGACGTGTGAAGCCGCGTTACCGTCTGTTTCTGATTTAATCTCTCCTCTCGTCTTCTCTCAAACTCCTCAAAGGAGATTTTTCCCTCCAGATACTCGTTCAGCTCCGGACTGGACTCCGACATTTTACTACATTAAAATAAAATGAAATAAAATAAAAAAAAAAACACCTTTAAATTCGAACTTCTGCGGCTACGGGAACGTCATGTTTTCGGCGAGAGCGCGCAGGACGTCACGTGTCCAGGTCTCGGCGCGTGGCTGCAACCAATCAGAGCTCAGCTCGTGCGCTTTAAAAGAAAAGTCTCCGGGCCGCATCGCGTTCTCAAAAATAAAGCGTTTACATCAGAAATAAAAATAATAAATAAAGAGTTAAAACGTGCATCAGAAATGAAGCGTTTAATCATGTGTCATTAAAATGTAAAGATCGATTAAAAATTCATGTTTTGTTAGAGGTATTTAAATACTTAGTATTTCATTATTTTGTATTTAATTACATATTTTAGCAGTTCAGGATCTGTTAGCTTATATCAGGGACATACCAACTTTTTTGCAGAGGGGCCAAATTCGATGACGTGAAGAGCGAACAGCTCCTTCTGATATTTTTTTTTCAACACAAAAGTTACGCACTGTTATAAAACAATTACAATTATTGTTACGATTCATTTTTCAAACGCTAATGTGACCGAATATGCGAATTTTAGGCATTAACAATTCTAAAAGGTATTTCGAATTAAGTTTAGGGTCAAGCAGCACATTTTAAAAATCAGTAGTCGTGTCCGATGCGTCTGTTCGCATCGCAGGTTAATGAGAAATCATTAAAAGCCGCTGCTCTGCTGCCCCCTGGCGGCCTCTGAATCTCTGACTGTCCTCAACTTTGCCAAAGGCACTGAGGCAGACACAGGTAGAATTAGAACGGTGCTGCCACCGTGTGGTGAAACGTATTTTACATTCTATTTATTCTGACAAATTACACATTCACATTACCGTGGACACGCCGGTCTTAGACACTGCACGACCAACTCTCCTAAAATATGGTTGTCTTAATTAATACGATCTTGACAACCTGATTAAAATCTGTTAAATAACCATAAGCTGTTGAAAACTACAATTATCTATTAATTATCTATTGATCGGGCGGCACGGTGGCTTAGTGGTTGGCATGTTCTCCTCTCAGCTCTAGGGATTCCCGGTTCGAATCCCCATCTGGGTGGAGTTTTCATGTTCTCCCCGTGTCCACATGGGTTTCCTCCGGGTTCTCCTGTTTCCTCCCACAGTCCAAAAACATGGATCAAAAATTGAGTTCTCCAAATTGCCCCATATAGAGTGTGTGTGTGAGTGAGTGTGTGTCCAGTGATAGATTGGCACCCTGTCCTGGGTTATCTGCCCAGCGCCAGAAATGTTCTCCCCTGGATGGGCATGGGGAACCCCCCTCCCACGACCCTAATAGAGGATAAAGTGGAAGATAATGAATGAATGAATATATATTGATCACTTCACACATTACTCTGTTTATTTGTAAATAATCTCTATCTTGGATTTCTGGTTGGATGGTACTGCATTGTGTTGGATCTAAATGTATCTACTCAGCACAATGACACAATTAACTCTAATCTAATCTAATCTAATCTAAAGATGAAACTATTACTTTGATGTATAGGGACATGTGCCTGATCTTGCCATACTAAGATATTCTTAGATAAAGTGTTATAATTAAGAGCCCAAAGCCTGAACAGTACCATTCTGTCTGAACGATCCACAGACGTAATGCTGATAAACGTCCCTCCAAATAAAGAGTGAAGATTGTAAATAAAAACGAAAAGACTTTATTTTTCATGGACAGGCTGAAGGGTGGAGCTGTGAAGCTCGCAGAGATATCGCATTGAACATAAACACAAAGAGAATTCACATCCATTTTATTTCATTTGAAAACAACAGAATTAAGGTAAATCGACTTCATTCAACTAAACTCTGCCTCCCAGCGTAAATAACTCTCTTTAAAATGTCGGTCCTCTCCTGCTCTGTGTAATTGTTGAGCTCCTGAAGAGGCACCTACAGTTCAGAAGATAAGAGCAAGAATCAAGAATTAAGAAAACAACCAAGGTGACATTAAATCATAATAATAATAATAATAATAATAATAATAATAATAATAATACAGGGGCTTCGCCTCTCAGCACTAGGGATTCCCGGTTCGAATCCCCATCTGGGTGGAGTTTCCATGTTCTCCCCGTGTCCGCGTGGGTTTCCTCCGGGTTCTCCGGTTTCCTCCCACAGTCCAAAAACATGGATCAAGTCAATTGAATTCTCCAAATTGTCCCCTATGGAGTGTGTTTGAGTGAGTGAGTGTGTGTCCAGCGATAGATTGGCACCCTGTCCTGGGTCTATCTGCCCAGCGCCCGAGACGTTCTCCCCTGGATGGGCATGGGGAACCCCACCGCGACCCTAATAGAGGATAAAGCGGGAGATAATGAATGAATGAATTAAATAATAATACATTTTATTTGAAAGCGCCTTTCAGAACACCCAAGGACGCTGTACAAAGCATACATATTAAAAACATTTACACTTTACATTTAAATATAATCATGTGCAAAAGAAAGTAGAATGAAATAAATTACAAAGATAAAATGATATCAATAATAATTAACAGTTAAAAGCTGTTTAAAGCCTCATGCCTTTGGATCCGCATTGTCTGGTTTAATGCAGAGACTAAAACAAACTGCAGTCATTACACTGTTATTCTATTTATTTCTATTCAAACATTTTATCTGAACAACTCACCAAAACTGGATTATAACCCAGGCGCTTTAGGTGGCGGATTTTCAGCATCAGCGCACCGCAGGGGTGATTTGTTCCAAAGCGATACGAGGAGGGGAGGACACACAGCACCGCAACCCTGCAGGAGTCGACCGATACATCAGTGCCGCATTACACACTCACCTGCTTTCTTCTTTAAATCCGAGGTATTTAAAAGGTTTATTTATAATCTGGGGGGGTTTGTATGGAGTGTGATACAGTGACATCATCCTGATGGTTACCTGCCAGGGAGTTCGGACGTCCCGGTGCGTTCCTCGCCACTCTGCTCTGTGTCGTCAGGAAAGTTAATCACATAATCTGAAAATAAATGAATGATAAATCCGATGGAGCTCTGCTTTAACCAGAAGGTCAGATTAAAGCCACAAGTCGAATACCTATATAATAAACTTCTTCCAGAGTCACGGACTCACTCACAGCCTGCTCCCCAAATAAACTCCTCAGGGAGCTGGCCAGACCTGGATGTACAGGGTGGTGGTGTGGAGGGAGGGAGCGCTGGAGGGGTGGGATGGGGGAGACAGAGGGAGGCAAAGGGGGCCCGTCGATCCGTAAACACAGGTCCAGGATGTTCAGCATCCTCTCGACTCTTTTATAAAACGACCCTTCTGCGGATGATAGAGGTGGTCATCTCCTCCGGGTCAAAGGTTATACGTGTTCACACTCATAAATGAAATAAATGAAATCCTAACCTTGCTGCAGAAGTTCATCCAGGGTCTGCTTTTGAAGAAGCTTCTCCAGAGGAGCCGAGGGGAAGTGATTAAACATGCACAGGTAGCTGACAGCCTTCAGGAGGTCCATACTGGAAATCTTAGGCAGGTAGGACTCCAGAATTTGAGTCACACTCTTTAAAAACCTGATATTAGAAACAACGGACACGTCTATAGAGTCAGGGGAGCTGATGTAACAGACACTACATGTTCTATAATCAACAAAACCAGACATCTATAAACCAAACATTATAAAAGCTTCATAAAAAAAGCTTTATAAAACCGGGCTTTCCGCTCCTTCTATCTGATTGGCTGAGCCTTCATCCAGCTATGACATCACTGACAACAACACACACCTCACATCGCATCAGTGCGTGATATACAACATATTATTTTTAAATCATAAAATACTGATTAGTATAAACAGAGAGCCGATTCCCAAAGCTGTTATGTAATTTTGCCACTAGATGGCAGTATTTGACCGTCAGAGAAACTATTTTGCTTTTAACAAGCGTATTTCTGAATCAAACCTTGTTTTTATTATTATAGTGTGTTTGTAAGCGTTTTATTAAAGCAATAAGACAATCGAGGTTGCTTATTATTATAAATAAATCACGGAAAACAGGTGTAACAGCACTCCGCCAACCTCTTTAAAGTACATAATTCAGAATAATGGGCGGCACGGTGGCTTAGTGATTAAGCACGTTCTCCTCTCAGCACTAGGGATTCCCGGTTCGAATCCCTATCTGGGTGGAGTTTCCATGTTCTCCCCGTGTCTGTGTGGGTTTCCTCCAGGTTCTCCGGTTTCCTCCCACAGTCCAAAAACATGGATCAAGTCAATTGAGTTCTCCAAATTGCCCCATATAGTGTGTTTGTGAGTGAGTGTGTACCCAGCGATAGATTGGCGCCCTGTCCTGGGTCTATCTGCCCAGCGCCCGAAACATTCTCCCCTGGATGGGCATGGGGAACCCCCCCCCGCGACCCTAATAGAGGATAAAGCGGGAGATAATGAATGAATAAATGAATTCAGAATAATGCCACGCCTTCTCATACCTTTCGGCTTTATTAACATCTGGTATTATTTTATATCAACGTTCTACAGTAAGCCGAGGTGGGATGTGATGGGATGTGATCACAGTGCAGATTCGATAACAGTAATAAAAAAAAAAAAATAGGATTAAATTGCGACCCAGCTCTGTACACTCACTCCTGCTCCTGCTCTTTAAGCGGGTGGTTGAGGTACGAGTAGCACCACAGAATGCCCAGCAAGTGATTCAGCTTGAGGCTCTCCGGCTTCTGGACGATCCTCTCAGCGAAGGCGTCCATCAGAGCGGTGGGTCCAAACTTCAGACCTTTAAACTCCAACAGGAACGAAATGACCTGGAGATCAACGACACAGATCGGACTTCTTTACCAAAACGCAGAGAGAAAGGCGGAGCGGTGAGTAAGTCCCGTGGGCGCCCCGAAGGCCGACCTGCTTGTTGCTCCACATGGTCAGCGTCGTGGTCAGATAATCAGAGATGGCCGTGAAGAAAGCCAGGTTCCGGTAGCGGAGCTCGCGGCACGACTTCAGCAAGGCCAACAGCCTGACGAACGGAACGCCGTCCACGTTCTCTGCAGAGAGACATACGAGGAAACCGGCTGCGTCCCAAACCTCGTACCGTAGTGAACCATGCGCTGGATGAATATAAGGGAGGTTAACCTGCGATCTTCTGGCAACAGATGTCCAGAAGCGGACTGGAAGTGAGGCGTATGGCCGCCAACGTCTCCAGCATGTACTGCGCGTTGGGCAGACTGAAGTCGTCGCTCATGGACAGGGCCTTCATCTGCAGAGGTGAGAAACGGAACACAAACACACTTCCGATGTCATACTCAACCGGACACACATTCACAGGCATGGTCCCCGTGTCCGTGGGGAGACTGCGGGGTTCCTCTCACAATCCGAAAAACACAGAGGTGAATCAGAGATTCAAAGAAAGTTGCCCCATGTGCGAGTGTGTTTGCCCTCCATCGATCTCTCACACATACACTCACTCACCTCCAGCTTCTTCTTCAACGCCTGCGGTGCATCTTTACCAAACAGACGCATCATCCAATGCAGGAGCATGATGCGCTCGATGGATTCGATTTGCTCCTCCAGCATGAGCCTTAAGCACACACACACACACACACACACACACACACAGGAGGAGGTGAAGATCAAAGTGAACTCCAAAGTTTGAACCCTAATCCCGAGTTCTACCTTAGTCCTTCTTTAAGAGCCTCCACATTTGAGCTGCTCTTCATCTCCATAAGGCAGCTGAGCAAGATGGAGAGATGTTTCTCGTCCTCGAGGTGATTCAGACGTTCCTGTCGGAAGAAGAAGACCCGAGCCGTGAGGTGGACGGGCTACGCCGCCGTCCAGACACATGGTGTAGCTGTCACTACTCACCTGAATGACTCGGAGGAAGGTCTGAACCACGAAGCTGCTCTGGGACACCCCCAGCTCGACCAGGCTGGACAGCGTGTACACCAGGTCAGCGGTGGACATGTGCGGCGCCAAGACCCTGGCCTTGTGGCACAGCCGCTCAAAAGAGAGGTGTTCGACAATGAGCATGTGCTCGCAGTGCCGCTGCTTGTCCCACATCTTCCTGGTGGTCTGGCACATCCGGAACAGACTGTTGCTGATGCACCAGCGCGCCAGGTCGTAGCGCTCCGCCAGGTTCAGTACGTCCAACGGCGAGTGGCACTCCTGCAGCTCCGCTTTGAACGCATCCATCACCTCCTTTTTGGGGCGCTCCTCGCTCCGTGCGAACGTGGTGGCTGCAATCTGTAATCCGAGCACCTCCTGAGTCTGTTCCTCCAAACCCGGAGCCTCGCCGCGGCGAAATGACCTGGCACCAGCGGCGGAGAGGTCTGGCATCGCTCGGCCGGGGCGTACATGCCGCAGCAAGTGTCCGCCGCCGGGACGTGACGTGAACCGGACCACGGAGGCGGCGAGCTTTAACATCTCACCGGCTCTGAACACGTTCGTCTCCTCCGAGGCTCAGAGAAGAAAACTGAGGAAACAAAACATAACGGGACAAAGCCAGCGTTTCCGTTTATTCTAATCCAGCTGAACACCAAACTCCCTGGACGCTGTCCACGTGGACCGCACGTCGGCTCGCAGCGGACCGTTGAACTGGACCTGGCTGGACATCCATCCATCCATTATCTTCAGCTTTATCCTATATTAGGATCTTGGGGGGGGGGGGGGGGGGTTTCCCCATGCCCAACAAGGGAAGAACGTTTCGGGCGCTGGGAAGATACACCCAGGACAGGACACCAATCTTTGACAGGCGGCACGGTGGATTAGTGGTTTAGCATGTTCTCCTCTCAGCACTAGGGATTCCCGGTTCGAATCCCAGTCTGGGTGGAGTTTGCATGTTCTCCCCGTGTCCACGTGGGTTTCCTCCGGGTACTCCGGTTTCCTCCCACAGCCCAAAACACATGGATTCAAGGTGAATTGAATTCTCCAAATTGCCCCATAGAGAGTGTGTCTGTGTGAGTGAGTGTGTGCCCAGCGATAGATTGCCCCCCTGTCCTGGGTATATTTGCCCAGCGCCCCCCCCCCCCGGAAGATAATGGATGGAGGGATGTTTACATGTGAGAGTTATGCCGTTAGCACGTCGTTAAGCCAGTATGTTAAAATATCAATAAAACCCTCAACAAAATAATTAAAAAAAACATCGCAACACGCCAACAGAAGTTCATTCTCGTCACGTGACTCAGATGTCGGTTATTTAAACTTTACAGTTCATTAAGCTTACGGAGCTTACTTACCCTTCACGAACCCCTTCACGTTGCTGACTGGATCCCAAACGGCGTATGATTGACTACATAGTGCGCTATGTAGGGTGCAGGAACCATACTGCGTAATTAGGATTTAGTGCACTTAGGTAAAATGTAGAAGGACATTTAGGACACAGCCACGGGTCTGTGCCAGGGGGATCGTTTCCGACCTCGCACAGCATGATAGCAAGGTTCCGTTTGAATAAACCTGTTAAAACTTACCAAAAAATTTTTATTGCTATATTAATATCTTACTAACGTTACGCAATTATTATAATTGATTTTGTCACTCTAATCGATACGCGTTTTTATTAACAGCGAATGCTTTGACGGGGTTTATTTCTCGGTGACACCGGCCGTTGCCTAGCAATAGACGCAAATCAACTGACCCGCCGTTCTAAGTGAATAACGCTGAGATTAATCGTTTTTATAATGACAAACTTCACTACTAACGGTTCAGAATTGTTGGAAACGTTCGAGTAGAGGATTTATAAAACCTAGAAAACACTTTATTTGTGGGTTTTTACATGTTTCAAATGTTTTTTACTCACTTTTCTTTCTCCTACAACGTTATTCCTTTATTCTACAACTTGAATAGATAATAACAGACAGCCAATAGATAATTTCCTTACTGGAAACACTGCCCATCGCAAATTGGAAACGCAGTCATGGCAAAGTTCGTCCTCGCAGGTGAGAGCCGCTGAGTAAAGTATTAAATGATCTTCCATCCATCCATTATCTTCTGCTTTATCCTCTAGTAGGGTCGCACGGGGGGGGGGGGGTCCCCATGCCCATCCAGGGGAGAACGTTTTGCCGCTGGGCAGATGCACCCAGCGCAGGGCGCCAATCTACACACTCTCACAGACACGCACACTGTATATGGGGCAATTTGGAGAATCCAATTGACCTTGATCCATGTTTTTGGACTGTGGGAGAAAGCCGGAGAACCCGGAGGAAACCCACTCGGACACGGGGAGAACATGGACACTCCACCCAGATAGGGATTCGAACCGGGAATCCCCAGCGCAGAGAGGAGAACATGCTAAATCACTAAACCACCCTATTAAATGATCTTAAAAGCAACAAAAAAAAATCACAGTAAAATCTCAATAATTTGTTATTTCTGTGTGTAGGCAGAGCAGACTGTCCAGATTATGCTAAAGCTGAGCTTCTCTCGGACTTGTTGCACAGCATCCTGCCGGATTTTCACACACGCAAACTCTGCATTCACCCCGCGGACTGGGAGGTTCTGCACATCTGCACACATCTGCACCCATCTGCACACATCTGCAAGACATCTGCACTGCATACCCTGTGATGTTTTGTTCACAGCATCACATTAAACCTGCTCCTCTTTTTTTTCTGTCCATCAGAACTGGCTGAGAAATACCTGCTCATCAAAGGGCTGGAAGCACAAGAGCAGCCCCATAGTGTGGAGGGAGCTGACAGAGGGTGGAGGAGGTAAAAGTCTGCTGCTGGGTGGACTGAGTCATTTTATGGAACATGCACAGGTAACAGAACCAAGATTCAGAATCAATGGATCAGGCCATTAAATGTACCACTAATGATTATTTTATTATTCATTCATTCATTATCTTCCGCTTATCCTCTATTAGGGTCGCGGTGGGGTTCCCCATGCCCATCCAGGGGAGAACGTCTCGGGCGCTGGGCAGATAGACCCAGGACAGGACGCCAATCCATCACTGGACACCCACTCACACACACAGACACACTCTATATGGGGCAATTTTTGAGAATTCAATTAACTTGATCCATGTTTTTGGACTGTGGGAGGAAACCGGAGAACCCGGAGGAAACCCACGCAGACACGGGGAGAACATGGAAACTCCACCCAGATGGGGATTCGAACCGGGAATCCCTAGCGCTGAGAGGCGAACGTGCTAACCACTAAGCCACCGTGCCGCCCTTATTTATTTATATTTATTTTTAAATCATAAATTAAAGGCAAACGGATTCCTAATTTCTCGAGTAATATCTGGTGGAGCGGCACGGTGGCTTAGTGGTTTAGCATGTTCTCCTCTCAGCGCTAGGGATTCCCGGTTCGAATCCCCATCTGGGTGGAGTTTCCATGTTCTCCCCGTGTCTGCGTGGGTTTCCTCCGGGTTCTCCGGTTTCCTCCCACAGTCCAAAAACATGGATCAAGTCAATTGAGTTCTCCAAATTGCCCCATATAGAGTGTGTGTGTGAGTGAGTGTGTGTCCAGCGATGGATTGGCGCCCTGTCCTGGGTGTATCTGCCCAGCGCCCGAAACGTTCTCCCCTGGATGGGTATGGAGAACCCCACCGCGACCCTAATAGAGGATCTGGTAGTAGGATATTTGAACTGCATAGTGATTATTGCTTTTTATTACAGTATTAACTTCGAGTTTGAGGTCGAAACATAAAGCTGATGGTTTTAATCATCTTTAAAAATGTCGTCTAAATAAACTAACGTTCTGTGGCAGGAATGTTTCTTCATAATAAGGGTATTTTGTCGTAACACCCTTCCTCAGGGTTATTATGGCGTCACCTTTGACCATGAACCGGAGCAGATGCTGAAGATCGCAGCCGAGAATCTGGAGATGGCGGAACTGCTGCTTCAGGAGAAGCAACAGCAAAATCAGACGCATCCACCTTTTCAGATCTGGATCAGCAGGTCAGATTAATCAGAATTAAGGATATTGCTCTTTGTGGTCCATTCTGTTAAAAACCCAAGAGATTCAAATTTTTAAAGCAGCCCATTGAACACCAACAACCATGAAACATTTAACATTATTAATTTTTGAATGAGTGTATTAAGGGACAGGTAGTGGCCTACACATCTGCCCATGCTGCCTGTGCTTAATAATGTCCATCAGATGAGACGCTCACAGTCACATCAAGGCTTTTTGAAGAATTTATGAGGGTATGTTATTACTCTTTTTATCTTCACAGTGCTCTAAGCCCCGTTTGTTATAACCTCCTTCCACTGCTCTTTACATCTGGATCACTCTGCAGCTTTCCCAGCGTCGGCCTCCACCTCCTGCACCTGGGAGGCGACCCCGACTCACTTTTTGAACTTAAAATGGAGGTGGAGGATCTGGCCCTGTCCCAAATCAGCGAGGTGGCACTCCACTCCGACCTCACCACAGCTTTCCAGTCAGCTGACCTCATCATCTTCCTGGATGAGGATGCCGATACGGAGCAGGAACAGGGTATGGAATCCACAGTGACTCGATTTAGGGATTACGGTCAAGCCATCGAGGCCAATGCGAACGAAAAGGTTGGCGTGCTGGTGGTGGGAGGCACCCATGTCAACTTAAAGTGCTGGCTGCTGATGAAAAACGCTCCGTCCAAGGACCAGCGGCGCTTCCTGGCCGGCGCTACGCAGCTGGAGGGTGAAGCCAGGGCACAGGTTGCCATGAAGCTGTCGGTGCAGAGCTCAGGTGAGGAGGTGTCCAGCTCCATCAGGGACGGTAGAGTCGCAAATCACACCTGTTCATGCCAAACTTTGAATGCCACTTGCAGATGTTGCTAACGTCATCGTGTGGGGGAACATCGGTGGAGGGTTCCACGTCGACCTGCAGAGAGCCGAGGTGTTTAAATACGCAAACGGAGCCATTCAGGGACCGGCGTGGTTCTCTCAGCAGCTCCTGCAGATAATACACGACACGTACGTTCCTGTCTACAGTTCCATCAGTTCTAAGGCCAAACCTGGAACCCATCCATCCATCCATTATCTCCCACTTTATCCTATATTAGGGTCGCGGGGGGGTTCCCCATGCCCATCCAGGGGAGAATGTTTCAGGCGCTGGGCAGATATCTATAGCTGGGCACACACTCACTCACACAGATACACACACACTCTATATGGGGCAATTTGGAGAACTCAATTGACTTGATCCATGTTTTTGGACTGTGGGAGGAAACCAGAGAACCCGGGGGAAAACCCACATGGACTGGAGAGAACATGGAAACTCCACCAAGATAGGGATTTGAACTGGGAATCACTAGTGCTGAGAGGAGAACATGCCAACCACTAAGCAACCGTGCCGCCCCAAACCCTAACCACAAAGGTTAAATATACTCAGTCTATCATTACACTCCCAACATCCTACCTACAGTTGGAGGCCTTCATCATCAGGAGTCCTGTTTAGAATGAAGTGTGTTGAGTGAATAGCATAGAAATAAAGAAATGGTTCCTAAATAATAAGGTACGAGATTACTTTAAATAAATCGCGATTAATCTGATTTATACACAATCATATACAACCTCGAGTGTCTTATTACTTTTTAAAAACACTTACAAACATAAACTAATAAAAAAAACAAGGTGTGATTCATAAACACGTTTGTTAGAAACAAAATCGTTAATAATCTTGTATAACGCGACGCGATCGAGTCCGCTTTTTAAAATCAACACTGATAACAGGGTTCCGGTATCTCCAGCAAACACTGCCATCTGGTGGCCACATTACAAAACACAGTTTACAGGCCGCAACAGTCTTAGTGCTGATCTCGGTTTATATTAATCATTATTTTATGATTTAAAATTATTAAAAGTATTAATTAATACAAATGTGAAGTATGTGTGTGTGTCATTGTCGATGACGTCATGGCCGGACAAATAACATAATATTTAAGGAGAAAACCTACCCCGTTTTATAATAGAGTATAAATGAACCTTCAGTGTTGATTGTTTGGTTCTTTTTTAAAGGAAATGGTGGCAGGACGACTTTCAGGATCTGGTTGCGTCCCGCCGCAGAGACGTTTCCCTCAAGACCCACAGGACCGCCGCCATTTCAGCTGCCAGCGGGATCATTAAGGTTCTGAACGCCTGGATCAACGGTTCCTCTCCTGAGAACATCTTTTCAGTCGGTGTAATCAGCACAGGTTAGAACATCAGAACGTAGAACACAATGATATTCAGTAACACACCCCAGGACCTCACCCGGCTTCTGAGATTAAAGCTCCAGTATGTAACATTGGATTTGGCCCTCTTGTGGTAGAACTGCGCCACTGCAAGTGTATCATAAATACATGCTTTCAGACAAGGGAATCTTCATTAAAATGTAAAATTTTTAATGAAATACTTTATTACTGATTTTTATTTCTAATAACCCTGATATGAAGGATTTCCAGAGACTGGCAAGCCTTTAGTATGAATTGGAATGTCAACTGCAAGTTCTTT
This sequence comes from Corydoras maculifer, assembly GCA_019802435.1. Classification (NCBI taxonomy): domain Eukaryota; kingdom Metazoa; phylum Chordata; class Actinopteri; order Siluriformes; family Callichthyidae; genus Corydoras; species Corydoras maculifer. The sequence continues at coordinate 125,985 of JAFMOD010000176.1, forward strand.
ATAACGAGATCAAGTTGTTTCATTAGTAAAAACACTATTATAATTATATTATTTTTAATATCTTTGATCCTTTAGGGCACTTTGATGTTCCGGATGGTCTGGTGTTCTGTATGCCAGTCACCTTCCACGCCGGCGAGTGGTCTGTGTGTTCAGACGTCACCATCGACGACCAGCTGCAGACTAAACTAGAGGCTGCCATCACTGAACTTACCACCGTGAGTACGAAGTCATAAAATAAAATAAAATATTCAACTTAAAACCAATAAACCGTCGTTGTCTGCGACAGGAGACGACCGCCGCGGATGAAATGATGCTTGAAAATCCAGCTGTATGAGGTCATCCACGAGCCCCGCCCTCAGCCCTTTAATAATATAAACAGACTCAGACCTGAACATTATAAACATTTGATTTGAGTAAAACACCGGATGTTAAATGATGAAACGTAAAAACACAAACCACAATCACAACATTTTCATAAACAAATTAGCTCTTTAAATTTATTTAACAAACGTTTATTTTACACGGCCGCGGGGGTCAAACGGGAAACAGTTTACGTGCTTAATGACTGCTGTAGGCTGGATCGGGGTGAGGCGGTGCTGCAGCCACTCACCTTTAATGCTAATTATTAAAGGTGAATCCGACGGTCAGGTTAATGTTCTCGCACTTCTGTTAAGGAACCGTGTGTATGTTCTATTCTATTAATGCCATCAATTTAAAATGTTACATATTGCAGCTTTAAAGGCCTTTCCCAGGAGGGCAACCTATTGAACAGTATCCTTCCTTATCAAGATGCAGTTCCAAAGCTCTGAGTGTGAATGATTTAAACAAAGGTTAATTTGCATATCATGGAACCGCCCTTTTTTCTAACAGTGTAATTAATCAATCAGAATTTTAATAAAACCTGTACAGTTCATTTATTCAGGTGATGTTTACATCAGTCCTCATGAAGTGAAAACAGGATGTGATGTGGCATGATTGTTGGCAGGTTTGATTACTGCCGATTTTTACACACAACCATGTTTAAAGTTATTAAAATGTTAGATGAGTGACATCACATCCGTTACCCTGTCCACATGGCAGGTGATAACTGCAGAGTGATTCTGAGATTAAAGCTGCAGTATGTAACATTGGATTTGAAGCCCATTGGATTTTGAGGCTTTTTGATAAGAGGAACTTCTTTAAAGTTCCTAGGACCATTCCTTTTATGGAAAGTTCCTCCTTGTTGTGTGTTTGCATTGCAGTAACTAAAGTTCTCGTTTATAGTACACGGCTACCCTGAAATCAAATATTAATAAAAACTATAATTCGTCCCTAGTTCCTGTGATTTAAACACACCACAGACATGGTACCGTCTCTGACAGTTCTAGGAAAGGTTAAAAGGTTCCAGGGGTATAGGGTTCATGCGCAATTCAAGAGATCAAATTCTGGACGACTCATTCAAATGGTAAGTCCAAAAAGTGGTGGCTGCAGCCGCCGGGGGTGGAGGTGCAAATAAAAAAGGGCAAACTAGCAACTCAGGGTCACGACGAGCGTCCTAGCGCGCGTGTGTCTCAGAACATGCTGGACATCCGAAAGCAAATTCAAAAGAGCATCCATCGGAAATCGAAGCGGAATCTTACAGCATCAGCGACACAGACGTCGGGGTGACAACTAAGGTCTCGAGGGGTGCAGGGGGAAATCGCAGGAAATAACCCCCCACACACCCAATATGCCACTCGGGTTCAAACAGGGCACATGTTTCATGAAACGTTGTGACGGCGTGCGTCCAAGGCAAACGTTTAAAACTGCACATTTATTACTTCATAACGGACCGAAGTCGATAAATAAAACGTCCTGCCCCGCGACATACACACACACTATTTATAGATATATATATATATTTATATATATATATTAGCATGGCTATAAATGATACAACATCTTATTAACACCGTCGTCTGGGGGCCCATTTCTTTTTCGGGAAAAGATCTGAAATTCGATTCAAACGTTCTCTACACGCTACGGATAATCAGACGAGCAAATCTATTGTACACAGCAGGTTGTTACATTCAGAACAGAATGCCCCCCGCCCCCTACCCCAAGTACCCCCCCCCAAACCCCCCCCTACCCGGACTGGCTTTGCTGGGTGATTGAGTTCAGAAACACAGAACCTCCTTTAGTAAGGTAAGAAGGTGGAAAACGTTGCTGCTGGACAGAACAAACCTTCAGGCTCGAACTGGTTGAACATCGCAGAGCGTTTAAGGAGGATGATGAGAGTTGGGTATGGGGTGGGGGTGGAGGGGGGGTATCACATGGTTTAAAAAAATATTTTTTCTCCGCACTACAGATTAACCAATCCAGTTCCATCAGCTCACTGCACTCACATACACAGTTCAGTGGCGGGTCGTCATCAGGGCTGTGCAATGTATCGATGTTAGATCAGTATCGTGATAAAAAACACATCACGATATAATAGTGACGTATTGAAAATCAACGAGTCTGTGATTACAGAAAGCAGAATCGATCCTGTTGGAAACTGCGGGGTGTTATATGGAGATGGAGACTGCGGTAACCTCCACTAGGTATAACGGTCACCACACCATGTATTTTTTAGTACAGGACATGAAGACCAAGACAACATGTAGTCTGAGATTAAACGCACATGAGGTGAAGCACATCTCACTCCTGGAGGAGAACATTGGGCTTTTTTTTGGGGGGGGGGGGGTGAATACTATGCTACTACGACCCACGAATCTAGAACTGTTTACACGCGCCGGGGTCATGTGTCAGTGAAGCCTACGCTACGATGGAACCTCAGATTAGTGTCCTAATAGTTTTTTTTTAGTACGTAATTCTTGTTTCTTTCTTTCTTTGAACTGCAGAAGCTAAAATTTGTCCCCGTGTCCCGAGCGCGATCAAACACGGACATCAAAGCGAAACGATGGTACACGCCTGGGTATCGCCTTGCACCATAAATTAAAAGGGCCGAATGGAGAGCTAAGAGTCCTGTCGCCGGTCGCGAGTGGGCGTGTCGGCGTCCTGTCTGCTGTCCTCCAAGCCCAGCCCTTCGTCCATGTGCTCCAGTTCACTTTGGTCCAGAAGCTCGAAGTCCTCATCCTCGGGGGGTACGAGCGTGACGTCCTCGGCCGTCCTGTCCCCTTCCTCCGCAGACGACTCTGTGGGACACGGGGGCGTTTCAGTGGGCAGGAACTCGGCCACCCCGGGCGCCTCGGAGGCCTCGGTGGAGCCGAGCAGGGCCGAGAGCGTGTTCTGCACGACGGCGGAGATGGCGGAGCTCACGATCTCCTCGCTGAGGGCCTCCAGGGAGCGAGGGGCCGGCTCGGGACCCGCCGGGCTCTGCGCCGCCCTGCCGTGTCCGTTGAAGTGGGTGTTGACGAAGTGCAGCGGTGACGCCAGGTGCTGGATGAGCAGGCTGGCTGGACTCTGCGGAGACTCCTGCGTTCCCACAGTAAAGCTGAAGAGGCCGGGCTCCACGGAGGGGAACTCCTCGACCGAGGGGAACTCTGGGAGATCTTTGGTAAAACTCTCCTCGGGTTCACTGTGCAGACTCTGCTGGTCCAGGTCTAACACACAGATGGGGAACACCTGAGACACTAAATACCCCAACACTGATTAATCAGTCACGCCGTCACGCGGGGCAGGGGTGCGGTGGGCGGTACCTTCAGAGACGTCGGTGAGCTGTGGGGTCGTGGCCCGCGACACGGAGAAGCCGCCGCTCTCCAGTATCGACGCCTCCTCGTCAGACAGCTCCGAATCGGTGATGGCCATCGCCAGCGCCGTCGTCTTCACATCCACCTGAGTGACATCACAACATCAGCCGTGCCTTTTTAAAACGCACACGTTCAGAACTAAAGTCAGTAAATGGCCTTATAAAATGGGTAGTTCCCCTCCGTCTGATTGGCTGAGCCATTTGTCCAGCCATGACATCATTAACATCACTACACGTTTGTATCAATGCGTGACATACTATACAATTAATTTAAATCATAAAATACAGATGAATTTAAACAGCGAGCGGATTCCCGTTCAGCACTAAAAAGTTGCCGTTTTATTTATAAACTGTGTTCTGTGATTTGGCCACTAGATGGCAGTGACGAAACCTGATTACATCGTGGAAAGATCAGATTATTAACAATTTTGTTTTTAATAAACACATTTCTGAATCAAACTTTGTGTTTTTTTATTATAGTCAGCGTTTAATAAAAGCATTAAGACACTCGTTGTGTATTATTGTGAATAAATTATGGGAAGAAGGTGCAATGCGTCGGGACTAATTCACAATAATGGCGCCCTGGGCACGGTGGTTTGATGGTTGGCATGTTCTCCTCTCAGCACTGGGGATTCAGGCAGGATCGAATACCAGTCTGGGTGGAGTTTGCATGTTCTCACCGTGTCCATGTGGGTTTCCTCTGGGTACTCCGGTTTCCTCCCACAGCCCAAAAAACATGGATTCCAGGTGAATTGAATGCTCTAAATTGCCCCATATAGAGTCTGTGTGCCCAGTGATAGATTGGCATGGTGCCTAACGCCCAAAATGTTCCTGGATGGTCAAGGGGAACCCCCCCCACACACCACTAGGACAGGATTAAGCATAAGATAATGAATGCATGAATAATGCCCCGCCCTCTGGCACCTTATTGCTTTAATAAAGCCTCAGGGTCTGAAATTAATCTGCTGATCGTTAATATTGATAAGTGATCTCACCGTGGGAGCGAAGCAGGAGAGCTCCTCCTCGCTCTCACTCTCCGTCTCCGCCCTCGGTTCGTCGCCCTCCTCCTGCTCCCTCTTCATCTCTGCATAAACCATGACAACGGGCTCGGCTGAATCACATGACGCACTCAACACTCGTTCCGCCACCGAATAAAGCGAGTACGGTTGTTTATAACACTGGGGAAGGCCCACTCACTCCTCTTCTCATGTTTGCGGTGCTGCGTGTCTCCCTTCATGCTGTAGTCCAGCTTCATCAGGATGGGCTCCAGCCCGGTGTACATCTTCTGGATCAGCTCATGATACACCACCAGAGGCCAGAGCAGGACACTCAGCACTACACCAAGACACGTCATGCATTATTAAACCTGATCCTCCACCTTCAGTCTTCACAGTTACACAGTAAGGTTACCGTCACGATCACATGCAGTCCTTTCGCTGCACCACCACGTTGCACTCACATATAATGTAGGAGATCATGATGCCGGGTATGTAGTGGCTGACCACAGTGAGCAGGAGGCACCCTGAGCAGGTCATCGCACAAAACTGAGAACATAAACCAGAGGAAGCGGGTACTGAATCCGTGCTGAACGTGTGAATATGGATGATTAATTACGACAGTGGCTTAGTGGTTGGCATGTTCTCCTTTCAGCACTAGGGATTTCCGGGATCAAGTCAATTGAGTTCTCCAAATTGCCCCATATAGAGTGTGTGTGAGTAAGTGTGTCCAGCGATGGACTGGCGTCCTGTCCTGGGTGTATGTGCCCAGCGCCCGAAACGTTCTCCCCTGGATGGGTATGGGGAACCCCCACCACGACCCTAATAGAGGATAAAGCGGAAGATAATGGATGAATGAATGTTTGAGTTTGGATTGAAGACGTGGTTTGGTTACCTTGCCGTGATTCTGCCGCTTGTACTGCAGCATCTCCTGGACGTACACGCTGCAGGTCAGGTAGCTCTCAGCAAGATGGTGGCTCAGCTCAGCCACGGTCAGCAGTCTGGGCTGACCGCTCCTACTCTCCCTGTGCCAACAAACATGTCACGGTGAGCGGACGAAGTCTGTACCGAGTTTCAAATGATGTAATAAAGCCATTTTACCTTTCTGCCTCTGTTTCATCGGGATACAGAGCTGGCGAGAGAGGAGACAAAACACCAGTGATGTAATTAAGACTGACTTTAATTATCCTGATCTTATAAACCTGGATTAAATGGACAGAATCTGTGATATTTTGGGAGAAACAAATGAATAATTCAACACATTAGAACCTGCATGCTCTCTAGTACGTTATAGATTTGACATGAAGACGGACTCTCTGGTGACGGCGGCAGAGAAAAAGACTATGGACAAACTACTGGACGATGCCTGTCACCCTTTGCTTCTTTGTCCCTCATGCCATCAACCTGCACAAGTTTTCTTTAGGGGGAGGAGGGGTAACAGACCAACAACAGACACCACAATAATAATATATTACAGACTATGTGCAAAAACTTAGTTATCCTTTTTTTAAAATAAAATCATGTTATATATTTTATAATATACAGTGGGGTGCAAACGTTTGGGCAGCCTCGTTAATTTTCCAGATTTACCTTTTTAATCATTAGTCGTTTGGATAAAAAATATATTCGGTTAAATATATCATATAAGGGACAAACACAGTGATATTTCAGAAGTTTATATGATTTACAGAAAGTCTAGGCAGGTGCCTACATTTGGGCACTGTTGTCATTTTATTCATTTCAAAACCTTTAGAATTAATTACTGGAACTCAAATAACATTCTTTTTTGTATCCCTCTTCTCTATTTCTATTTCATTTGAGGTTTTTTTTGCTACTGGTTCTTTAATTCCCCTAAAGGAACGCCTTATCTTAGATAACAGTTTTACAGAAAGCGTTCACATTCATAACAGATCATATAAAATATACACGATTAGAAGATATAATCACCTGCAAGTTTGTCCTTCCATCTGTCCAAAAGGACGACGATGAGCAGAGCCACACTCATGAGGAAGAGAGGACGCAGAGAGGTGGACGACAGCAGCCTGCAGGTCAACGGGTTTTTAAATTTTAATCACACTAATTCACAAACACCAACAAATCCCCTGAATACACTCATTTAAAATGCATGTCAATTCTAATGGCATTAATAATTTATTAAAGTAATTAACTGCACGTCTTAAGACCAATTCGGAATGTAAATTAATCCTGTGCAGCACGGTGGCTTAGTGGCGAGCATGTTCTTCTCTCAGTGCTCGGGATCCGGGTTCGAATCCCAATCTGGGTGGAGTTTGCATGTTCTCCCCATGTCCGCATGGGTTTCCTCTCACAGACCGAAAACATGAATTCAAGGTAAATTCATGGTCTAAATTGCCCCATATAGTGTATTTGTCCAGCTATGTGTCCTGGGGGTATTTGCCCAATGCACGAAACTGGCGTTTACTGCGCTTATTTTTCATTTACCCTTTTGTATATATAAAAACATCTAATGGAGCATCTATAAAAACTGAAATCCCCCCCCCCCCCGGGGTTAATAAAGCATTCTGATCTTAAGGCAAATTTTAAAAAATGTAAATTAAACCTGTGCACACGCACGGTGACGTTCGGCTCAGCATGTTCTCCTCTCAACAGGCGAACCACAAGTTCGAATGGGCGGTTCGCATGTTTGGGTTTCCTCCTGGTTCTCCGCCGGTTTCCTTTCACAGTCCAAAAAACGTGAATTTAAACTGACAGCTCTAAATTCCCCCATATAGTGTGTGTGTGTGAGTGTGTGTCCAGCGCCCTGTCCTGGGTGTATATGCCCAAAACTGGCATTTACTGCGCTTATTGCAACTTTTATTGCGCTTGTTGTAATTTTTTATTTACTCTTTTGTGTGTATATATATAAAATCACGTCTAATACAGCATCTGCAATTTGCCCCAGGTATTAATAAAGCATTCGGATTCTGATCTTAAGGCGAATTTGTAAAATGTAAATGAATCCTGTGCAGCACGGTGACGTAGTGGTGAGCATGTTCTCCTCTCAGGTTCGAATCCCAATCTGGGTGAATTTGTAGGTTCTCTCCGTGTCAGTGTGGGTTTCCTCTCACAGTCCAAAAACGTGAATTCAAGGTATTTTGAATGGTCTAAATTGCCCCTATACAGTGTGTGTGTGAGAGAGAGTGTGTCCACTCCAGCTCCCTGTCCTGGGAGTATCTGCCCAATACACGAAACGTTCTCCCCTGGATGGGCATTAATGAACGAATTCCAAAATCCCGTCATAATGGTTTACACAAATAGAAGGGTATAGGGAACAGGGAACAGGGTCCGAATGAAACGCAGCCCGTGGTCAGCTGACTAACGTTAGCGCTTTTAGCATCCCGGCTAACTTTTTTATTTATATGTTATTATTTTATTGATATCGTAAGAACAAACGAAGCCACGTGGTTTTTCAGCGGAACGCGTTCCGCGATTCGAACCCGTGACGCGGCGCGGTGCTCGGCGGTAACGCGTTACCAGAAGGCGGTGTTGAGTGCGAAGGCGGCCGCGGCGCTGTGGACGGGCCTGTCCCACACCAGCAGCCTCTGCAGGCCGAGCAGGGCCCGCTCGTGTGGCTGCAGCACGGCGTGCAGTCTGCCCTGCAGCCGCTGCAGCTCCGGGCTGGTGCTGCGCTCCACGCCGCCCGCCCCCGCCTCCGCGAACAGCGCCTCCACGCCCTCGGGACACGCCGAGCCCGGCGCCGGGGCGCGCCCGGCCTCCTGCCCGCTCCACATCTTGGGTTTCGGCGGGATTCGTCTCTCTCGGCGCCGCTGTGTGATGTCGCTCCGCGGCTCCTCGAAGCTCGGCCTGCTCTCAATTCCGCCGTCACACAAACACACACACACACACACACACACACACACACACAAACACAAACACAGCCGCCTCCAAACCACCCCGCGCTCCCTTACGCCGACGGCCCGTCCGGTGCTGCCGCTCACCCTACCTAGTGCACTTTAACAGTATGTGCAGGGCGGTTTGGGACGACCCCAGGTTAATCAGGTCACGTGTGTGTTGTTTACCGTACCACAGGAGAGGGGATCGTGTTCGGTTATATCACCACCTGCTGGACGGTACCGGGCTGACACCCTGTGACGTCACAACCAGGGCTCTTTCGAAAAGGGAGGCGGCTCGGTGGCTCAGTGGTTAGAGCGTTCGCCTCTCAGCGCTGAAGGTTCCCGGTTCGAATCCCAATCTGGGTGAAATTTGTATGTTCTCCCCGTGTTCCCTCCGGGTTCCTCCCACAGTCCAAAAACATGGATCAAGGTTAATTGAATTCTTCAAATTGCCCCAGATAGAGTGTGTCTGTGTGAGTGAGTGAGTGGGTGCCCAGTTCGGATTCGGACCCTGAACCAGGACTAAACGTACACAAGCTCACCCAAAAACCCTCATAACGCAAACAACCTTTTAACCCTGCACTGCATTAGCAGCACGTTGATGCAATACTCACTTTAATTAAATTAATATAATTATTATTATAACTTATAAAACAATTTTTTGTTTTATCCTTTTGTATAACTATTTTGTTAATCTACTTTTTTTATTTTTTACTGTAAATCCAAATTTTTTACTTTCTGTGGAAAAGAATTTCACAGCTGGCTGTACCGTGTTTACCCCCCCCCCCCCCGACCCTAGTAGATGATAAAGCGAAAGATGCTGGATGGACGTTTTTCGGTGCTTCATTTGCTCACAACCCCCTCTGCTGGTCACAACTATTATTGTCATTTCAACTGTTAGTGATGGCATCTTGGCCTGCCATGCAAGTGTGCGCGTGGCAGTACAGACGATTCAGAGCCATAATAAATAAATCTAAATTAAAGATTTATTTAAAAGATCTAAAGGACACATAAAAACATCCAATTATCCGATTTAGGAAACAGCCGAGCTGCGATTTGAAGCATTATCGTGCAGATTCTGTAAATCTGCTTCAACGTTTTTTAACATAGAAAATATTTACAATTGTTAATTAAAAAAAAAGACAAATAGCAGCAACATTTCTTCCTTCAGTCTCATCAGATCACAACTGCGCTGTAAAACCTGCAAAACAGACAACAAAACAAGTTTAAAATGCAGATCAGCAGGGATGAGGATTATTATACATGTTGGATGATGTGTAGGTATTTTAAAACCCATAGTAGTTACCAGGGTCCTACTGCTCACAATTTGCCCCAAAATTTTTTGGGTGACTGTGGCCATGGAGTCATATACAGTATTTTTTTTGGTCGGTATATATTGACATATAGACTTACCTGTGATGTGTAATGAACTAAAGGAAGACTCGAGTGTACAGAGAGGAGGAGGTGCACTCATTCCTGTTGGGGTTAGGGGAGCAGAGCATCGATGCCAGCAGGGGATAAAACCATGGCTTGAAGAAGGTCTGAGAGAGAAATGATGCCCCGAACACGGTCGTTTCGATCTGCCAGGACCAGCCTGTGAACCTACATCAAAGCAGAACGTTCTCCATCAAGACCTAGAACATCACTGGCAATATTTTATTTAAGGAAACAAAAATTATACACGCATTTTTAAAGACAGGCCCGTTTTATAGTCACCGCATATGATCTTTAGATTTCAAAACGGCACTTCCACTGATTTACCAGCAGATGGAGCCAAATCCTTAATTCTTTTAACCATGACGGTTTTTGTCCAGGGGCGGCATGGTGGCTTAGTATTTGGCATGTTCTCCTCTCAGCACTAGGGATTTCCAGTTTGTATCTCCATCTGGGTAAAGTTTCCATGTTCTCCCCGTGTCTGCGTGGGTTTCCTCCGGGTTCTCCGGTTTCCTCCCACAGTCCAAAAACATGGATCAAGTTAATTGCGTTCTCCAAATTGCCCCATATAGAGTGTGTCTGTGTGAGTGAGTGTGTGCCCAGCAATGGATTGCCCCCCTGTCCTGGGTGAAACTGCCCAGCGCCCGAAACATTCTTGCCTGGATGGGCATGGGGAACCCCCCGCGACCCTAATAAAGGATAAAGCGGAAGATGTTGGATGGATGGATGGAAGGATGGGTTTTTGTCCATAGCGGCCCACTAAACAGTCAGTACTAGTTATGATCTGGTAAATATTGTTAACCTGGTAAACAGTTAGGCAAGATAAATCACATGAGCCATATTACAATTACCATTTGATATGAGTTTAAAGGTCCACTATTCTTTAATAATCCTGATATTAATCTAACTTTATTGTTGGGGGTTTAACAGTGAGGTTTTCTGACCTCGGCCTCGACAAGGCGGTCGACTGCCGCCTCCAGCGTCTCATCAGGATAACACTTGATGACGCCCTCGACGAAGCCGCGGCGCCTCCTCACCGCCTCGCGCACGCTCATGCTCAGGTTGTTGTAGGTTTTCTGAGCTGCAAGATTCTGCAAGTCGTTTCCAAAACAGCCGGTCTTTAGGTTTTCAGTCGCAAAAGCGTACAGGACAACAAATATACACACTCACCGGCCACTTCATTAGCTACAAATGCTTATTAATGCAAATATCTGATCGGCCAATCACGTGGCAGCAGCTTAACATGTAAACACGGTCAGATACACACGAGCATCAGCACAGGAGGGTGTGGAGGGGCAGTGTGTGATGAGATGTGATAATAATGGAGGCGAATGGGGTTCAGTTCACTCACAATCACGTCAAATCTGGAGTAAAGAGCGACGACTTTCCCTAAAAAAGAGAAGAAAAAGGGCGCCATGAAGGACGGGATGACAGAAACACTCCAACCAAGAAGACGAAGAGTCTAATTCCCAGTGGAATTTTGCATGTTCTCCCCATGTCTTGAGGGACAGTATTCAAACTCTGTCATCACGTCTTTTTTTTTTTTTTAAGTTGCAGATAATTAAACATCATTTAACTTTGATCCTCATGTTTTCCCCCGGGGCATCACGGTGGCTTAGTGGTTTAGCATGTTCTCCTCTCAGCACTAGGGATTCCCAGTTCGAATCCCCATCTGGGTGGTGTTTCCATGTTCTCCCCGTGTCCACGTGGGTCTGCTCCGGGTTCTCCGGTTTCCTCCCACAGTCCAAAAACATGGATCAAGTCAATTGAGTTCTCGAAATTGCCCCATATAGAGTGTGTCTGTGTGAGTGAGTGTGTGTCCAGTGATAGATTGCCCCCTGTCCTGGGTGTATCTTCCCAGCGCCCGAGATGTTCTCCCCTGGATGGGCATGGGGTTAGGGTTAGGGTTAGGGTAAGCGCCCCCCCTCCCCCCCGCGACCCTAATAGAGGATAAAGCGGAAGATAATGGATGGATGGATGTTTTCCCCCCTTACCCTCGTCGTCCACCACGGGCAGAGCGGAAACTCGTCTCTCCACGAAAATGGACAGAGCGTCGTAGACCGTGGCCGTCTGCCGGACAGTGGCGATGTCTCTGAACGTCCCGACGCCTGCCTCTTCGATTTTCCTCTGCAGGAATTGGGGTTTGGGGAACGTGTCTTTCTGAATGAAGTAAATACAGGACGGTTAATCATCCAAATGAGGAACGGGCGAGAGGGGGAGGGGGTTGGGTCATTTGTTAAACACCACATGCTGCACATGCAGCGGTCCAGGAACCGATGAGGTGAACTCACGACCCCTGAGACACACACCACAATGAGTCCATCCATTCATTATCTTACGCTTTGTCCTCTATTAGGGTCGGGGGGGGGGGGCGATCCCCATGCCCATCCAGGGGAGAACGTTTCACGTTTACACCCAGGACAGGGCGCCAATCCATCGCTGGGCACACACTCACTCACACAGACACTCTATATGGGGCAATTTGGAGAACTCAATTGACTTGATCCATGTTTTTGGACTGTGGGAGGAACCGGAGAACCCGGAGGAAACCCACGCGGAATCCTTAGTGCTGAGAGGAGAACATGCTAAACCACTAAGCCACCGTGCCGCCCCCACATTAAGTCCGAATTGTTTAAACTGATCTTACTAACAAATAAGTGCAGGAACTTGAGGATCCTCTTGTGAGTGAGGACGTGCAGGACGTCTCCGGACTCGGGGTCGATGACCGGCAGCCGGTGGATTCTGTGCTTCAGTAACGACAGGACGGCATCGAAAAGGCTGCGAAAGGAAAGAGGAGAGTAAAACCTGAACTTGACCTCGCAGTGTCCCACTCAGACGTGTGGTTACCTCGCGCTGGGGGAGACGCTGATGAGGGTCTGAGGATGGTTCTGAAGGAACACGTCTACGAAGCCGGACAGAACAAAAAGCAGCTGGTTTTAATGAAACGGTCTCATCTCAGTAGGTTATACATTTAACTTTTGGGTGGTCGATTCTGCTGTACGGAGTACTGCGGTTTCACTGACGGGGTGGTGGTGCTGTGTTGGATTATTTTTAAAATTTCCTTTGCACAGTGTAAATACATAGTTAAATTTTATTTTGGTTTATTTTTATTTTATCTGGGGTGGCACGGTGGCTTAGGGGTTTAGCACGTTCTCCTCTCAGCACTAGGGATTCCCGGTTCGAATTCCCATCTGGGTGGAGTTTCCATGTCCTGCCCGTGTCCGCGTGGGTTTCCTTTGGGTTCCCCGGTTTTCTCCCACAGTCCAAAAACATGGATCAAGTTAATTGAGTTCTTCAAATTGCCCCATATAGAGTGTTTCTGTGTGAGTGAGTGTGTGCTCAGTGATAGATTGGCGTCCTGTCCTGGGTGTATCTGCCCAGCGCCCGAAACGTTCTCCCCTGGATGGGCATGGGGAGCACCCCCCCCCCCCGACCCTAATAGAGGATAAAGCGGAAGATAATGAATGAATGAATTTATTTTTATCCTTATTCTATTTTTCTTATCCTCTTAAACAAATTTTATGTACCATGTATATCAACGTATGTGACATAAACCTGATTTGATCTGATTAGTGTGTATTAGTGTGTTAATTAATGGTTCATAAGAAAATCAGGGCAACGTCAGCGGCTGGTCTGATCTCAGCGGCGCTGCCTCTGATCATGTGACCTTAACTTCATCAACAAGAAGCAGCGTATTTACTTTGAAAGGAATCACCTCTCCATGTCTGAATCTTGTGCTCTTCCAGCTCATAGATCTGAACCTGAAACCACAAGCGGGACAGAGACCAGATTACAGTCAGAACCAGAAACTTAGAACCCACATCAGACTCCTGCAACCCAGAGGGACGAAGGCTTTGAACGTTGATTTGGAAAGGCTGACTTATAAAGTAGAGGGAGGGCAGCAGAATTCTGCGTGTGGAACCTTTAGCCTTTAGTTAGAAAAAATAAAACAAAATTTTCTGTTCATTGCTGAGTGTTGCACTATCTATTATATATATATATATATACACAAAACCAACTAATTATAATATATATATATATATATATATATATATATATATATATATATATATTATATAAGGCGGCACAGTGGCTTAGTGGTTTAGCATGTTCTCCTCTCAGCACTAGGGATTCCCGGTTCGAATCCCCAGCTGGGTGGAGTTTCCATGTTCTCCCCGTGTCCGCGTGGGTTTCCTCCCTGTTCTCCGGTTTCCTCCAACAGTCCAAAAAACATGGATCAAGTCATTCATTCATTATCTTCTGCTTTATCCTCTACTAGGGTCGCGGTGGGGTTCCCCATGCCCATCCAGGGGAGAACATCTCGGGCGCTGGGCAGATAGACCCAGGACAGGGCGCCAATCCATCGCTGGGCACACACTCACTCACACAGACACACTCTAAACGGGGCAATTTTTGAGAATTCAATTGACTTGATCCATGTTTTTGGACTGTGGGAGGAAACCGGAGAACCCGGAGGAAACCCACGCAGACACTGGGAGAACATGGAAACTCCACCCAGATGGGGATTCGAACCGGGAATCCCTAGCGCTGAGAGGCGAACGTGCTAACCACTAAGCCACCGTGCCTACGGATCAAGTCAATTGAATTTTCAAATTGCCCCATATAGAGTGTGTCTGTGTGAGTGAGTGTGTGCCCAGCGATGGATTGGCGCCCTGTCCTAGGTCTATCTGCCCAACGCCCGAAACGTTTTCCCCTAAATGGGCATGGGGTTCCCTGAGACCCTAATAGAGGATAAAGCGAAAGATAAAAGGATGAATGATATATATATATATACTGGGTGGCACGGTGGCTTAGTGGTTGGCATGTTCTCCTCTCAGCACTAGGGATTTCCGGTTTGAATCCCCATCTGGGTGGAGTTTGTGTCAGAGTTTGTGTCAGTACTCACCATGGGGGAGGTGTAGTACCGATGAAGGATGTTGATGAAGTCCGTGATGGTCAGCATACCTGCACAGGAGGAAGCGAGTGTGAATCTTTACAAATTTAATCTTTAATTAAATTAAACGGGGTCAGTGGGGTTTGATAAATACTCTTGCCCCTGACCAATATGGTGTCCTCAGTGACACGTTGCTGCCCTAATGAACAGAAACCTGCTGTAACGAACATATTACTCCTACACAAACGAAAACCCAACAATCAGCAGTTTAACGTGACTGTGAAAATAAAAATAAAGCATTTATAAATACCAGATACCACAAACCTTCAGATTCAGATGTATTTAATATTATACATCAGCGGTGGCACGGTGGCTTAGTGGTTTAGCATGTTCTCCTCTCAGCGCTGGGGATTCCCGGTTCGAATCCCAATCTGGGTGGAGTTTGCATGTTCTCCCCGTTTCCGCGTGGGTCTCCGCCGGGTTCTCCGGTTTCCTCCCACAGTCCAAACAACATGAATCAAGGTCAATTGGATTCTTCAAATTGCCCCATATAGAGTGTGTGTGTGAGTGAGTGCTTGGGTGTATCTGCCCAGTGCCCGAAACGTTCTCTCCTAGATGGGCATGGTGAACCCCCCCCCCCCCCCCCAATACCATCAGCATTTCAGGGAGAACTTGCTCACTTGACTTACCCACAAACCTTTGCAGCTTGCTGTCCCACAGAGGTGCAGCTCGCAGCCCATTAGCCACCAGGGCAAAGAAGGCTTTCTTCACCTGCGGGGCGGTGGAGGGGTGGAGGGGGTGTCATCCCTGATGCTGATTTTTAGTAAATTACAGAGTAAGCGCTCACCTGCAGGGCCGTGTCAAATACGACCAGTTTGCAGCTGGTAGGGATGGCGTCGTAGCAGCAGTGCTTCTTCATGAAGGTCAGGTACGCCTCCGCACCCGGGTCCGAAAACGGGGGCACTGAGAGACCGGAGGGATGGGAACAAGTGTCGGGTGATTTTATTCGCCTTTTGGGGTTTTTAGCACTTATTAAAGTCGACATCGTGAGATCCAGGCCACGACATTCACTGATATTCTAAGCCCATTACCCTGATTAGGGATAACAGCAGAACTGTGACCTATCCCGTCACACAGAGGGCAAAATATAGGGAAACAAACAGGACAGGTTGGCAGTCTGCAATTATAACTAATATCCAGTAAAGTACTATTAAATAATTACATGTCTGCTTAAAGCTGTGGCGGCACGGTGGCTTAGTGGTTTGGCATGTTCTCCTCTCAGCGCTGGGGATTCCCAGTTTGAATACCCATCTGGGTGGAGTTTCCATGTTCTCCCCGTGTCCACGTGGGTTTCCTCCGGGTTCTCCGGTTTCCTCCCACAGTCCAAAAAACATGGATCAAGGTCAATTGAGTTCTCCAAATTGCCCCATATAGAGTGTGTCTGTGTGAGTGTGTGTGTGTGTCCAGCGATAGATTGCCCCCCTGTCCTGGGTGTATCTGCCCAGCGCACGAAATGTTCTCCCCAGGATGGACATGGGGAACACCCCCCCCCCCGGCCCCCGCCCCTAATGTAGGATAAAGCGGAAGATGAGGAATGGATGGATGTTTGAAGCTGTGTTCATGCTCAGGTCTTTGATTAATAATTAGTAGGTTAATTAAAACATTACTAATGATTTAGGAGTTGGTTGATTGGTCTTTAAAAGCATGTAATCGACTTACCTGCATTATTAAAGCCCTGCGGGTCGGAACAAACCTGCAAAACAAACCCACACAGTTCTACAGCTCCACACAGAACAAAAGAATATGGATCCGGTTCTCACAACCTAATTAGAACCCTATGTTTTAGCAGCTAATTGGGCTAATTAGAGTTAAACATCACTTACATGAACATTCACTACAGCTTTTTCGTTACCTACCTGTTTATAATCCTCCATCGTGTTTGAAAGTGTGTGTGTGTGTGTGGAACCTCTAACTGGCTGTCTCTAGTATTTTTAGGTCGACACACAAGAACCAGCATAATGCTGAGGGCTCTGGGTCTGTCTCAAATCGACATGTTGACTGTCATGCAGCTCGGTACCTGACCCTGAACTGGATCCAACCCTGTCCTGGGAACTAGGGGAAGACCCAGATACTCAAGTGGACAAGTGCGGGGAAACCAGTGCGGGTTCTTTATGTACTGCTGCTAAGCGTAGTAGAACATCCATCCATTATCTTCAGTTTTATCCTCTACTAGGGTCGTGGGGGGGGTTTCCCATGCCCATCCAGGGGAGAACGTTTCGGGTGCTGGGCAGATACACCCAGGACAGGGGGCCAATCCATCACTGGACACACACTCACTCACACAGACATACACATGCTATATGGGGCAATTTGGAGAACTCAATTGACTTGATCCATGTTTTTGGACTGTGGGAGGAAACCCACGCGGACACGGGGAGAACATGCAAATTCCACCCAGATGGGGATTCGAACCGGGAATCCCCAGCGCTGAGAGGCCACCGTGCCGCCCTAGTAGACCTTAAACATCCATTTTCTAGCAGATTTTAAATAAATAAAGTTTGGACATTTAAAAGGTGAACTGGGATTAATTGGATTAAAGTTTGTTATTGAGGGAAAGGCTCAGAAACTGTCTGCTGTGGGAGGAGCTACAGATGGAGGCCAAAATCCACCACCTAATTATCATATATTGATTAAACTGACCTGTTTTTTTTGCCTTATCAGCACATTGTGATGTCAGAATTATACTTTAAACCCTGTGGCGACGAATCCTGCAAATATTTAATAACTTACATTAAGTTGTATTTAATTTAATTCTTCTAAATATAAATAGCAGTGCCTGCCGGTCTTTCTTTCGGAGGTTGGATCACTATCTAGGGTGCAGGACTGATTTGGAACACGCCCGATACTATGTCGTAAACCGTCGACATGCCAGTGTTCATAGGTCAGCTCAAATTTAGCACATGGCCTCCGGAATATGCAGCTAAGAGGAACCGGGAGTAAAGGACGGTCACCTACAAAGCATCCTGATGATGATTCCAGGCCTATCCCGGCCGTTTGTAACGTTTGTGCAAAAGACAATGGAATTAGTTTCCGCTCCGACCTGAGAAGGAACGCTGTGCTGTTAGAGCTTTAGGACTCTTTTAAATGATCCTCATTAAAGTGGATAATCTTTACCGCGAGTGGCGTGGTAGCTCAGTGGTCAGGGTGTTGGGTATCAATCTGAAGGTTGTGGGTTCAAATCCCAGGTCCACAGAAGTTACCAGTGTGGGTCCTTGAGCAAGACCCTTAACCCTCATTGCTCCAGGGATGTTGTGATGAACCCTGTGCTCACCTTGTAAGTCGCTTTGGATAAAAGCGTCCAATAAATGACCAAATGTAACGCAAAATGTAAAGGATGTTAAGGTGTTTGGTTTGACGACCCAGAGGTTGTGAGTTCAAATCCCAGGTCCATTGAACTGACCAATGTGGCACCTTGAGCAAGGCCCTTAACCCTCATTGCTTCAGGGGTGCTGGGCATGATGATGAGACATGATTCAAACGTTAATTGTAACAAAAAAGTGTTGTTTTTATAATTAATTAGTAAATAATTGTTGTTACACTAACTGGGTGGAAGCTCAGCACTAAGCTCCATCCCAGCTCCATCCTCCATCCCATCTGCAGTCTCAGCTTAATATCCATCCATCCGTCTTTCGTTTAAACCTCTACTATGGTTGCAGGGGAGGGGGGTGTTTCCTTTACCCATACCCACCCAGGGAAGACATTTTGGGTGCTAGGCAGACACCCAGGACAGGGCACCAATCTATCAATAGACACACACATCTACCATTCACACAAACACACTATATAGGGGCAAATTAGGTAAGCCAGTTCACATTGAATCCATGTTTTTGACCTTGATTGGATTCCCAGATTGGAATTTGAACCTGGAGGCCTGAACTGAGAGGTGAACATGCTAAACACACCACCCTGCTCATTATCCAATCATAACAAGTGTGTAATGTTACAATTAAAGATCAAAAGATTAACGTGAAGGTTACGTTTTATATATTATATCTTCGTGAAATGGGATTCAACTTCTGACAACAGGTTTAAAACGAGCTCGGCTTTATTTCTTGCAGTTAAACAAAACTTTAGTCGCTATGAGAACACAAGCTGCTTCCTCAGAATTATTCGAACCCTCCGGCGTTCGGTCGCCACGTCAAGAGAAAACCCCAAAGCTCCTCACCCATAAACCATGAGCAAACCAAAGAACCCCTTTAAACTGCTGCTTAATCACACTTAATGTTCCGTCACCGCACCCACAGCCTGCCCCTGGAACACGGCCCTCGTCATCTTCAGAAACGTCCACGAAATTAAAAAGCATGCGATGACGAGATCAGCGTTTAGATTTATGAATACAAAAATAGTTATTTCTTAATTGCTGTACATCTGAAACGAACGCTCAGTATAAAGCGTCCACAACCCGAGCTTTGATCTCGGCGCTGACGGGGTGTGGAGTTACACTCGTCTGATTTGGAAGCAGAAGTCTGATGAACAGAAGTGAGTTCTTATTGAACCTTGAGCCTTAAAGACTTGGATTTCTAACCCCAACTGCAGAACCTGCGATGCGATGGTTTCAAACCTCTGGTTAAATAAACGCTGGAGCTCCAGGTGACCGCTGCTCTCACCCGAAAACAAACATCTGAATCTCTGCAGGTGAAAAGATTACAAATTAAGTCATTTTTAAAGATTTCGTCTGATTGTAGTCTGCTGTTTAGATCAGACGTGATGTTTTCCAACGTTAGAGAAGCACAGCGGTGCCATTGAAACATCCATCCATCCATTACCTTCCCCTTTATCCTTGATTAGGGTCGCGGGGGGGTTCCCCATGCCCATCCAGGGCAGAACGTTTCAGGCGCTGGGCAGATACACCCAGGACAGGGGCGCAATCTATCGCTGGCCATTTAAACAGAGGTTTGTAAACTTTTGAATGATTAATGAAAACACACGGTACGGACAAAAGCATCAGGACACTGACCCCTGATTCCACATCAGCTCATTTCTATAGGGTTCGTTCCTCTGAACAGGCCTCCGAGGTGATTTTGGAGTGTTTAAGCTGTTGGACGAGCTCTGTGGGGGTGGATTGACCCGACCCTGTGCGCTGGGGCAGTATCAAGCTGGAAGAAAGGAGGGTCTTCCCCAAACTGTTCCCCCAAAGACGGAAGCATACAGTGGTCCGGACTGCTTGACTACGTGCTGGATTCTTAACGACCTGGATTTATTAATTAAGCGTTGTGTCCTGTTACTTTTGCCCACGTGGTGGCTCTGTGCGCATCACGAAACCAGAGCGGAATCCTAGCATTAATAAAAAAAAACAAAAAATTAAAAACATTCCCCAAACCACAGAGCGCTTCACAGGTACGTCATGATGCTGATCAACTCCTCGAGAGCGGGCGTGAGGATCAACGCGGCCAGACGGCGTTATTAACGCGTGTTAATAAAGCGGAATTCTAATGCAGGTCTTCACCACACGTGAGATTCTCCTTAAAAAAAAAAACACACACACAACAAAACAAACTAAAATCATCAGATGATCTGTGGAACATGTTTAAATCTAACGGGATTGTGAGTGTTGATGGTGATGCATTTAAAGTGCCATGGACCATGAAGTCCCGTCTTTCGGTGTAACGGTGCTGGGACAGCGATTGGACGCCTCAACGTTGATCTGTGATCTGGAACCACGCGTGAAGATAATGGAAGATAATGCGTGTGGTCCGACTCCTCATTTACAAATCCTCATGCCTTTGGGTCTACTGCTGCATTAGAAGCCATGATATGTTGTAGATATATGTGTGTGTGTGTGGGGGGGGGGGATGGGGCGTTTCCTCCATACACCGATAGATTACTTAGGTTGGTATCAGGAGGGCTGGTGCTTTCCCATAAGACACGGCAGCCTCTGGGTTGCAGGACCGTCTCTGTAAGGTGCTCAGTGGACTCTGTACTAAGGGGGAGGGGCTTAACAGATCCGTCGGGGTAAACCAGGCCGGCGAGGGCGAGCGGCAGCAGAAGGTGGTGTTCTGAGCTCGGCACTGTGACGGAGGGCCGTCAGTGAGGAGCAGAGTGGAAAGGACCGAGCTCCAGAGAGAGAGGGCGGCGTTCGGCTCGACGGGGGAGAGCGAGGGGGGGGAGGCGCTGTCCAGAGGCCGAGGCTTGTGGCTGCTGTTGAGCGGGACGCAGCAGCGTGGGTGGATGGCTGGAGCGGAGGCGTGAGGGTTGATGAGCGGGGGGCGGAGCGGGCCGGCGTGCTGGAGGTCCGGCTGGCGGAGGGCCGCCGAGGCGCCGAGGAGTCCAGCCACGCCGGTCAGGTACAAGAGTCCCACCATACACGTCACCTGTCAACACAAACATGAGGGTATGGTAAGGGTGTCGATCTGAAGGTTAAGGGTTCAAATCCAAGGACCACCGAAGTTACCAATCACTTTGGATAAATCGTCTGCTATACGGGGGGGGGGGGGGGGGGGGGGGGGGGGGGGGGGGGGGGGGGGGGGGGGGGGGGGGGGGGGGGGGGGGGGGGGGGGGGGGGGGGGGGGGGGGGGGGGGGGGGGGGGGGGGGGGGGGGGGGGGGGGGGGAGTTCCCCATGCCCATCCAGGGGAGAACGTTTCGGGCGCTGGGCAGATAGACCCAGAACAGGGCGCCAATCTATCAATGGGCACACACTCACTCACACAGACACACTCTATATGGGGCAATTTTGAGAATTCAATTGACTTGATCCATGTTTTTGGACTGTGGGAGGAAACCGGAGAACGCGGAGGAAACCCACACAGACACGGGAAGAACATGGAAACTCCACCCAGATGGGGATTCGAACCGGGAATCCCTGGTGCTGAGAGGAGAACATGCCAACCACTAAGCCACCGTGCCGCCTATCTATCTATCTATATATATATGACCGTTGGTGGACGCACCCTTAACATGCGTCCGCGTTCCCGATTGGTTGACATTCAAACAACCCGCCTCTCCCCCGATAACAGACAGCACAGCCGTCCAATGTCGAATTATAAAACATGCTTAAAAACTAGAGTCTGATTTTCAAAAACAATGCAGGACAACGTCTCAATTTGCGGGACGCGTGAAAAGCACAAAGCGGGACATCTGGTCACCCTAATTATAGAAAGGGTGAGGTTACTGTCGAAACAAAGTGTGTGTAGTGCGTAGTGTGAGGTCTGTACCTTGGTGAAGTGATGGTAGATGGCGGTGAGCGCTTGTATCCAGTTGGCCTGCTCCAGCAGCACACACAGATCAGTGTAAGTGTACCAGCCGCGTTTCAGACCCTGCCGCTGCGCAATGCTGTCAAGACACGGATATTCAATCATTATACATTTATTATAAAACGGGTCGCTCCGCTACTTAAATCTGATTGGCTGAGCCATTTAGGCTGAGCCGCGTCTAGTCGAAACATTAATACATACATTTATAAAGTGCGTTCTGCAATTTGGCCACTAGATGGCAGTATTCAACTGGTAGAGAAACCAAAATGTGGTAGATCATTGATCAGTTTATGTTAAAATCCAGACTACATTATGTTGCATACTACATAAGCAGATTATTAACGATTTTGCTTTTAATAAACGCATTTCTGAAACAAACTTTGTTTTTTTATTATTATATTTTATTAAAGCAATAAGACACTCGAGGTTGTGTATTAAGGAAAGAGGGAACTGTACTCCGCTATGCGTCGGGACTAATAACACCTCTTTATGGGATTTATTCACAATAATGCCACGCCCTCTCATACCTGCTTTATTAATTCATTCGAATCATCATCGTTTTTGCAATGCAAGATACAATTAATTATTACAATTACAAATACAATTAATTAATCTTAAGTATAACAAATTCGTTAAAAAAACTGCTCTTGTCTGATCACCACGGCGATGGTGGCTGCTTCCTGACCACGTGGTGGCACTAACATGGTGACGGTGTTTATAAAACTCACCTGCTCTCTAACAGCCCAAGCACGTTGAAGAATTCTCCGGGTTCCACAAACAGGCTCCAGTCCTGAGATACGTAAGAAACGGGTTGTCATCAAAGAAGAACATGCTAAATCACCACACACCTTCATTCACAGGTCACTAAATCGTACATACAGGTGTACAGCTGATTTGTAAAATGCTGGAAAGCTTGGTTTAATTGCACTTACAATGGCATTAAGGAAGTTGAGCTCTAACGTGTTAACAGTCTGGACATCCAGCTTCCCGGCGGCACCCCATTCGTCATTGAAAACCTCCTCCTCCTCACCTTCATCATACAGATATTTACTGGCCACCATCTGCGGCAGAACATCGGGACAAATCAGCGTCACAGTTCGACAAAAACCTGAATTATTACACAATCACAGCGCGTTACCATGGAGATTAGAAAGAGGTCTGAGGAGGAGATCTGCTGCAGGTATTCCGGGTTTCTGTGTCGGAGTCTTTCGATGTAAACCAGGGCCAGCATCATCGCACATGGAGAGATGCATGCTTCTCTGCAGGGACAGCGTAATACATACTCCAAATGTAATAACTGCATATATCATGTACGTATAACCAGCTGTACCATTTTTATTTGACTGAATAATTTCAAACTTTAGAAGGAACAAGTGGGACATACCTGGCCACGTGTGCGGCGTACTTCTTGTGGAGTTTGCGGATTGGACTGGGAGCAGATTTCTGCAGCAATTCCACTGCAATGTCTAATAACAACCACAAATAAAACTTCTGTTAGAACTTTATACGGTCTGTAAACATGGAATAGTAGAAGTCTAAACTTTAAAAACGTGGGGCAGATTATCAGATTAGACCACACTGATGGAACAGATGAATTATGGCTTAAAAATGCACTATGCAAAATGCATTTTATTTTAATGTCCTGTAAAGACGCTCAGTGCAGTCTGTTCCCTCGGGTAGGGAGACGATTACAGATTAAAAAATTTGTCCCGCGACATAATACACGTTTTGTTATGAATGTTGTCATAACAATGTTTATATGCTCCATATATCAATTATTTGCAATGTTTATATTAAAGCAGTAAGGCACTCAAGGGCAGCATTATTCTGAATAAATTATTTATTCCCGAGAAGTAGAGGGGTACAGTTCCACCTCTTTACGTGATTTATTCACAATAATACACAACCTCGAGTGTCTTATTGCCTAAATAAAACATTTACAAACACGATATAAAAAAAAAAAACAAGGTTTGATTTAGAAATGCATTCTGGTTTCTTTAATGACTGAACACTGCCGTCTAGTGGACATTTTACAGATTAAAGTTTATAAAAATAGGGTAACAGGTTTAGTGCTCATTGAGAATCAGCTCTCTGTTGTATTAATCTGTATTTTATGCTTTTAAATAATGTACTGTATATCACGCACTGATACCACATGTTCAAAAGTGTCCAATTTAGTTTTAGACAAATTGAGTCTAGTGGAACTACCCGTTTTAATTAGAAAAATTATTAAAAGGTCTCATGCATAGTCCCAGGAATAAATAATCAAAGGCAGGAACATACCCGTAACAGGGCAGGAGAGGGCATCCAGGGAGACGTCCTGATCCAGGCCGTAGTACAAACGCTTCCTGACTCGTTCAGAGAGTCGCTGATGCCCCGGAACGAACTGCAAAAAGGAATTAATACAATATTAACGGAGAACGCCTCGGGCGCTGGGCAGAGAGACCCAGGACAGGGCGCCAATCTATCACTCTATCACACACACTCACGCAAACACACTTTATATGGGGCAATTTGGAGAATTTAATCGACTTGATCCATGTTTTTGGACTGTGGGAGGAAACCGGAGAACCCGGAGGAAACCCACGCAGACATGTGGAGAACATGCAAACTCCACCCAGATGGGGATTCAAACCAGGAATCCCTAGTGCTGAGAGGAGAACATGCCAACCACTAAGCCACCGTGCCGCCCGACATCAGAAATACTTGACCCATTCATCCATCCATTATCTTCCGCTTTATCCTATATTAGTGTCGGGGGTGTGTGTGTGTGTGGGGGGGGGTTCCCCATTCCCATCCAGGGGAGAACATTTCGGGCACTGGGCAGATACACCCAGGACAGGGCACCAATCTATCGCTGGGCACACACTCACTCACACAGACACACTCTGCACAGGGCAATTTGGAGAATTCAATCGACCCATGTTTTTGGACTGTGGGAGGAAACTGGAGAACCCGGAGGAAACCCACATGGACACGGGGAGGACGTGGAAACTCCAGCCAGATTGGGATTCAAACCGGGAATCCCTAGTGCTGAGAGGAGAACATGCTAAACCACTAAGCCGCCATCGCTCTTACAAATACTTGATAGTAAATAAAATATTTTTAAAAAAGTAAGGGTGGTTTAATGATCAGGTTTGATAATTTGACAGTGTAGCTGGTTTTTCCACAACTACTGACTTGTTCTCATTTGTAAGTCACTTTAAAAAAATTAATGGGTCTGATAAATAACTAATGACTTATGTAACGTAAATGTAATTATTGAGAAAATAATTACTATCTTAATTAGAAATTCCAAACACGATTCAAATACAATGTGCATGATTATTTTGTTGCGCATATTCTGTACCGAGGGGCTTTAATTAAAGTAATAGTGAAGTGCGTACTAAACGGCATACTTCGTTACAGAGTAGTATTCTAAACTCAGAACGTCGTCATCAGAACTACAATACTCATTAGAATGTTAGTACACATTTAACGCGAGGGCCTAGTTTATCGTCGAACAGAGCCAGAAACGAACGACATCTCCCTAAAACACATCGTAACGCGTGTAAGAGCAAAATCAGAGGCTTATTTAAGGTTTTAAACAAAAACTTTGACTTTAATCCGCCGATTTAAAGACAAACGGAGCTGAACTGTGCTAACAGTTAGCCGTCGTTACCATCGTGTATTTTTTTTTGGTCTAAAAACCAACCAAACGCACCGTAAACTCCTGAAAGTCGGAGAATGGAAACATGTGCTCGTCAAACAGATCCGTGAAATCCATTTCTGGCCTCAGACACCGACATTAAAGAGTCAGAAGTCCGGAGAACATGCAGCGAGGCGTCGCCTTCAGACGCCGTCTTCCGTAACCGAGGCGGAATCCCAAACCGAGTTCACATGATCACATGGCGCCCTAGGTAGTGCACTAAAGCCATTCATGCGAAAACGACGAAGTGTGCTTGTGTAGGGAACAAAGCTCGATTGAGACATCGAGCCAAGGCTGAAAATATCCCGCGCGTAAAACGTGTCACACTTCAAATCAGCTGTTTTTTAAATATAAATACAAAAATAAACTATTTTAAAACATTATTAAACTAAAATGTACAAAGTATGTCGAATGAATGTTGAATTAAATCAAATACAATATGAATAATAGCCACAATTATTATTTATTCCACATTTATTTTTTTTATTTAATAATTATACTATTATTACATCTAAATAAAGCGACTAGTAATTATTTAAATTGAAAAACGTAACAGATTTTAGTTACAAAACAAACTTAAACTATGCAGATTTTTAGTTATAGTAACAAACTTAAACCTAAATAATGAAGATGTTCAATCAGGACATTATACTGAGATCACAATTAATCAATAAAAGGTTTTAAAGTGATTAAATTAAAAGGCAGTTAAATAGATCATAGGGATTTTAAGATTAATTATCCCATTAACCATTAACTTAAAATATTAACATCCACAAAGGAGTACAATGAACAGACGAACAGATCATCAGGACTGAACATCATCTAATGAGTAATATAATTATGATGAGGATGATGATGATGATGGTGATGGTGATGCTCAGCTGACCTTCAGTCCTCAGTTTTAATAGATGGGATCTTCATGTTTAAAAATACAAAATAAAAAAGATTTTAATATACAATATTAAGAAAATGAGGTTTAATATAAACAGTACATCACTGATGCTGACCTTCATAGTTGGAGCAGATGAAGTTGAGTTGGAGGTTCTCAGGCAGACTGACCCACTGCTGACCTCCTCCAGACTGCACCGCTCCACTTCTCTCTCCATGACTGCAGTCCTCCACCCCTGTCCCGTTCCCCGGAGCCCAGTCCTGGTAGCAGATCGCCTCCCCCATCACCCAGAACCAGAAGCCCAGGGTGCAGGTGTGATGCAGACCGAGCCACACGTGTTCAGTGGTGGAGGTCTGAGCCACCTCCTTCACCCACTGCTGGATCTTCTCATTCCTCACTGAGACCAGGTCCAGATGGTGTCTCCTACAGTAATCCAGAGCTTCAGTCCAACTCAGGTTCTGCTGGATCAGGATCAGACGATCTGAAATGGAGATTTAATGAAACTTTTGTACCTTATGACCTGACTTCAGAACCACTATAAGAACTGATTGTTATTAAACTGGATCTAAAAATATATTGATCATGTAACAGGTTCCACCGTTAAGTTCGGCTGGGTCGGTCAGGGAAGATGGAGGGTAACTAAATCTCCAGGCTCTGATTGGTTGCTCTGGGTTCAGTCCTGTCAGAACTGCTCCACCTTACAGTGAGACTGAACCCCAGACTCTGAACAGAAAATAATGATATAGCTTCCCCTGCACATGACACATTACCCTCTGTGTGACTCTACCTCCCCCCAGTGGTCCAGCTAGGTATAACAGTGGAACCTGTTCATATCATATCTGTATTTTTTATGTAAAATAAATGTAATGATGTTTATAAATGACAGATGTGGAACAGAACTCACTCTGATGACAGATGAAGGGAAGTTTGAGATCACAGTTTGATTCAGTCCAGGTGATGTCTGTCTGACTCTCAGTTTTAGATGCAGTTATACAGGTCGGATTATCAGACAGATTGCCCGTCACACTCCAGATTTGGATTAAATTTGTTCTGGGATCTGAAACACTTTTATCTGACCACTTCCAGACTTGATTTCTGAACAGACCGATCCAAACATTTGGGAGGGATTTACTCACATCCTGGATCTGTTGTCTCTCAGTTTGGTTCCTCACAATGGCCAGGTCAGTATAGCGCCCCCTACAGTATCGCTGAGCATCGTGCCAGTTCCTATTTTCTTTAATCAGTATGTATTTGTTAGAGCTCGAGTTTCTCTCTGTAAAAAAAATATATCAACAAAATATCTGGAATTATAGACAGACAATCAGACATTCAGCTACATGTACATTGTATAGTGTAATAAATCATTTTAAAGACATTACCGTCATAACACACAGAACCAACTTCAAAACTGCAGTTGAAATCGAGTAATGATTCATCAGGTGTATACCATAGAACACAGATATCATGCCACTCATAATAATAAGAAGGACGTCCCAGATACCAGTTCAGGAACGTGTCTGTATCACTGTTAAAGGTTTCATTATTTAGAGACCACTGCCAGTCTCTAGAAACCTGAAGACCGATCCAAACTTGAGAAAATGGCTGGTTTCTAACATTAATCAGTTGCTTCATCTCCTCCATGTTATTGATTGTCGCCAGATCAGTGAATCTCTCTCTGCAGATCGTCTGAGCTTCAGTCCAGGTTTTATTCTCATTAATAAAGTTATAACGATGAGGAACAAACGATCCTGTATCACCTAGAACTTTAAACAGGAACACAATTCAACTCTGATTCTGAAACACGCACACACACACACACACACACACACACACACACACACACACACACACACACACACACACACACTAACCTGTGAACAGCACGATAACTGGAATGAACCAGTGCATTTTGCTATTTCTGTAACAGAGGGATGAACACAAAACAAAATATACAAATAATAAAATATATATTTATAAATGAAAAATAAAATAAAATAAACTATTTACATAAAACCATCATGACTACCATGATACACACATCAGCAGCACACACACTATAATGATTAATGAATGATTTGATACCTGATTGGAGTTTGTGGATCAGTGGATGTGAATCTTCTCAGGTGGGTCGTCGTTGTGAGTTTGTTCTCCGGGTTCTGTGACTGATAACCCTCTGTTCTCTTTACCCCCCCCCCCCCGAACATTTACATTTTAATACCTGCATCAGAACAACATTTTGTTCAGTTTCTGTTGATGCTGTAGTGATGTTCCTGCTCGTTTACATATCGTCCTGGAAACAGATATCATCTCAGAGACTGTGTGAGGGCTTTGTGTTCTGTTTTACCAGAGAACATGATGAACATGAGGAAGATGAGGAACATGAGGAAGAAGAGGAAGAAGAGGATTCTGTTTATTACAAATGAAATTGTTTGCACAAAGTTCTGTTTTGTGTGGTTGTAACAGAATACTCTTTCACTTTATTAAAATCAGATGGGATCAGGTCAGAACACAACTGAGGCAGCTCCAGCCCTGGAACACAGCAGCAGGTCCGGGTCAGGTGGTGTCCCCCCCTCCCCCCGGGGTTACCAAAGACATGCGCCGCTGAACTGTGTGAACCACTCCAACGCATCTTCACCTTCAGCCTGCAGCTGTGGAGAGTGTCCACCTTTTGGAAGTCTTCCTGGACTTCTCCAGTGCCTTTAACACCATCCAGCCCGTCACGCCTCAGGACAAACTGAGTGGGATGCAGCTGGACACATGCCTGGTCACCTGATCTCCAGCGACCTCACTGACAGGCCGCGGTACGTCAGGTTGAGGGACATCACATATCTGACCCTGTGGTCTGGAGCACCCCAGGGTTCAGTGCTGGACCCTCTCCTCTTCACCCCGTACACTGTGGACTTTTGCTGCAACTCATAGCTGCGTCACATCCAGATGTTTGCAGCTGTTACAGACATCGTGAGGTGAGACGACAGAGAGGAGGAGCACAGGAATCGACTGCAGCTCAACATCAGCCAATCACAAACCACGACTGCAAAATCAGAAACACGACATGACGCGACGCAAGACACACAGACACACACACACACACACACACACACACACACACAACACAACCTGAACACAGGGAAGGGCTTTTAAACATGTAGGGATGATCACTTGACAAGACACACCGCTGCACCAGACATTCACTAAAGACATATAATAAAACAGGACCCCATAGGGGGCGCTGAAGTGCAGTTCGGCACTGCCGGTAATACTACAAGTGACCAGTAGAGGGGGGTTATGTGACATTCATTCACTTATTCATTATCTCCCGCTTCATCCTCTATTAGGGTCGCGGTGGGGTTCCCCATGCCCATCCAGGGGAGAACGTCTCGGGCGCTGGGCAGATAGACCCAGGACAGGGCGCCAATCCATCGCTGGGCACACACTCACTCACACAGACACACTCTATATGGGGCAATTTTGAGAATTCAATTAACTTGATCCATGTTTTTGGACTGTGGGAGGAAACCGGAGAACCCGGAGGAAACCCACGCAGACACGGGGAGAACATGGA
>JAFMOD010000176.1:163714-183714 GCA_019802435.1 Corydoras maculifer
GCATCTGAGCCGCGTATTGATAACGAGAAAACAGATCACTTTGCATGAGTATCTGTTGATGTTGCAGTGATGTTCCTGCTGGTTTACATGTCGTCATGGAAACAGATATCATCTTAAAGACTGTGTGAGGGCTTTGTGATTTTTTATCTCAGAGAACATGAGGAAGAAGAGGATTCTGTTAATTATTAATGAAATGAGTTTGTAAAAGGTTCTGTCCTGTGTGTCAGTAAAACATCACTCACTTTCTCCACAACATGTTCACATGTCGGCTGCACCATGACGTTGTGGTTGGCATGTTCTCCTCTCAGTGCTGGGGATCCAGGTTTGAATCCCAATCTGGGTGCATGTTCTCCCCATGTGGGTTTCCTCCCACATGTTCACACACCCATTCATCCAACCAGCCGATCACGAAGCAGCAGAGTGATTTATAAAGTCTTGCAGCTTCAGGAAACCATAAAAGTGTATTTATGTATACCAAACTTTATTACCTTATAAAAGCAAACACACGTTACACCCCGAACCATCAGAACTTACATAAATACGAACTAAAACCAGAATTAAAAACCCTGAATCACAATCGGAAGTCTGTCAGACCTTCTGTCAGAATACAACATGGTGAACAAATCCACCATTTACATCAATAAAAAAAACTCTCACAGACATTTAAATCAACACGACATTCAACCAGCATCAGTGATTACCATGTGATTGACTTTAATGAGTACAGAGGACTGAAGACTCTGTTAATGATGGAGCTCAGCGTTGGGCACATGTTAGGAACCAGTACAAAAGTTCTCCTGCCATCATTCTATAAAACACCCGATTCACCTTTAAACAAGCTCACAGCTCACTTTATCAGATCGACCTCCCTAATGCGACTCTCACGGCTCATTATTCAGCTTCACTGATTATACAGATGGGTTTTGTAGTTCTATGGATCCATTCTGTAGTCCGTCTGTTTCTCTGCACTTTCAGTGTCACTGTGCTGCTGGGAAGCATCCCCCACCTGAATGACCCGCAGGGGTTCTGATTGTAGAACTACAAAGTGCACGTTTTTTTGGGTAAATGGAGCTTCGAGTTGGGACGCAGTGAGCTGTCTCTAATAAAGTGGCCGTCGAGGACAAACACCCGTGAAGTGTAATAATGTAGTGCGGTCATCCCGCCGATGCACGCGACCTCCTGCGGCAGGCTCTCAGTGATGCCTGTGGGCTGCAGAGGATGCTGGGGGCTGGAGTTTCTCCGGCCGCGTGTCTTTGGCCTCCGTGTCGGAGGCGGAGTCAGAGTCCGAGACCTGCTGCTGCTTCAGCCACATGTCGGCGTAGAGACCGCCTTTAGCCAAAAGTTCGTCATGTCTGCAAATAAAGTCGAGATCAAAGGCTCGGGGGGTCAGGCCTTCAAAGCTGCACATGTTTAATGACATCAGCACCACCACCTCAACCACAACAACAACCTCAACCACATCCTGACCCTCTCACCTCCCTCTCTCTGCTATCTGACCGTCCCGCAGCACCAGGATCTGATCCGCTCCGATGATGGTGGACAACCTGCATAAAACAGAAACGCCACTGTCAACAGGATTCAGAGAAAAGAAATGAACACAAACCAGAAAACACTGAGAAAAGAAAGCAGTACGGTACGAAAGGGGGCGTGGCTTCATTCTGAATAAATCCCATACAGAGGTGTTATTAATCCCGAGGCGTAGAGAGGTACAGTTACAACTCTTTATGTGATTTATTTACAATAATACACAACCTCGAGTGTCTTGTTGCTTTAATAACACACGTACAAACACACTATAAAATTTTAAAAAATAGTGTCAAAAGCAAAATCGTTTAATAATCTGATCTTCCGCGACGTAATCTAGTCCCGTTTATAAAGTAAACAGGATTCCGGTTTCTCTAATGAGCCAACACTGCCCTCTAGTGGACAAATTACAGAACACAATTTATAAACACCGTTACAGGTTTAGTGCTGATTTCTGTTTATATTAATCTGTATTTAATGATATAAAATAATGTATTGTATTTCACGCACTGATACCCATATGAAGCGCTCAGAAGTGTGTGTTATACTCACTTTAATGATAACGTACAAAACAATTTTTAGTTTACTGTATATCCCTACAGTTTGCACATTGTAAATATATATTTTATTTCAATTTATTTTATTTGTTCTTTTTTTATAACTCTTTGTAAATCCAAATTGTTTACTTTCTGCTGGCTTCGCATGTGACTAATAAACCTGATTTGATTTGATTTGATTATATTGTTAATGATGTCATGGTTGGACAAACAGTTCAGCCAATCAGATTGAAGGAACGTGAGGACCAGTTTTATAATGGGTTTTACAGAAGGGCAGAGGTGAAGCTTAGTGAATTAGCTTCAGCAGAAGGGTCGAGGGTTCGAGATGTTAATGTTTTTAAGAGTCTGTTGCGTACAAACTACAAAACTCAGTGTAAGAAGCAACGTTTCCATTAAACCGAGACGTTTCCACCGGACGAGGTTCTGACGGCAACCGAGGACGAACCGACGACGGTGGACTGAGAGCCTGTTACCTGTGCGCCACCACCACGGTGGTCCTGTTCACACACACTTTAGCCAGCGAGGCCTGAATGTTGCGCTCCGTCTGAGTGTCCAGGGCTGAAGTGGCCTGAGGAAAAAATAATAAAATAAAAATACAATTTGATTGAACCACTCGCACAGAACAACACACACAACACACACTTACACACTAACACAGCACAAATCACACTTACGCAACACAACACACACTTACACAACACACACTTACACAACACAACACACAACACACACTAACACAGCACAAATCACACTTACACAACACAACACACACTAACACAGCACAACACACACTTACACAACAAAACACACACTTACACAACACAACACACACTTACACAGCACAACACACTTACACACTAACACAGCACAAATCACACTTACACAACACAACACACACTTACACAGCACAAATCACACTTACACAACACAACACACAACACACACTTACACAGCACAACACACACTAACACAACACAACACACAACACAGCACAAATCACACTTACACAACACAACACACACTTACACAACACAACACACAACACACACTAACACAGCACAACCATGTCTCTAGCAAAGGGACTAACTAAGTACATAAAGAGACAGATGGACTACAGAAGGGAACTGCAGAACTATAAAGTCCATCTAATGATGACATCATGTTTTGCAGGACACACCCACACACCCACCCACACACCCACACACACACACACACACACACACACACACACACACACACACTGATTGGCTCCCGGGCACAAATTAACGAGAGAAAAGGAAAGAACCAGGTGACTTAGTGATTGCCATGTTCTCCTCTCGCATCTCAGTCTGGGTGGAGTTTGTATGTTCTCCCCATGTCTTTGTTGGTTCTCTCTGAGTTCTCCGGTTTCCTCCCACAGTCCAAAAACATGGATTCAAGGTAAACTGTCTAATCTGAATTGCCCTCCTATAGTGTGTGTGTGTGTGTGTCCAGTAATGGATTGGCGTCCTATCCTGGGTGTATCTGACCGGCGCCCAAAACATTCTCCATGTCCACGTGGGTTTGCTCTGGGTTCTCTGGTTTCCACAGTGCAAAAACATGGATTCAAGGTAAATTGAATGCACTAAATTGCCCCATATAGTGTGTGTATGTGTGTGTTCTGTCCGGGGTGTATCTGCCCAGCAGCCGAAACGTTCTCCTCTGGATGGGCATGGGGAACCCCTCTGCTACCCTAGTAGAGGGTAACGAGAAAGATAATGGATGGATGAATGAAATGAAGGAACCCTGCACCTCGTCCAGGAGGATGATCTGAGGTGCTTTGAGGATGGTGCGCGCGATGGCCACCCTCTGCTTCTCTCCTCCACTCAGCTTCAGGCCTCTCTCGCCCACCTGTGTGTCGTAGCCTGAGGGAGGACACACACACACACACACACAGGTCAGAGGTCAGGCCGTCCATCAGACAGAGTGGTTCTGATGTTTGAGAGACAGGTGACCTCACCTTCAGGGAAAGCCAGGATCTTGTCGTGGATGTCGGCGGCGACGGCGGCGTTTTCCACGTCCTGGTCGGAGGCGGAGATCCGGCCGTAGCGGATGTTCTCTCGGATGTTGTCGTTGAAGAGGACGGTGTCCTGCGGCACCACCCCGATGTGCGCCCGCAGGGACGCCTGCTTCACCTGGACACGGGGCATTAACGACAATTAAGATCAAAGGATCGGTCAAATCAAAGCAGGTTCTCCACGCGTTCTCTGAGAGAGCTGACCTGGGTTACGTCCTGTCCGTCGATGCGGATGCAGCCGCCCTGCACATCGTAAAAACGAAACAGCAGGCGGATGATGGTGCTCTTTCCCGAACCGGACTGCCCCACCTGCACAGAGAATGGGGGAGGGGGGGCAGCAAACAATAATGAGGAGCAGCACTGTGGCTTAGTGATTGGCATGTTCTCCTCTCAGTGCTGGCGATTAATTAATTCATTCATTATCTTCTGCTTTATCCTCTATTAGGGTCGCGGTGGGGTTCCCCATGCCTATTCAGGGGAGAACGTTTCGGGCGCTGGGCAGATAGACCCAGGACAGGACCCCAATCTAACGCTGGGCACACATTCATTCACACACTATATGGGGCAATTTGGAGAATTTAATTGACTTGATCCATGTTTTGTGGACTGTGGGAGGAAACCGGAGAACCCGGAGGAAACCCACGCGAACACGGGAAGAACATGCAAACTCCACCCAAATGGGGATTCGAACCGGAAATCCCTAGCGCTCCGAGGCGAACGTGCGATTAATTAATGAGAAAACAAAACAAAAGAAAAACGGGTGGCATGGTGGCTTAGTGATTGGCATGTTCTCCTCTCAGCTCTGGGGATTAATTAATTAATAAGAGCAAAAAAAAAAAACGGGCGGCACAATGGCTTAGTGATTGGCATGTTCTCCTCTCAGCGCTAGGGATTCCCGGTTCGCATCGCAATCTGGGTGGATTTAGCATGTTCTCCCCGTGTCTGTGTGGGTTCTCTCCGAGTTCTCCGGTTGCCTCCCACAGTCAGAAAAACATGGACTTAAGGTGAATTCAATGCCGTAAATTGCCCCATATAGTGTGTGTGTGTGTGTGTGTGTCTGTACACTCAGCAATACATTGGCGCTCTGTCCTGGGTGTGTCTGCCCAGCGCCCGAAACGTTCTCCCCTGGATGGGCATAGGGTACACCCCCCCCCCCCCACCATGACCCTAATAGAGGATAAAGTGGAGAATAATAAATAGATGATATGTGACCGTGAAGTAGGGAAACAGTTTGGGGAAGGCCCATAAGGACATGATGGGGTTAAAAAGAATGTAGTTCATTGGATGTCAATGGGATGAACTGGAATGCAGATTGTGAGCCAGATTCTCTCATCCCACCATCAAGAGCAGAAGTGAGGTTGTCATGCCTTTATGTAAATGAGACTGAAGAACATGTTAAATGCCCACCAGCGCTACGGTCTGTCCCGGCAGAACGGTGAACGAGACGTCCTTCAGGATCTGCTTCCTGTTTGGGAACAGCGTGAAAATGACACGTCCCCAAATGAACACCCCATAATAATAATACATTTGAGAGTATTTGAGCTGAGCTCAGGGGCCTCACCCCTCGATGTAACTGAAGGAGACGTTCTCAAACTCCACCCTGCCCTGTCTGTAGTCCAGACTCGCGGCATTGACGGCGTCCTGCACCTGCAAGGCGTGTTCGAATGGGATTTTAGGAACGAACGATTCGTGAACGCGAGAGAACCTACAAAAGGACGGGCAGGATCCGCATCACCTCCTCCTCCTCGTCGAAGAGCTGGAACATGTTCTCCATGTCGATGAAGGAGCGCTGGATCACTCTGTGCACAGAGGCAGAGCGGATTACAGCATGTCCTCCGATACCGCAGCCGCGCGCAGTAACGCCCGCTTACCTGTAGTAGGTGCCGAACCAGTTCAGAGGGGTGTACAGCTGGATGATGTACGTCCCGAACAGAACGAAATCCCCCACCTGTCAGCAGATATCAGACAGAGCGTCAGCGCGGACACCTAAAGCACTAAAGCTGGACGTCATCGTGTTTTTGTACGCATGTCCGCGGGCGGAACCTGTCCGCGTGTCTGACCTGAAACTTGCCCTCGCTGACGAAGTAAGCGCAGAGTAACGACCCCGCCAGCAGCCCCGAGCCGATGATCACATTCTGAGTCTGATTCAGCAGAGCCAGGGAGGCGTTGGTCAGCCACTCCAAAGACTGAAGCAGAGAGAGAGAGAGAGAGAGAGAGAGACACACACACAGACACACACACACACACAGGGGGGGGGTGTGTGGTTATTATCAGTGAGTGTGTGGAATTAGTAGAGTAATGAAGTGTGTTTTTATTCAAATGCTTTGTATGTGCGTTCGCCAAGTGGGCGTGGTTATCTAACATGTGGGTGTGATTATTTAAATGCTTGGTGGGGTTATATGAGGGGCGTTTTCACTTGGGTGTGGTTATTTATGAGGCGGTTCTGATTATTCATGAAGTGGGTGTGGTTATATATAAGAGGTGGTTGTGATTATTCATGAAGTGGGCGTGGTTATATAAGAGGTGAGCGTTGTTATTCATGAGGTGGGCGTGGTTATATATATATATATATATATATATATATATATATATATATATATATGACGTGGTTGTGATTATTCATGAAGTGGGCATGGTTATATATGAGGTGAGCATTGTTATTCACGAGGTGGGCATAGTTATTCGGTCAAATGTGGTTATATAATAGAAGGACATTGTTATTAATGAGGTGGGCGTGGTTATTTATGATGATGGAATGGTTAATTATGAGGAGTATGTTGTTATTCATGAGGTGTATGTTGTAATATATGATGTGGGCATGGTTAGATATTAAATGGACATTGTTATTAATGAGGTGGGCATTGTTATTTATGATGATGGCATGGTTATTCATTATTAATAAGGTGGGTGTGGTTATCTATACTTCTTCATCCTCAGTGAGGTGGCCGGTACCTGATATTTGAGGATGGCTCCCTCAAAGCGACTCACTTCATAGCTCTCTGCATTGTAGTACTTCACCTGATGAATCAGAGACAGGAATCAGAACACCGACTGTCCCCTTCATCATGATCCCGATGCTGACACAGTCATTACAAAATAAAAAGTCCCTCAAACGAACTGATCTAAATGATGTAACCACCATCAGAATAAGGTCACGCTCCGGGGACGGTCTCCTAAACCACCGGGACTTTAGAGTCCCATCAGCAGTACAGATGCAGCATCACGAACCAGGTTTCTAAAATGATTTCCACCCCTCTGATTATTCATTATGTACTTAAATTAAGTTCACGAATTCATACCGTCTCAAAGTTGAGTAAAGAGTCCACCGCTTTGGCTTTGGCATTGTTATCCTGAGTGTTCATCTCTCTCCTGTACTTGGTCCTCCACTCGGTGATGATGATGGTGAGAGCTGAGGAAGGAAAACATAACTCTCATTTAATTAAATTTAAATAATAACAGCATAAAATGTGTAAATAATTATACAAAACTTTATCTTAAAAAATAACACAAAATAATACAAAACTCGTTTCTCAGATTAAACCTGTTGTATTCGTCACACAGGGGCTGACGATTCCAGATGGCGCCACCAGAGGGAGCCGTGACCCAAAACATTGATTTTAATCATCTGTGTGAGTTTTGCATGTTACAAAAACTGCATGTCTCTCTCTCTCTCTCTCTCTAATAATAATAATAATAATAATAATCCGGTGAGGGCGGCACGGTGGCTTAGTGGTCAAGCACGTTCTCCTTTCAGCACTAGTGATTCCCGGTTCAAATCCCCATCTGGATGGAGTTTCCATGTTCTCCCCATGTTCGCATGGGTTTCCTCCGGGTTCTCCAGTTTCCTCCCACAGTCCAAAAACATGGATCAATCAATTGAGTTCTCCAAATTGCCCCATATAGAGTGTGTATGCATGTGTGTCTGTGTGAGTGAGTGTGTGCCCAGTGATAAATTGCCCCCTGTCTTGGGTGTATCTGCCCAGCGCCTGAAACGTTCTCCCATGGATGGGCATGGGGAAACCGCCCCCCCCCTCGCGACCCTAACAGAGGATAAAGCGGAAGATAATAAATGAATGAATAAATAATCCGGTGATGTCAGAGTAATTATGCGATCTGGAACCCTTATAACATAATAAATAACTTATAACATATAATATATAACATATAACATATAATATAACTTATAACATAATAAATTAAAAAAACTCGTTTCTCAGGTTAAGCCTGTTGTATTCGTCACACAGGGGCTGACGATTCCAGATGGCGCCACCAGAGGAAGCCGTGACCCAAAACATTGATTTTAATCATCTGTGTGGGTTTTGCATGTTACAAAAACTGCATGTCTCTCTCTCTCTCTCTAATAATAATAATAATCCAGTGATGTCAGAGTAATTATGCAATCTGGAACCCGCGAGCGGCGAACACTCA
The DNA here is from genome assembly GCA_019802435.1 of Corydoras maculifer. Classification (NCBI taxonomy): domain Eukaryota; kingdom Metazoa; phylum Chordata; class Actinopteri; order Siluriformes; family Callichthyidae; genus Corydoras; species Corydoras maculifer. The sequence continues at coordinate 172,259 of JAFMOD010000176.1, forward strand.
CTGAGGTAGAGCGCCATGCAGATGAAGACGATGAGTCCGAACCAGGCGTTGAAGTACGAGATGAAGTAAATGATGGCGATGATGATGTCAGCAATGGTGGGGAAGATGCTGAACACGATGTAGCTGCGGGGGAAATCAAAAGGAGCGGTTAGAAACCGAGACGCGGGCGGGCTCGAGGTCGGAAACGTCCCGGCGGCGGCGGCGGACGGAACCTGAGCAGGCTGTCGATGGAAGACGTCCCGCGGTCGATGCTGCGCAGGACCTCGCCGGTGCGCCGCTGGAGGTGCCAGCGCAGAGACAGCGAGTGCAGGTGAGCGAACAGGCGGACCTGCACCAGGCGGCCGGTGTACTGCTGCACGCGGATCCACAGGAACGAGCGCAGGTTGCTGACGAATCCCGATGAGCCTGGCAGGGGGGGAGAGAGAGCCGTGAATAGCACACACACACAGGTGCGCATGCACCACCCACGCACTTACGCACCTGCTCCACCACCCTGTAGGAACTTCAGCAGGACATAGATGCACACCGTCATGGCCAAGGTCTTCCAAGGACTTCCATCTGTCAGCTGGTTTACTGTCACCCGGCAACACAGGAACCACAGGAACATTACATCATTTAACAGAACAGTGGGAACCCTCACTCCTCCACCCGAACGAAGGTGGTTTATGCACTCCGTCTGTTTAATCGACTGATTTTCCGTTTGGTTGAGCAGGTTCCTCACCGATGTTCTTGTAGTAGGTGGGAACGAAGACGTTAATGGCCCGCTCGGCCCCCAGCAGTCCGAGGCACAGGATGACCAGCAGCTGCAGTAGGACGCTGCCCCTCGGCCACATGTACGGCAGCAGCAGACGCACCTTCCTCCTGAAGCCTCTCCACGCAGAATCGCTCTGCTCGGTTCTACTCAACAGAGGCTGCGGATGAGAACACAGAGGTCAACCTTCTGCCGTCCCACGGTCCAGCTCTGAAGCTCCTCTGCCGTGGGACTGTGGGACAGGAGACGAGCGCCGGGGCGACGTGTGAGAACATTAAGAACGTTGAAAAACACCACTCCGTTAATATACATCGTTATATTAACAATTAAATAACAGATGGATGAACGATCACCTCTCCGTCACCTTCTACGTCACGCTCGTCCTCGTTAATCAGCAACGCATAGGGCCTTCGTGGAAGTCCAGGGGCCCTGAGGCCCAGGAGGAACAGAGTCCCGGTGCCGAGGTAACGGAACAGCCAGAACCCAAAGTCCACCTACGACAAACATATAAACCTTATTAATTATAATTATTAATAAACATATGTACCAATATAGGCGGCACGGTGACTTAGTGGTTGGCATGTTCTCCTCTCAGCACTAGGGATTCCCGGTTCGAATACCCATCTGGATGGAGTTTCCATGTTCTCCCCATGTTTTCCATGGGTTCTCCGGTTTCCTCCCACAGTCCAAAAACATGGATCAAGTCAATTGAATTCTCCAAATTGCCCCATATAGAGTGTGTGTTTGTATGAGTGTGTGTGTGTGTGTGCCTAGTGAAAGGTTGGCACCCTGCCCTGGGTGTATATGCCCAGCGCCCAAAACGTTCTCCCCTAGGTCATGGAACCCCCCCCCCGCCCCACCCCCCGCGAAGCTAGTAAAGGATTAAGCGGAAGTTAATGAACTAATAATAATAATAATAATAATAATAACAACAAAAAATATGATAAACAGGCAGTGTTAACCATGTTCTCCTCTAAGCATTGGGGATCCAGGTGTGAAGTTTGCATGTTCTCCCCTTGTCTGTGCCCCCCCGCCCCGCACTAACCCCCCCCGGCAAAGCCTAAGATAATGAGTGAATAACTATTAAAAGAATGAACGCCAGCGTCCCTGTGACGTCTGTATGGTGTCTGGATCTGATTGAGACACAATGAGGCGAACCTACCAAAGTGTCGACCGAGTGTACGTGATCCTGTCGTGTGTAATTTGTACCAGGATTAAGCGAGTAACCGTGTGTTTTGTATTTCTGAAGCACGTTCAGAGGACTCACTACACTGCTGACTCACTGTGCTGAGGGGTTCTGCCTTCTGATTGGTCGACGCTCAGGAGGATTTGGGTGGGGACCGAACTGAGCGGGACGGCAGCCAGACACGCGACCACGTCCACTCTCTGAAACCAAGGAGTCGCATGTGTGTGTGTGTGTGTGTGTGCTGAAGAACCCTGAGCTCATGATGAATCAGCATTTTGCAGATCACCATCAGCACGACCAGAAGTATGTGCACAGCCCTGTTTCTGTTAGACCTACAGCATTCACTATAGAGTCAAAACTATTAGGACGCCCCTCCCTGTTGGACCCACCTGTTGCTCGGGGTTCTCCAGCCGCCACCACCACTGAGGGCTCTCCCATGACACCAGGGCAAGGTTCTCGGTGATGAAGGCCACACTCCAATACAGCAGCAGCACCACACTGTGTCCTCTGGTCCGATCTCTCACCAGCACCCTCCTCCTCTCCACCCTCAGCAGCCCCAGCGCCCACATCCACCCGAAGGCATAGAGACACCCGTAGAGTACCACGTACCCCGGCACCCGGGGATCTCGCACCAGCCGGCACGCCATCCAGATCAGCGCCTGCAGGCCAAGCGACGCCGACAGGACCAGTTGAAACCGGTAGAGCCGCGAGGGGGGCACGAACCTGGACTCCATCTTGGTGCCGTAGCGACGGTAGCACACGCAGTGGAGGGTGCCGAGAAACGCGGCGAGGGCGGCGAGGACGGACGGAACCAGAGTGAAGAAAAAGCACGGCACCAGACCGCCATCGGCCCACGCGCTCTGCATGGAGACGCCGGGCTCGCAGTAGCTTCTCAGAGACGCCATCCCGACCCCGAGACCCCAAACTGCACAGATTAAACAGAGGGAGGGGGCGGATCAGAGGTTCGGGTGTTGGGCTGCCAATCCAAAGGTTGAGGGTTCAAATCCTAGGTTCACTGAAGTGAGTCCTTGAGCAGGGCCGTTCACCCTCATTGCTTCAGGGGGACTGGCCATGTGTTTGGACCCCAGCCATCAAGTTGAGATACTTTTAAGTCGCATTTTGGATTAATGTCTTTTGGTTTAAAATTAATTCATTATCTTCCGCTTTATCCTCTATTAGGGTCAGGGGGGGGGATTCCCCATGCCCATCCAGGGAAGAATGTTTCGGGCGCTGGGCAGATAGACCCAGGACAGGAGGGCAATCCATCGCTGGGCACACACTCACTCACACAGACACACACTCTATATGGGGCAATTTGGTGAACTCAATTGACCTTGATCCATGTTTTTGGACTGTGGGAGGAAACCGGAGAACCCGGAGGAAACCCACGCGGACACGGGGAGAACATGGAAACTCCACCCAGATGGGGATTCGAACCGGGAATCCCTAGTGCTGAGAGGAGAACATGCTAAACAACTAGGCCACCGTGCCGCCTGGTTTAAAATAATAAAGAAATTATTTTATAACCAAAACATTGTGATTTCATAACATTTCCTCTTATAAACACCTTTTATCGGTGCTATAAGTTACTAAAGCCCTACATCCATCCCTACAGACGTGTACCACACACAGTACATCTTTATAAACAATAATAATTCACTAATATTCAATAGATTCATAAATATTATATTATTAATATTTATTATTGAATGGTTGTGTTAAACTAAACCACCGGTTTGAATGACATGGCACTTTAATTAGGTCACATGACCCGGATTAGACTTCCTAATGCCTCCAGGATTACACATTATACAATAGTTTAAGGATTAATAGATTAGATTAGTAATACATTACTCAGATGGCTTAGTGGTTTAGCATGTTCTCCTCACAGTGCTGGGAATCCAGCGTTCGAATCCCAATCTGGGTGGAGTTTTGCATGTTCTCCCCGTGTCCGCACGGATTTCCTCCGGGTTCTCCAGTTTCCTCCCACAGTCCAAATTGAACGAATTCAAGGTAAACTGAGAGCTCCAAATCGCCCCATATGGCACGTGTCTGTGTGAGTGAGGGAGTGAGTGTGTGTCCAGTGATAGATTGGCGTCCTGTCCTGGGTGTATCTGCCCAGCGCCTGAAACGTTCTCCCCTGGATGGACACAGGGAACCCTCCATTTAGATTAAAGGTTTGTGTTAAACCTAATATATTTACATAAGGCACCAGTTTAAAATGACATGGCACTTTATTTAGGTCACATGACCCAGATTAGACCTCCTCATACCTCCAGGCTTACACATTATACAATGGTTTAAGGATTAATAGATTAAATTAAGAAGAAATGTCTCAATTACGTCACAAATCATCACTGAACATTTAGTCTGAATGACATATTGTACCTTAATAAGACTAAATCAACGATGTTGGTTTCCAAAACCCGAATCCAAACACTTATTAATGAGAATATGGAATATTCTAATGAGACTGATTAATTAATAAAGACTTAATGATGCAGAAGTTGAAATGTCAGAGTTTTAACTCGGTTCAGATGAGATTACACAGGCTGTCAGTCAGATGTGGGATTAAACTCACCCTCGGTGTAAAGCGCAGACTTTATAAATCCTTTCTTAAACTTCAGATTAATGATTTAAACCGCAGATTTCAGACTTCATTACGAATCTCCTTCTCCGTCCTCCATCTCCTACTTCTGACTACTGATCCATTACTCTGGCATCGACTCTCAGACCTCCCGGCTCTACAAGATTTGTTTATCTTTCTAAAATACGTCAACGACACAAAACACAGCTCTGACGTGTTAACAATTTATAAATTATAATGATTAAATATGAATATTAATACATATTTTTCACGCGATAATGTTTTTTATACAACGACCCTTACCATAAAACGTTACAATGTGTGGTAAACTACATTTCCCACAATGTGTTGTAGTCACAAAGACCAATCCGATGCAAGCGTTACATCCGGGTCAACGTTCGTCTCAGCTTCGTTAGATACCTCTCGTCAGGTATGTAATTGATGAAATATACAGCGTCACTAAATATAATAATATAACATAATAATGTCATGCTTTTATGTTGCATAGTTTAAAATGACACAATGAGGTATATCTTTATAAATCCAACGTTTAAAAATAAGCAAGCTCAATAAAATAAGTGAAAAACGAAGAACCACAGAGACAGTGAAGGGGAGGATTTCTCTTTAAAACGCACCAGTTTCTGAGGTAAAATCTTTAAAAATCGTTATGTAAAAAATGTCTAAAGTGCATAAAGATATTAATAAGTAATAATAAATAATATGCCATAAAACGTTACAATTCACGGTAAACTACATTTCCCACAATGTGTTGTAGTCACAAAGACCAATCCGATGCAAGCGTTACATCCGGGTCAACGTTCGCCTCAGATTCGTTAACCTCTCGTTAGGTATGTAATTGATGAAATATACAGCGCCAATAAATATAAGAAAATAATGTCATTCTTTTATGTTGCAGAGTTTAAAATGGCAAAATGAGGTATAACTTTATAATTCCAACGTTTAAAAATAAGCAAGCTTAATAAAATAAGTGAAAAACGAAGAACCACAGAGACAGTGAAGGGGAGGATTTCTCTTTAAAACGCAGCAGTTTCTGAGGTAAAATCTTTAAAATCGTTATTAAAAAATGTCTAAAGTGCATAAAGATATTAATAAGTAATAATAAATAATATGCCATAAAACGTTACAATTCACGGTAAACTACATTTCCCACAATGTGTTGTAGTCACAAAGACCAATCCGATGCAAGCGTTACATCCGGGTCAACGATCGCCTCAGAATCGTTAACCTCTCGTCAGATATGTAATTGATGAAATATACAGCGCCAATAAATATAATAATATAACATAATAATGTCATTCTTTTATGTTGCAGAGTTTAAAATGGCACAATGAGGTATATCTTTATAAATCCAACGTTTAAAAATAAGCAAGCTCGATAAAATAAGTGAAAAACGAGGAACCACAGAAGCCGGTTAGTGAAGCGGAGGATTTCTCTTCAAAATGCATCTGTTTCTGAGGTAAAATCTTTAAAATCATTATTTAAAAATGTCTAAAGTGCATAAAAATATTAATAAGTAATAAGAAATAATATATAATTATAAAAAAAATCGCCTCACGGTTCAAACTGTTAATAACCAAAATGGTTCGGCACTATTTAAATAAATTATGACATTATGCCTGAGTTTATCATTAATACTATGTGATTTAATACGTATACTTTGATTCTTTTCAGTTCACAATGCTGAATTATTTGTATTATCGGTTAAATGATGACGTTTCACGTATATTTTTGTCCTGTAATGTTTAATGTTGAACACTAGAGGGCAGGGTAAGCTCATTTCCTTTCGTTCGGCGCGATTAGCTGCAGTTCCCTTGTTGGCTATAAGGTGTAATAAACATATTTACTCAAAGTTTACTTACGATACCAAGTATTCATTTATTTATTTATTCATTCATTCATTATCTTTCGCGTAATCCTTTACCAGTGTCGCGGGGGGGGGGGGTTCCTATGTCCATCAGGGGAGAACGTTTCGGGTGCTGGGCAGATACACCCAGGACAGGGCACAGGACACAAACACACACTATATAGGGCAATTTACATTATTTAATTCATCTTGAATCCATGTTTTTTTGTCTATAGGAGAAAACATGAGGACCCAGAGGAAACCCACGTGGACATGGGAAGAACATGGACTCAACCCAGATCGGGATTCGAACCGGGAATCCCCTAACCCTAAGTATATACACTAAGTATTCCATTATGATATTATACACAACATTTCAGGTTCTTTTTAACTAATTGCATTGGAGGGCTAAGCACTCCTTGGAAAACAAGCATGACCTCAAACCTACTCAAGACCTCTGGATTAATTATTAATACATTATCCAACGTTCAAATCCAAATTAATACCGTTCTACCATGAATAGACATGGGAACCGTGACCCTAGTAAAGGATTAAAAGGAAGATAATGGATGGATAGTTCTAAATCTTAGTTCATTTAGAAGTAAGGGCCAGTTTGTAATCACTGTTTTTGATGCATTAAGGTTTTTTAATTGTCATATAGATATTACAAACTCTTCTATCATAAAACCACAGTTCACTCTGCATTTTATTCAATGTGTTAAAGAAAAAACAGAGCACTGGCAGGCTGGTCCCGGTACCGGACCTGCAACTGTTGAAGTCAAAATATCCCCGTATGTCATCAATTCACTCTTCTCCACTTCTCCACAGATCTTTTATATTATATACATATAATTATATATTATTTTATTATTATGTAGTCGCGATCATAACATTTATTCAGATTTATTATCTCAAGATAATGCCTTAAAAATAATAATAACACATGTCCTCTTTGGGCATCCGTAGGAGTCAGTTCAGGAGTCAGGACCCATCTGGTTGTTTGTAGGATGATGTAAACACACTTCATTTTGATTAGCGAGTCTTTATTGTAAGATATTTTATGATATCGCTGTTTTTAAAGTTCATCTACCCTCCACAGCTCTTTCTTTTATTTGCACTGCATCGGGGGGGGGGTTGTAATATCCGGCGCTCCAGAGGTGCTAAACGCTGCTGTTTGTTTGCTCTGCATGTTAGAGATCGGGGAACCGGAGGGGGCGCGCCGTGGCTAAGCGAGATAAGTGCAGAGGTTCAAAAGGTGCTCGCGCAGAAAATCCTGTTTGCACGTCGGACAAAATGAGGAACTGCGATAATTAAGAGGATCCATGCAAACAGGAAACGGCTCTCTCATAAATATCATAGAGGACGTTCCCCCGAAAGTCAGACCTGGAGGTGAGAAGCAGGATATTAGGTTGGATCTGGGACTAATTAAACAGATAAGAGGAGCGCAGGTTGTCGCCGGGTTCTCCGGTTTCCTCCCACAGTCAAAAATACATGGGTTCAAGGTAAATAAACTGTGCTCCAAATTGCCCCATATAGTGTGTGTGGGTGTGTGTCCAGTGATTAATTGGCGCCCTGTCCTGTGTGTATCTGACCAGCACGCAAAACGTTCTCCCCTGGATGGGCATGAGCGAAACCCTCCTATCCCCACCACCACCACCAGGGTATAATAAATTTATTTTGATGTAAATGTCAGTAGGTGACACTGTGGATTAGTAATTAGCATGTTCTCCTTGGGGAGTTTCCATGTTCTCCCTGTGTCCATTTCGGTTTTCTCTGGGTTCTCCGGTTTCATCCCACAGGCCAAAAACATGGATTCAAGGAGAACAGGCCACTCTAAATTGCCCTTTCATAGTGCACATGTGTATGGATTTTCAGGGGTGTGTGTCATTGAGACAGCTCTGGGGTTCTACAGAGTGTGTGATAGGCCCTGGTTTGGTTTCTACACAGAGCACCTAGGCTCCATACTGTGTGGATTTTGCATGTTCTCCCTGGATTTGTTTTGGATGTAAAATTGCACCACATATGGATGTCTAATGTCTAATCATTATCCTCCATTTAATCCTCTACTTCGGGTCATTGGGGGGGGGGGTTCCCATGTCCATCCCCATCCAGGAGAGTTTTGATGTTTTGGGCGCAGGGCAGATACGCCAAGAAGAGTGCGGCAAGCAATGCTGGACACACTCACACTATATAGGGGCAATTTAGAACACCAGATTGACCTTGAATCCATGTTTTTGGTCTGTGGAAGGAAACCGAAGAACCCATGGAGAGGACATACAAACTCCACCCAGATCTGGATTCGAACCCGGATGCCCAGCGCTGAGAGGCGGTGGTGCTGCCCCCCTGTGGAGGTGTGTGTCGTGCTGCTCAGGGTTCAGCCATCAGTCAGATGGACCGCACTTCGGAAGACGGTGGGACTTGGGCGATGCGGTCAGTAATAAATCCACTCTGTTGTTCTTCATGTTCTGGCCGTAATGCATTTTCGGCGTTTGATGTATCGTCCCAGACGGATAAAGGTCAGTAAACATGAGGACATGCCGTTCTTCATCCATTATTGGACCCGCAGCAGATTAGCTGCATCATTTCCTCATGGTTCTCGATGTCATGTCTTCGGTGGCCGTGGATCCCTCATCGTTTAGGGGTTATTAATAGAACGAGGCCGAGTAATCCGAACTCGGGGGCCATTAGACACGCTAAGAGGGACTTAATTGTTTCCTTTAGTGTCTGGAATTAAGGCCCGTAAGAGGAGGGTAATTAAATTGCTCCCTACTTTATAAACCCCGTTACTCCGCGGATCAGTTCGTTAGGACGAGACTCGTCTCCGCTCGAGACGGAGAGCCCTTCGTCTTCCTCATCGACCTTCCCCGGGTTAATCGAAGACGTCAGGATCTGCGAGGGAGGGGAAAATGATTCACTGTCTTCCAACATTATGGTCATCAAACGATCTGTCGTTAATGGAACCTATGGCTTTAGTGGAACCTCCCGAATGTCTTGTAGTTCTACAGTTCCATTCTGTCCTCTGTCCACTCTGTTCTCTGATGATCTGCACCATGCATAGAGCAGGTGTTATTGGGGTGGTGGGTGGTTCTCGGTACTGCAGTGACACTCACATGTGTGTGTGAGGGTGAGACTTGTCTTCCTCATCGACCTTCCTCTGGGTAATCGAAGACGTCCGTTTCTGCGATGGAGGGGACATGATTCAATGTCTTAACTTTATGGTCTTCAAACGATCTTTGGTTAATGGAACCTATGGCTTTAGTAGAACTTCCCGAATGTCTGTTGTAGCTCTACAGTTCCATTCTGTAGTCCATCTGATTGTCCTCTGTCCACTCTGTTCTTTGATGACCCACATTATGGACAGCACCAGTGTTATTGGGGTGGTGGGTGGTTCTCGGTACTGCAGTGACACTCATATGGTGGTGTAGGTGTGTGTATGTTGCCCTTCACTTCATTACACACTCCTCCACCTTATTGCTCCATCAGTGATCACATGATGCCGCAGACAAGATGATGGTAGGGGGTTACTACGGAAACAAACCACCACCTCAAGCCCTGAATAATATGTACGGACAACCTGATGGACTACAGATCTACTGAACTACAAAGTCGATCTGTTTGATACATGGTAACACTGAGATCAAAGGATATGTTGTGTATGATGTGTGTTTGGATCTAACGTTTTCCAGACTCTGTGCTTTGATGAACGAAAGTCGAAGGCTGATTCTAGAACCGGAACCGAAAGCCCATGAAATTCTTGAGAACCGTAACGCCGTCAGGCAGCGTCTCAATGAGACGTTAGAACGCAGACGTGTGTTCTGGAAACACAACACCGGTATTGTTCTAAAGTCGCTCTCCCATTTGGGGGAACGTGTTCTTTTTTTTAGCCCCACGGGAGAACCGAACGGCAGCGCCGCTGTCGGTTCCGTTACGGTTCGAGGCGTCGACTGCCGTTCTCTGAACTTCAGAACCCGAAATGTTTCAGAGTGCATAGCGAGCTCCCGAGTTCTCACATTCACACAACCGGACTTCACTGTGATGTTAATGAGCCCGACGACGACGTGGCCATAACGCAGCCACAACGCGGCGGAAACCTCCCATCAGTCATACGGTTACGGCGCCGCCAAAACTAACAGCACACTCTTTATTCTGCAGACGAACCTCGCTTGCTCGCTCACTCTCTCACTCTGCCGTCCTGATGGTTGGTGCTGGAGGAGGAGGAGGAGGAGGAGGAGATGCCGGGATAGGTCAGTGGTTCCTCTTGGGGTATTTACAGCTACACTGTAGGAACAAAGGTATTCGGACACGATGTTGGCGTGAGTTTGAGGGAGTTTTTAAGACTGCCCCATAGACTGCCCCAGAGTCTGCCCCAGAGTTTTGTTTTTATTTATTTATTTTTAAAGACTGCCCTTCTCCAGAATCTGCCCCAGAGTCTGCACTAGAGTCTGTACCAAAGTCTGCCCCAGAGATTGCCCCAGAGTTTCCCCCAGAGATTCCCCCTGATTCGAGGACTGACCCTGTGGTGTTTACAGTACCCTGTGGTTCGTAATGATGTATAAATGAATATTGGAGTGAAACAGCGCCCCCCTCTGATGCTGTATGATGCGTTATGGAGGCTGAAGCCGTTCCTCTGCACCGTCTGACTTCACATTTATAAACTCTGCAGTGTTTACGCTCTGTAATTACAGCTATTCATCATTACGGCCTCATGTGGACACGGGGCAGCGGAGCGAGCTATTTTACCAAATGTAAGACACGGCCCATAAAGCTTGGTGGCACCGACCTGAGAGGCCCATTTGCTCCTGCTGCAAGGTTCACTTCCCGGTGAATTGATCTGTTTTTGCCAGAACAGAAGGCGCAATGTCGCGGGGTAATAAACTGGTGTTCTGGAGTATCACACATGTGCCAGACTTCGGAATGCAGCGGGGATACAACGCCTTTACGATCCTGTGTGCCGTGTATACAAAACGCTGCATTTATGTTGGACAGGTGGCGCTGCAGTCCCGCAGGACCACCTCCATGAACTCTATAGTTCTACTAATTTTAGAAAATGGACTCCTGATCACACAAT
>JAFMOD010000176.1:191969-216845 GCA_019802435.1 Corydoras maculifer
AGGACGTACAAATAAAGGCTCGCGTTCGTTTCGTCTCCGATTCTTCACCAGTCACCTGCTTCATTGTTGTTTCCGTCACAGATTAACGAACGCCGGGGCCCGCTGCGCCCCCCCCCCCCATGAATAATTAAAGTCCCTCTGTTTGGTTTAATAAACTCTCTGTTGTTATTGGACGTCAGAATGGAAAGCCTGCTGTTAGGGGGGGGGGGCTGTAGGGCTTTATTCCAGCGTTCGTGTCTACTTTTCCGGGATCCGGCATGTGGGGTAGGGGTGTTCACACTAGAGTCACAGCGCCACCTGGAGACCTTTGTATCTGAATAATAACGCCGTCGCGCGTCGGGTTTTCCGTCGTGTCGCGTGATGAGCATTGATAATGAAACGCGGCGCCGTCGACGACGGAGGCCAACGACAGGAAGTCGATACGAGAGTTCATTAGCGAAGGTCTTAAGTACCGCACCTTAATCTGTGCGGGTTCCTCAGGCCTGGTGGGGGTTGGGGGGGGGTCGCAAGTGGTTCCTGCACATCGGCTGCACATGGCGTTCAGATGATTCGTCCTGAAGCTCCGTTATTCAGCGGTCACACTCTGTTCAGATCTCATACGGACCGTGTAAGCGTCAGAACGTGGGGGGTGGGGTGGGGGCTGGGTAGGGTGGTGGTCGGGGGCTGGGTGGGGGTTCTACCCCGTCCCTCCACATGACCCGAACAGAACGTCGGCTTTGGGAGATTTAATACGTTCTACTTTTATTATCGTTGGAACAAAACGTACACCTCCTGTTTCCAGTCCAGTTTCAGTTTCTTGAATCTGATTGGCTGAGCCGTCTGTCCATCGTTGACATTGACACACCCCTCTGACCGCTTCACATTAGTATCAGTGCGTGATATACGGTACATTATTTTATGGAACATTATATATAAGTCATAAAATACAGATTAGTATAAACAGTGAGGGGTGGCACGGCGGGCGTGGTGGTTGGCATGTTCTCCTCTCAGCGCTGGGGATTTTGCATGTTCTCCCCGTGTCCACCTGGGTTTCCTCAGGGTTATTCGGTTTCCTTCCACAGTCCAAAAACATGGATTCAAGGTAAATGGAATGCTCTAAATTGCCCCATATAGCATGTGTGTGTGAGCATGTTCTCCTCTTAGCTCTGGGGATCCAGGTTCGAATCGCAATCTGGTTGGAGTTTGCATGTTCTCCCTCCCTCTTTCCTTAGGGTTCTTCGATTTCCTCCCACAGTCCAAACACATAGATTCAAGGTAAATTGAATGCTCTAAATTGCCCTAAGTAGTGTGAGTGTGGGTTAGTTTAAATTGCGGCACGGTAGCTTAGTGTTTTGCATGTTCTCCTCTTAGCTCTGGGGGTCCAGGTTCGAATCCTGGTGGCGTTTGCTGTAAGTGAGGGGAGAACGAACGGAGGGTCCTGATAGGATAATAAATCGTCCCTCGATGTCCCGATTGGAACCCGTCTCAGTCCACCGGCTGATGAATGCCGAAGTTAAGCCGCGCGCCGGATCGTCATCGATCAGGCGGTCGCTCTGCGGCACCGCGTCCGCCGCAGCTCTGTGTAATCCGCCGTCCTCGGCAGGTCCTGGAATTACTGCACCCCTTTGCCAAACTCCCCCACCCCACGCGGGGGCATTGGCAGTGTTGGGTGTTTACCTCCTCACGCCTTCAGCTCTGTGATTATCCGGCGGTCGTGTCGGCGATGTAAACGGCTGATTTTCCACCGTGACGGCGCCGCGGCGCGTGGCCGCCATGATAAGCAGATGGCAGATGGTGTTGGTGCTGTCCGACTCCGGGAGCCTGGGTTTGAGCCACTTTGTCTAATTAGACGTGGAGGAGTGAAACATATTCACCTGGTGCTAATTGATTTTCTCTTCGTACTCCAAAAATAAAAAACAGGTGAAAACAGAAAAATCTTTTTTTATGAAAACATGAAAGGATTCATACGACGTGAGAACTCCGCCCAGCGCCCGGCGTGGAGAACATGCTCATGCACGGCCACCGAGTGGATTTACAAAGTGGATCTGATCAGAAAGAGGGGGGTGTGTCTGATGAATATTAACACTTTAATGATGACCCCAGGGGTGTGGTGGTGTGAGTGGTTGGCATGATCTCCTCTCTGCGCTGGGGATCTAGGTTTAAATCCCAATCTGGGTGGAGTTTGCATGTTCTCCCCATGTTTGTGTGGGTTTCCTCCATGTTCTCCGATTTCCACCCATAGTCCAAAAACATGAATTCAAGGTGAATGAAAGTTGGCTGCTCTTAATTGCCCCATATAGTGTGTGCATGTGAGAGGCCTGTCTTGGAGCCTGAAACGTTCTCCCCTGGATGGGCATGTGGAACCCCCTCCGCCCCCTTGACCCTAATATAGGATTTAGCAGAAGATAATGGATGGAAGATTACCCCCTACCAGCAGTCCCCTGACCCTCCTGCACCCCCCCCCACCCCTGGACATTACACTGTGAAACACTGAATTAAATAACTTTATAAATCATAACTCATCAGCGAGGGAGGGCACAGTGGCTTAGGGGTTGGCATGTTCTCCTCTCAGCGCTGGGCATCCAGGTTCGAATTCTGATCTGAGTAGAGTTTGCATGTTCTCCCCATGTCCATGTGGGTTTTGTCCAGGTTCTCCGGTTTCCTCCCACAGTCCAAAAACATGAATTCAAGGTAAATTAAATGCTCAAAATTGCCCCATATAGAGTGTGTCTGTGGGAGTAAGTGTGTGCCCAGTGATAGATCGGCGTCCTAAAACGTTCTCCCCTGAATGGGCATGGGAAACCCCCCCCCGCCACCCTAGTAGAGGATTAAGCAGAAGATAATGAAGGAATGAAGATGTGAGCGGAATGCGAATAGTCTGTGGTTTGTTCAGGGTGAGGTTCTGATTTAACGAACTGTGGCCTATAGGTGGCACTGTTTACCTGATCAACCGTCATAAACAATCAACTGATGTTCCTAAAGTTCTCAAGGGCTTGTCTTAAGTACACTTTAAAGGTACTTTGGTTTTAGTATTTCGATTTAACGCCACTTTTTACAGCTACTAAGGGAACTACACTCCCAGGCCGCTTTATTAGGTACACTCGCTCATTGTTCCTTTAACCAGATCCTCTAACCGTACAGGTCCACGTTGTAGTCCTACAGTTCCATTCTGTAGTCCACCCGTTACTCTATATACTCTGTTAGTCGCTTTTACTTTGTTTAATGAGTGGGACCTTAATTATTAGGGTGGTGGATGAACCTGAACACATGGTGGCGGTGTGTTTCCTGTCATACGAACCAAATAGCAAAATGATTTTGGTTCCTTTGCTCAGATGTGTTATGGGATGTGTCGGTATGAGGGCTACTGTGACATCCATGTGACACGCCGTTCTTCATCCCGTGTCCCGCACCACTGGGAAAGGCTCTGATCAGAACCAGGACCTCGGGATCTAATTCCCCAGCTCCCCGGCTGAGCCGCGGCGGAGTTGAGGGAGGTGAAGAGCGAGCCGGCGCTCCAGCTGCCGCGTCATTGTTTAAATCTCGGAGAACGGCACGGTGTAAGGTTCCGCGCATGCAGATGTCAATCTGTTCTCTTTATCAGCCCGCAGTCATGTGAAATGAATCAGCGTGAATTCCACTCAAAGGCGCTACAGAAGCCCTGTGTGACATTTCCGAGACATTTGCCTCCTAAAGATCTTGACATTTCCATTTCGCTTTCTCCAATAATAAGCTGCGACTTGAATAACTGCCTTAAACGTCTCTTGGTCTGGAGGCCTTTGTGTTGAGTTTCTGATCTGAGGGATGAGGAGCGTTCAGATGTGTTCGATGCAAAACGCAGAAATCAAACCATTTATTCATAAATCTTTGGTGCAAAGTCATAATAATAATAATAATAATAATTAAGAGGTTTGGGCAAGAAGTGCTCGCACAATAAATATAATAAAGGGCCCTCTGCATGAGCAGCAGGGGGCGTGGCATAATTGTACAATGACCCAGCACTGAGTAACCCATAAAGTTTTATACATTATTTTTAATATGCTCAGTGCTGGGGCATTATTTGGGCTATAGGGGGTTGTTGGGTTAGTGGTCGATGGGTTAATGGGTTGTTGGATCGGTGGGTTGCTGGGTTAATGGGTTGTTGGGTCCATGGGATTTTAGTTAGTTGGGTTTTTAGGTTGCTTGGCTATTGATATGAGTTAGTGGGATGTTGTGTTGGTTTATATTGGATTGTTGGGTTAGTGGGTTGTTGGGTCAATGGAATGTTGGGTAAGTGAGATGTGAGATAGTTGGGTTAATGGGATTTTGGTCAGTGGGATGATGAGGGATGTTGGGGTGTTGATTTCATGGGTTGTTGGGTTGTAAGGTTGTAGGTTTAGTGTGTTGTTAGGTTAGTTGGATGTTGGGTTGATGGGTTAGTGGATTGTTGCGTCAGTGGGTTGCTGGGTTAGTGGGTTGTTGGTTTAATAAGTTGTTTGGTTGTTGAGCATCAATTTAATTTAATATGTCATTGTTAATGAACTAGTTAGTGTTAGTGTTGGGGCATTATTTGTTATTTGGGGTCAGGTGCAGTAGAACCCGTGTCGACATCTTTACATGCAGGCCCAAAGTTTCAGAACCTGATTTCCATTAAGCTCCTGTTGATCATTTTACCGTCTCTATACTTTTGATCACGTGCTGTTAGTTTGGTTTTAATAAAAGGTCCCGCGGTGTTTGGATTATTTACGACATTAGGACGTCCAGTCATCAGTCCGAACTGAGCTCCACAGGGTACCCCCTCTTATTGGGACGTGCCCCCCGCCTGAGGAACGTGTCACTGAGTTCCTCCAGAACAAATCAGACTTTTATGGCGGATAACTCAATGACAGCCAATTTGCCAAAGGGATCTATTTTTTTATTTCATTTCTACTTTACACATCTTTCTTCCTTTTTTACAAGGCAATTTATTTGGGAGCCAGGCGTGTGTGGGAGGCATTAAGATCCCCTCCAAATCACCAAGGCCAGATTACGGCACCCGGCAGCAAAAGACCTGAAGAGGAGAACGCCATAATTCAGCACGCTGACAGATGAAGTGGTGAGATTCGCATTAAAGCTTTAAAGGAGGTTCGAGATATTAAATTATGGATTCTCCCTGTTTCTGTTACTCCTGAGGTCTGAATAGCTTATGAACATAAGTCACGAATCCGAACGTTTAAAGAGAACATCAGAGGAACGAGCGCTGCGTCTGAGAGCCAAAAAAATATACCATTGTTTTAAAATTGACGCCATTAATAACGCGGGGCTTAAAACACGACCTCGTTCTGTTCAACTGAAACAATTAAACATTAATTTAAACATTTAAATAACGCTAATGCTGGGGTGTTGGTTTAATGGGATGTTGGGTTAGTGGGTTAGGGAGTTGTTAGGTTAGTGGGTTGGTGGATTGTTGAATTGTTTGGTTATTGGGTAGTTGGGTTAGTGGGTTGTAAGATTGTTGGGTTACTAAATTATTGGGGTGTTGGATTGTTGGGTTAATGTATTATTAGGTTTTTGGGTTGTTGGTTGGGTGGGTTATTGATGTGTCAGATTGTTGGGTGGGTGGGCGGGCTGTTGGGTTAGTGGATTGTTAGGTTGTTGGGGTGTGGGGTAGGTGAGTTCTTGGGTGGGTTATGGGTTGTGTGGATTATTGGGGTGTAGAATTTTTGGGTCGTTGGGGTCTTGGGTAGGTGTTGGTAAGTCTGTTGGGTGTGTTATTGGTTTGTTTGGTGTGTGGGGTGTTGGGTGGGTGGGTTGTTTGGTGTGCAGGTAACAGAATTAGACCTCAGCAGCGATATCGATCCACATTAATGTTTCCGGTGTTCTGCCCTGAAGCCTCAGACGGGGACGGACGGTTTGTGGCATCGCGGCCGTTAAACTCCCGGAGCGTGAAGAGGCTTTAAAGGTGTAAACAGCAGCAGAGCGCCGCTCAGCGCAACAAACACCTTAAAACATCCGAGACCCGAACATGCAAAAGGACACGGCGAGTTCACCCCGGAAACGACGAGGGGGGGGGGAGTCTTCATCACACACAACCTGAGGCTTCACAACCTGAGAACACCAACAGCAGGTTTTCTAAACCAGCATGACAGTTAATATATGGAGTTGGTATGTTCTCCCTGTTCATTAGGAGGCGTACGTATGGGTGACCTCACAGTTCTGGTCCCAACTCCGGATAACGGAGGAGTGGTGTCAGTTCCAAAACGTCTGATGTTTGAGATGTTCTCCAAGTGTCTACGAACAGGCCTTCTGTAGAGTTGTGCGCACTGAGCGACCCCCGCCCCCCCGTTTCCTTGAGAACATCCCAAATCCCATCCCGCTCCATCGCTCTTTTCCAGTCGGAGGAATCCTTCAGCACCGTCGGCTCGGAGGCCAACCCGAAGAGAGAACTTCAAAGCCCGAGCAGAACATGGAGGGGAACGCTGGCCCTTCGGAGCAGGAGGAAGGGAAGGAAATGGAGAAACTTGCCACTCCTCTGAACTCTGTCAGCGCAGCTGCTCTTTGATGTGTCCTGAAGCACATGTTAGCACGTGGGGGGGGGGGTTCTAAAGCTTCGCATGGGAAGCATTACGCTTGGACATGCTGGCGTCCGATCCGAGGGCCCCGTCTGGTATCCTGCCTTAGTGGAGGCCTCGGGTTCCTGACGATGCGAGGCCACCGCGGTCGGCCCTCGGCGATGAATTCCAGGTTCCACGGCCATCGCCACGTCCGTTTTGGCTCCGGTCGTGTTCCAGAAGATGATGGGTGTGATGATCCTTCATCTGCACTGAAGGTCTTCACACCCAGACGTCATGGCGGCGCGAATGATGGACGAGCGTACGGAAACAAACGCCGACAACGTTTAAGTCCAGCATGAGTGAGACGGATTAAATATCCCATTAATCACCTCAAGACACCCCCCCAGTCTGCCTAAAGATGAAGGACCTTGGAGATGCCTTCTAATCCAAGAATTCCGGTGTCTCCTCCGGTCTCGCAGGTTGGATGAAGAACTTGATGGTCCCACATGAAGCCCTGACCTCAACCTCATCCAATCTTGAAGTAGAACTTCTGAGGTTCTCTCTGAGTATTTTTGTATTTCTAACTTTAAGGAATTTTCAGGAGTCTACTGTGGAATTAGAACCCACTCATCAGACTCGTACAGTGATGGAGGAGTGGGAGGCCGTCTGGGGAACCTTTCCTGACTGGTTTAGATAAGAACCTGGATTCATGACCCGACGTTCTGAGATGTTCTCTTTAGGAAGAACGTCTTCATTCAACCCCCTTAAAATCCCAGACATCTGAAGACGTAATTAGCTCCGAGGTTCCCAGACCCATTTTTCATCCCTGCGCCGTAAACGAGTAATTAATGTTGTTCATTATGGGATGCGGGTTATTCATTAAGGCGGAGTGTGTTTGTGTTGGATGAGGATCAGGGTTCTCTACGGAACCGCAGGTTGTTGTTCATATTTTTTTTATTATTGTGTAATTCTTCTCCCTCACATCTCGAGCCGGGATGTTCCTCGGCCTTCGGATCTCTTTTATCTTTGGAGCTGAATGACGGGAAGCCGCCGGGGGCCCTTGTGGATCGTGACGGCCCCTCGCAGGAAGAGAAAGGCCACTCGGACGACCCCCGAGCGCCAGTGAGAGACGAGACGGACGGCGGCCGCGAGGTCGACGCCTTGTTTATCAGGAGCAACATCAGCAACTTTTTATGTCCAACCAGCAACCTGGAAGGAAGCGACGCTCCGACTCTCAGAACATCAGAACGGCCCGGCGCTCCGGGGCTCAACTGCTGACTAAGGCCATTCGGCTCCCGAGGCGCAGAAAGCGTTGTCCTCATGTGTGTTCTACACGGGCCGGGGTTCTGACCTCAGACCAGTCCGGAACGGACCTCGTTCAGCGGAGTCTGCAATTTGCTTCTCAAAAACGACCCTCATCTGCAACGCTTAGAACCTGTTTCCTAAAACAGTTTGTCTACATGGCCTGAGAACCTCTATCCTTTTGTGTGTCTCCCGCCTTTTTTTTTTTTTTGCCTTTTTTTTTTTTTTGTGTGTTTGACATGTTTTTTGTGTTTCCCACATGTCTTTCATGTTTTGTGCATGATTTTTTTTGTGGGGTTTTTTTGTGCAACGTGCTAACCACTAAGCCACCGTGCCGCTTTTTATTTATTTATTTATTTACTTTTTTTTTTTTTTTTTTTTTTTTTTTTTTTTTTTTTTTTTTTTTTTTTTTTTTTTTTTTTTTTTTTTTTTGGGGGGGGGGGGGGGGGGGGGGGGGGGGGGGGGGGGGGGGGGGGGGGGGGGGGGGGGGGGGGGGGGGGGGGGGGGGGGGGGGGGGGGGGGGGGGGGGGGGTTTTTTTTTTTTTTTTTTTTTTTTTTTTTTTTTTTTTTTTTTTTTTTTTTTTTTTTTTTTGTATTTTGTGAAATTTTTCTGCTTTTCCTACATTTTTTTTGTGGGTCTTCCACATGTTTTAAGCATTTTTTGTGCATTTCCCTAGTTTTTTTGCAATTTTTTTGTTTTTTTTGTGCATTTTGCCCATTTTTGGTGTGTTTTAGGCATTTTGTTCATTTCTCACATCTTTTGTGGGTTTTTTCACATTACTTGTGTTTATTTTATGAACTTTGTGCGGTTTTCACATTTTGTGTTTTTTTGGTATTTTTTTGTGTGATTTTCATGTGTTTTGTGAGTTTCTTCTACATTTTTTCTGCGTTTTCCATGTGTTTTGTGTATTTTTTTTTTTGTGCGTGGTCCTGGTTCTCATGAGGCGTCTTGAGTTCGCACTCCTGAGCGTACAGCGTCGTGTCGTTAATGAGACGCGGCGTTCGCAGCACACGCTGTTTAACACCTCGCCGTGTCGACGTGAGAACCCCTCCGGCCGCCGGCCCGCCTCCACCGCACACCCGTCTTTCTTATTAAGGCAATTAACTGTACGGCGTTAATGAATGTAGTCGCTAATTGCTCAGATCAACATCAGGCGCCTGCACGCTTCAGCCAGACTCTAATCCGCTGTTGCCACGGTTACCTCGTCCGCCAGCGCCGCCCTGCTGCCCGAGGTGCCACGGGAACTTTAATTAAGATGTTTTTAAATTAAGGAAGCTGGTTTGGGTGTGAGGGACACGTCCCTCCCTCTGTGTAGGGTGCTGCGGGGGATTTGGGACGCAGCCGCTCCGTTGGGTGAAGGAATGCAAAATTGTTTGGACTTGTCTGTTTACACAAAACATGGAGTTCATGATCTCCGAGTTCCACTCGACTTCACGCTCCGTGTTCCTCTCGTGACTCCATCGCAGCAAGATAAACAGATCGCCCCCCCACCCCACCCCATCCCCTCTGTACAGCGTGGTATCCACATGGAGGTTTTGTATGAGGGTGGATGTGACCGTCCGGGCCGTCGCAGCGGTACCTGGTGGCCGTCTGGGTTTGAATACGTTACTCATTAAACGTCCCGCAGCCCCAGCTCGGGGTTAACCCATCGTTGCTCGTCCGGTGAAACGCGTGAGGAGTGTCGCCTCCAGTTCTCCGGTGGAGGTGGGCGGGGCTTATTATTGACCGGTGAGTTAGTGATTGCAGGAGAACCATCTCGCCACGGTCAGCGCCAGTTCCTCTTCAGTCCACAATGGGCCTTTGAGAATGCCCCGCCGTGGCTTTCATGTGGGTTCTTTGGGGTTGAAATTCAGCCGGGGGGCGGGGTGCATTCTGGAGGTTTTTCGGGCCGCTGAAGAATTAGACGCAGCGTTTCCACTCTGCTGCGGTGAAGGTTTGAGGTCTCGGCTCGCCGCCGCCTGTCAGAGACAAACGTCTTTGTTTCCGTCTTTGGTTGTTTTGACTAAACGCAGGTTCGAGTTGTTCATCGCGTCTGGTTTAATGAACAAACATCGTCCTACGTTTACACCATGTGCACCAAAGTGTTAGGACACGCCCCTTTTCGTGTTGTGCTGATGTCACGCATTGCAGGGAAAACACTGTGCTTATGAGGGGAATTTGCATGTTCTCCCCAGGCTCCAGTTTCCTCCCATCCACCCATTTATTATCTTCAACTTAATCCTCTACTAGTATTGTACACAGTTTTGGGGGGGGGGGTTGATTCCCTATGCCCTTTCAGGTGAGAACGTTTCGGGCGCTGGGCAGACACACTTAGGACAGGACGCCAATCTATCACTGGGCACACACTCACTCACACACACACTCTATATGAGGCAATTTAGAGCTGCCATTTTACCTTAAATCCATGTTTATTAACACATTCATTCATTATTTTCTCCTTTATCCTCTACGAGGGTCTTGGGGAGGGGTGTTGGTTTCCCCATGCCCATCCAGGGGAGAAGGTTTCGGGCGCTGGGCAGACACACCCAGGACAGGACGCCAATCTATCACTGGGCACACACTCACTCACAAAGACACACTCTATATGGGGCAATTTAGAGCAGCCATTTCACCTTAAATCCATGTTTTTTTTTTTATATCATGGTACGAAACCGGAGAACCCGAAGGAAACCCACTGAGGACACGGGGAGAACATGCAAACTCTTGAAGTGTTACCTTAGATCATATTGTCTATTCATTAAGAAATGCATCTAAAGGTCAGACACCGATGATGGACGAGAGGACCACCTCATCTCACTCACTCTCAGACATACTCTATATGGGGCAACTTAGAGCATTCAATTTACCTTAAATCCCATGTTTTTCAGACCGTGGGAGGAAACCGGAGAACCCGAAGGAAACCCACACGGACACGGGGAGAACATGCAAATTCCATCCAGCTCAGGATGTGAACCTGGATCGGGGCAAAAACACGTGGCTTTGTGAATTAGAGAGCGAATTTTGAATGTGTTTGCTTTGTGACGGACAGATGCCTTTTCCCTTTGAGCACTGGGATAGGCTCTAGTGCTCTCGTGCTGTAGAAATGAATGATTAATGCCGACACACATGCCGTCACGCACATTAACCCGGTGTGAAGGATCCCGACCGAAGGGACCGTCAGTGACCCGTCGATACGTCCAGGTCTGACCCCCCTTCCCCCAGTAACCAGTAACCTCGGAACGGAGCACTTCCCTCCTGAAAGAGGAAGATGTTCCGTTAACGCCGCCCTGCAGTCACCCACTGGAACGTCTGAACTCGTGTCTATTTGAACATCAGTAACCTGCGTGCGATTTCAGGAGCCGTTCTCGGGGGCCGGGGCCCGGGGGCCGGGGTCGCCTCCCTCCGTGTGTTGATGCGGTTGTTAGAGGCTCATTTCCGCAGCGCTGAGTCGCTTATTTCCCAGCGGGCGAGAAAGAAAACAATTCTCTTACACACCTGCGGAATGAAGGCGACCCCGGCCTGACATCGGCGGTTAACTGGTGAAATGAGGCTCGTCACTCACCGGCGGCGCAGCAGAGAGATGGAGATCAGATTAAACGGGATAGGACCGAGGAGTCACGAGAATCTGAGTAAAGAACCGATGCTGAAGAAACCAGACGTCAGACATTTAAACCAAAGAAAAACAATTTAATTTAATCTAACGAAGATTTATTCTAGTGTTTTGTAGCTCACACAATTATCCTCCTCCATCCTTAATGTTTGACCCTCTTTTATCCATTATGGTTGACCCTCCTCCATTTTTTAAAGTCGACCCTTCTCTATTTTTTACGGTTGATCCTCCTCCTTACTTTACGGTTGACCCTCCTCCTTACTTTACGGTTGATCCTCCTCCATTTTTTAAGGTTGACACTCCTCCATTTTTTTAAGGTTGACCCTCTTTTATCTTTTATAGTTGACCCTCCTCCATCCTTTATGTTTGACCCTTTTACGGTTGACCCTCCTTCATCTTTTAAAGTTGATCCTCCTCCATCCTTTATGGTTTAAATTCCCCCATCCTTTGCGTTTGTCCTTTACGGTTGATTTTTTAAGATTGACCCCCCCTCCATCCTTTATGGTTGACCCTCCTCCTTACATTAAACTTAACCCTCCTCCATCCTTTATAGTTGACCGTAGTACCGCCCCCCCCTTGTTTTTTTTTTTTTTAAGATTGACCCTCCTCCATCCTTTACGTTTGATCCCATAATAATTATTCTCCATCCTTAGAAGGTGGTACCGCCCCCTTCGATGCTTCGACCCCTCCGAAGGTCCCTGGTTATAACTAATGAATAATAAACTCAGACATTGTTCTCAGGAACAGAGATGTTGTGATACGGTTGTAGTCGCGGTGAGCTCCACCGGCTCCATTAACTCTGTTCTCCGCTCAGCAGCATTCGATGGTTCCACCATCTGTCAGGGCCGTTTTGTTCGTCGGCGTAACGGCCACCGCGGGACCGTCGGCGACGTCGTAAAACCATCGCGTGTGCCAGGAACGTTTAGACGCCCGTCTCCGCCTCCCGCGCGAGCGCCATGACAGTTCATTATTCGCTCTGAATGAATATGCTAATGCTGCATTACAAAACCCCGTAACACAGATGGGAGTCCATATGGAATCCTCGTCCTCCACCACGCCTCCGTGTGTCCCTCACGTCAGAGCCCGTCGGTTGATTATTAGTTATCATTTAAACCATTCAGCCTCTTGATCGGCACCATGTGACATCATGACGACATCACGTTTCTGAATTGATACTGAGGCAGATCCATCCATTATCTTCCCGGGTGGGGGCTTCCGGGAGAACGTTTCGGGCCCTGGACAGATACACCCAGGACAGGGGGGGCAATCTATCACTGAGAGCACTCACTCACACAGACACACTCTATATGGGGCAAGTTGGAGAACTGTTTTTGGACTGTGGGAGGACACCCACACAGACACGGGGAGAACGGAGAATGGAAACTCCACCCAGATGGGGATTGGAACTGGAAATCCCTAGTGCTGAGAGGAGAACATGCCAATCACTAAGCCACCATGCCGCCCCAAACACGCTCTATATGGGGCAATTTGGAGAATGCAGTTGACCTTCAACCATGTTTTTGGACTGTGGGAGGAAACCCACACGGACACGGGGAGAACATGGAAACTCCACCCAGATGGGGATTCGAACCGGGAATCCCTAACACTGAGAGGAGAACATGCCAACCACTAAGCCACCGTCCTGCCCCAATCACGCTCTATATGGGGCAATTTGGAGAAGTCATTTGACTTAAAATCCATGTTTCTGGACTGTGGAAGGCAATAGGAGAACCAGGAGGAAACCCACACGGACATGGGGAGGACATGGAAAGTTCACCCAGATGGGGATTTGAACCAGGAATCCCTAGTGCTGAGAGGAGAATATGCTAAACCACTAAGCCACCGTGCCGCCCTCATACGGATGTAGACGGATGTATTTATTTGAAACGTGCGGGTGGGTGGGGGGGGGGCGGCAGTGAGCAGAAGAGGATGGAGACGAGGTGGAAAGCAGAAGTGGTGTGATAAGTGGAGGGATGTGTAAGAGCGGGAACGCTGGGGTAAATTTAGACGCTCTGTAAATACCTCCGACACGAGAAATCTGTCACGCCGGAGGTGTGAACATGAATCACGCCGTCACAAACAGGTACAACATTAAAATACAGCAGTGTGGTACGGCAGGGGGCGTGGCTTTAATCTGAATAAACCCCATACAGAGGTGTGATCAGTCCCGGTGTGTGGTGCAGTACAGCGCCACCTCTTTACGTGATTTATTCACAATAATGCACAACCTCGAGAGTCTGATCGCTTTAATAAAACACTAACAAACTCACTACAATAAAAAGCAAGATTCAATTCAGAAATGCGTTAATTAAAAGCAAAATCGTTAATAATCTGAGCTTCAAAAGTGCCGTGCCGGTGTCCTTTCAGCGCTGGGGATTCCCGGTTCAAATCCCCATCTGGGTGGAGTTTGCATGTCCTCCCTGTGTCCGTGTGGGGTTCCTCCGGGTTCTCCGGTTTCCTCCCACAGTCCAAAAACATGAATCAGGTCAATTGAGTTCTCGAAATTGCCCCATATAGAATGTGTCCTTGTAAGTGAGTGTGTGCCCAGCGATAAATTGCCCCCCCTGTCCTGGGTGTATCTGCTCAGCGCCCAAAACGTTCTCCCCTGGATGGACATGGGGGACACCCCCCGCGTGACCCTGATAGAGGATAAAGCAGAAGATAATGAATGAATGAATGAATTAATTTAAGCTTCCGCAACGTAATCTAGTCCGTTTTTCAAAGTGAACTAACAGGATTCTGGTTTCTGTAAAGATCAATCGCTGCCCTCTAGTGGACAAATCACAGAACACGGTTTATAAACACAGTGTACTGATCTCTGTTTATATTAATCTGTATTTTATTATTTAAAATAATGTATTGTATTTCACGCACTGATACAAATGTGATGCTCAGAGGGGTGTGTCGTTCTTAATGATGTCATGGCCGGACAAACGACTCCACCAATAAGATTTAAGAAGCAGAACTACCCATTTTATAACGATAGATGTATAATTTTCAGCACTGGGGCTCCAGGTTCGAATCCCGATCTGGGCGGAGTTTGTATGCCCCTCCTCCGTCCATGTGGGTTTTGTCCAGATTCTCCGGTTTCCCCCCCCAGCCCAAAAACATGGATTCAAGGTGAACTGGGTGCTCTAAATTGCCCCTATTTAAAATGACCCCTATATAGTGAGTGTCTGTGTAAGTGAGTGCGTGCTTATTCATAAATTGGTCTTCTGTCCTGGGTGTTTGGGCAACCCCCCCTCCCTCCGCTATGTAGAAACAGTTTAGGGAAGGTCCTGTTACATTCCTAAAGCACGACCGCGTGACGGACCGCTCTGAACACGGCGTATTGAACACCGACGGAGAATAAAAGGTTCTCTGGTTCTCCCGTGAGCGGCGTGGAGTTTATGAAATACTCTGAACGAAGCTCTTATTATAACACAATAATCCCGAGTTCAATCAACGGGATTATTAAAGCCCCGCTCTGCACCATCTGCACCTTTTATTACTATTATTAACCAATGAGCTCCTTTAATAGAGACAGTGGCATTGTGGGAAATGTGGCATGAATGCATTTCCAGTCCAGGACGTGTTTAATGAGGAGCGCAGAGTGCAGAGCTGTTCCACAACAACAAACATTATCATCGCTCGGTTCCCCGGCTCTACATAGAGGCATGATGCACACGGCTGCTGAGCTCATCAGAATCCACTTCATAACACACACACCCGCGATAGGGCCGCGGACCGGTGACCGGCCAGTGCCAGCTGTGTCCGAAATCACGAACTGCATACCACACTGTAAATAAAAGAGAAAGGCTAGTATGTTTGAAATCAAATACTATGTACTGAATACTACATTATTATTTAGACCAGCGATGGATTGCCCCCCTGTCCTGGGTGTATCTGCCCAGCGCCCGAGACGTTCTCCCCTGGATGGGCATGGAGAAAACCCCCCCACCCGCGACCCTAGTACAGGATAAAGCGGAAGGTGATGGATGGATAGTCTTTAGACATTAAGTAACCCAAGGGGATTTTCCCAGGTGACCTTCTGAAATGTGCGTTCTGTAAATAATTCCTGACTTTCGTATTTCAGGGACGAGTTCCGGAGGTTCCTCCGACTTCTGCACCAGGGTTTTTTAATTCCACTTCAAAATTTACGACGAGGAAACGTTTCACGTGTGCCGTGTCATGTGTCCACGTGACCTTTTGCTGCGGTGAATCACTAATGAGCGAAACGTTTTAGGAACCTGATTATCTCTCGTGAAAACGGGAGGAACTTACGAATAAACGTTTCTTCTTTGTTACCTTTTTAGGAGCCAAACCTGACAGCAGACTCCCGGGGACCCGATGCCTGTTAGGTGTGTTTTCCTGAGACACTCGGACACCCAGACGTCAGTGGGTGCTCTGAAGGTCACTTTTAATCTGAATTTATTCGAAATGTTTTTAATTAGTCTGTTTTACACAGAATCACACGGCGAGGACATCAAAGAGAAACAGCAACAATTACAGAATAAAAAACAAGACCCTGCTCATGTCCATCCATCCATTATCTTGTTAATGATGTCCTTATGGTTCCCCATATTCATCCAGGGGGAAAAGGTTTCGGGCGCTGGGCAAATAGACCCAGGACAGGACGCCAATCTATCACAGGGCACACACTCACACACACACTCTATATGGGCCAATTTGGAGAATTCAATTGACCTTAATCCATTGTTTTTCGACTGTGAGAGGAAACCGGAGAACCCGGAGGAAACCCCCATGGACACGGGGAGAACATGGAAACTCCACCCAGATTGCGATTCGAACCAGGAATCCCTAGCGCTGAGAGGAGAACATGCTAAACCACTAAGTTACCATGCTGCCCCATCTCCATCCATCCATTATCTTCCGCTTTATCCTATATTAGGGTCCTGGGGGTTCCCATGCCCATTCAGGGGAGAACATTTTGGGTGCTGGGCAGATACACCCAGGACAGGGCACACACTCACTCACTCACACACACTCCATGTGGGGCAATTTGGAGAACTCAATTGAACTTAATCCAAGTTTTAGGACTGCGGGAGGAAACCGGAAAACCCGTAGGAAACCCCTGAGGACACAGGGAGAACATGGAACATGGAAACTCCACCCAGATTGCGATTCGAACCAGGAATCCCCAGCACTGAGAGGAGAACATGCTAAACCATTAAGCCACCTTGCCGCCCCCAGCTCCTGTTTAGTAAAATTTTTAATTAGTTTCAGGGTAAAATCAAACAAATGGGTTCTGACGTCACAATCGTGACGTCACAATCACTGTTTCCCACCAGACGTCATTATTTTTTAACAGTAAACCTGTGTGAGGTACATTTGTTTGCACGTCGTTCGAGTCTCCGTCGTGTTTTGTGGCGGACTGAAGTAAAATTGTTGTAATTAAAGTGAAAGTTGGCGTTTTGAGTGAAGCCAGCGGATCAGGTAGAGACTGTAGGTAACGCAGCCCAATCACTCCGCGGCGGAAGACTTCCCTTTATGTCCCCGCTCTTCCGGGATCGCTGGAGACGCGGCAGCGCGGTTTGGGACGTGTCCCTCTGCGGACCGAGTGCTGCTTTTAATTTGGACTTTTGTCGCGAATCGAACTTATTTGTTTGCTTTTGTTTGAAGGCGCGGAGGGACTATATCGCGGAGGCTTCCCTCGCACCGGGCGGCGGATTTGGTTCCACCTGAAGTTCCTGATGACACCTGCCGCTCCGCCGGCGGCTCGCTTTCGGTCGGTCCTGCTGAGTAAACCCGGGGGGGGGAGAGGTCGTTCATGCCCGGGCCTGTCCGTCTGACCCCCGCCTGAAGTCTGGAGCGAACTGTTTTGAGGATGAAAGTGACGGTGAACTTCGGGAGGACGGGAGTCGTGGTCCCCTGTAAAGACGGCTGGACGGTTCGAGAGCTCGTCGAGCAAGCCACGCAGCGCTACAGGAAACTGCTCGAGCAGGTAACAATTACGCTCGAATGTATTTTATTAGGTAACGTTTTTAACGCGTGTGGCTTTTGTTTAAAACGTTTCTGACGCGTTTGAGTCGAAACCGAACCGAGTTCGCTCGGTTCAATCAGGACCTCACACCTGGGCGGTTTGTTGGCTGGCGGAGTGGGCGTGGCCTTCGGCCATCGAGAGTGGGTGGGGGTGGTGGGGGTCACGTGACGCCAGTCTGCCCTTGCACCTGAAACGTTTTATTGTTTTAAAGCGGGTTGGAATGATCCGAAACTCTGCTAAATATTAACTTCTCGAAGGTTTGGATAAAAAAACAACCACGAGGAACCAAAAATAGTTCCTAAAGTAAAGAATTTTTGTTTATTTGTTGGTTCTTCCTTAGTTCCTACTGGTTTCTAAAGGCCGCGTAATAAATAAATGCCAATGAACGTTATTATAAAAATACATGTACAGCTTAATTGCATCCGTGGTATTTTTGTATGTTGGCGCTCATAAGTATTAGATTATTGGTTCTTGGGTGGTTCATCAGGGCGGCACGGTGGCTTAGTGGTTTAGCATGTTCTCCTCTCAGTGCTGGGGATTCCCGGTTTCAAATCCCCATCTGGGTGGAGTTTCCATGTTCTCCCCGTGTCCGCGTGGGTTTCCTCCGGGTTCTCGGGTTTTCTCCCACAGTCCAAAAACATGGATCAAGGTCAATTGAATTCTCCAAATTGCCCCATATAGTGTGTGTGTGTGGGTGTGTGTGCCCAGTGATCGATTGCCCCCCTGTCCTGGGTGTATCTGCCCAGCGCTCGAGACGTTCTCCCCTGGATGAGCATGGGGAACCCCCCCCCCCACGACCCAAATAGAGGATAAAGCAGAAAATACTAAGTGAATTCCTATGGATGAGACCATTACAGATTTTGATGGTATGATTATTGTCCAAGAAATAATCGCAATTATATGATTATTCTGTGATAATCCTAAAAAAACACTGCTGTATATTAACACACCATAATGAATTGTTTTTTAAATAAAAAAAGATCTGTGTCTTTAACAGTAAATATTTTAGTTTCCGTTCAGAGAAAAACGAGCTTTTTCCTGTAATGACAAAGGAAACAGACTTGTTGGCGGCAGGTTCCTAATTCAGCCGTTTGGTCTATTTTGGAAAAATTTTAACCTATTTTTCTTTTTTAATGTCGTCATGATGATTTAAAAAAAAAAATAAAAAAATCACACCTTACGATGAATTAATTGTGACATTTTTAATCGTGATGAATTGCACAAAATTGTATCGTCTTGTCCCTAACGGAGACACATGCTTTTATTTTATTTTAAGTCCTATATTAAGCATAAAAAAAATCGGGCCATCCATCCATACATCCATTATATTCCGCTTTATCCTCTATAAACGGTCGCGGGGGTGTTCCCCATGCCCATCCAGGGGAGAACGTCTCGGGCGCTGGGCAGATAGACCCAGGACAGGGGGGCAATCGATTACTGGGCACACACTTACTCTATATGGAGAACTCAATTGACTTGATCCATGTTTTTGGACTGTGGGAGGAAACCGGAGAACCCGAAAGAAACCCACGTGGACACGGGGAGAACATGGAAACTTTACCCAGATGGGGATTCGAACCGGGAATCCCTAGTGCTGAGAGGAGAACATGCCAACCACTAAGCCACCGTGCCGCCCGCACACAGCCATGTGTTGT
The DNA here is from genome assembly GCA_019802435.1 of Corydoras maculifer. NCBI lineage: Eukaryota > Metazoa > Chordata > Actinopteri > Siluriformes > Callichthyidae > Corydoras > Corydoras maculifer. Next base: position 210,988 of record JAFMOD010000176.1, read on the forward strand.
GGAATTGTATGATTACAACATGCTGGTGTTCCAGCATGACTGTTCCCATGGCGACTTGGTTGTGTGTGTGTGTGTGTGTGTGTGTAAGAACTTAACTGACCCATACAGAGTTCAGACCTGATCCCCATTCAGCGTCTTTGGAATGAACTAGAATGTAGATTGTGAGCCAGCTCCTCTCATCCATCATCGGTGTCTGACCTCACACACGGTCCTTTATTCAAACGGGCCCATAATTCCACAGACGTGCTCCACAATGTCGCAGAAAGCCCCGACAGACGTATGTAAATGGTTGTTGCTGCAACCTGTACTGTAGCTCTGTGAGGGTTTTTATTTTTTCATTTTTTAAAATTATTTTATTATTATTATTATTTTTTAAGGATTAAGCGGCTCTATAACCCACACCGCATGGTTCTGTGGGGTTCTGCGGGGTTCTGCATGGTTCTGCGTGGTTCTGCGTGTACGCACTCGTTGGCAGAGCTGGTGAGAGGTTTGTTTGAGGTATCAACAGATTTTTGTGCGAGGAGGCGCCGTTTAAAGCTCGTGTTTGTTTCGCTGTTTATTTCCCTTCGTTTTGTTTTTATTGTCATCGATCCACTTGGCTGCTGTTTTGTCATCAGCTCACCTCATCACCACCACCCACATCATCCACCGCACGTGTGTGTGTGTGTGTGTGTGTGTGTGTGTGTGTGTGTGTGTGTGTGTGATAAATCCAGCTCTGCCATTAATCGCCCCCTATCTCCAAGCCCAGACCACAGCCTGCGTTTGATTAGTTTGGCCTGAACGGCAGGCTGCATCTCGCAGATAATTTGCCATGCCTGAGCGAGCGTCGTAATCGGATATTTGGCCGTGCCCCGGCCGTGCCAGGTGCAGCGGGCAGACGATGCCCGTCGTACAGCCGCGTCCGGAATCGGAGCTTCTGTCCAGAAATGAAGCTCGGAAAGTAAATCAGAGCTCCGATTTAAAGATCCAGATCCTGATTCAGATCCAGATCCAGATCCTGATCCTGATCCAGATCCAGATCTTATCAGAGTGCACACCACTGCCACCTTATTAGATACACCCCATTATATCAGCGCCGCGGTTGGCATGTTCTCCTCTCAGCGCAGTTCGAAACCCAATCTGGGTGGAGTTTCCATGTTCTCCCCGTGTCTGTGTGGGTTTCCTCCGGGTTCTCCGGTTTCCTCCCACAGTCCAAAAACATGGATCAAGCCAATTGAATTCTCCAAATTGCCCCATATAGAGTGTGTCTGTGTGAGTGATAGTGTGTCCAGTGATAGGTTGTCCCCCTGTCCTGGATGTATCTGCCCAGCGTCCGAAACATTCTCCCTTTGATGGGCATGGGAACCCCCCCCCCCCGCGACCCTAATAGAGGATAAAGTGGAAGAGAATAAATGGATATCAGCACTGCTGAGCATATAGATGGGGTTTGTAGTTCTACAGTTACATTCTGTAGTCCATCTGTTCTCTTCTTCCACAGAGCAGGGAATATGTTATTAGGGTGGTGGATGATTCTTGGTTCTGCATGGCGGTTTCAGAACTTTAAACCTAAAATGGTCCCAGAAAAACGAAAGCCAGGCGTTACCGAAGTCATCGCTTCCTGCTGAGCGACGGACGGCGGTGCGAAGGCAGGTGACGACGATGAGATGATTAGGAATTTCTCCAGGCGTTAATTTCCTCGCTTCAATCCCCTGAACACTTCATTAAACACCAGCGGAATCGGTGCGACGGAGCGCAAGGTGCGGACGGAAGGTGTGGACGTGAAGTGGCTGGAGGTGGCGCAGCGCGAGCGCGGTGACGGCGTTACCGTGGAACATCGCCGTTCACGTTGATGACCGTGACGGGACGCGCTACGTCAGAATTCGGGTGGAGCGGGCCGCTTTTGGACGCAGCTATGGCTTTATTTAGTTGTTTCGCGATGTGTTGCTGGGCCTACCCTAAACTGTTCCTGGAGCTCTAATGTCTGTATACAGATGGACACACACAGAGCAGGGGCTGTTCATTAGGGTGGTGGATGAGTCACAGTACTGCAGTGACCCCAGCATCCTGTAGTGCAGCGCACCACCACCACGTCATCATCAAGGGCTGAGCATCATCCACCACCCGAACTGAGCATCATCCACCACCCGAATAGATAACACAAAATCATACAGTGTGGCGACACGGTGGTTTAGTGGTTGGCATGTTCTCCTCTCAATCCCAATCTGGCTGGATTTTCCATGTTCTCCCCCATGTCTGCGTGGGTTTCCTCCGGGTTCTCTGGTTTCCTCCCACAGTCCAAAAAACATGGATCAAGGTCAATTGAATTCTCCAAATTGCCCCATATAGAGTGTGTGTGAGTGAGTGTGTGTCCAGTGATAGATTGCCCCCCTGTCCTGGGTGTATATGCACAGCGCCTCTCCCCTGGAAGGGCATGGGGAACCCCACCCCCGTACAGGCTGGTGCAGTGTAAATTGGAAGATAATGGATGGGTGGATACAGTGGTGCAAGTCTGAGGCCAAATATAAACATCAAACGCGGTGCGAGCGACGTTCCCGTTGCGTTCCCGTGGCGTTCCCGTGGCGTGGTCGTGTTGTCACGGCACTTTTTTCTCCTCTGAAAGCTCCAGACCGGTGGAATGTGGTGGTGCAGGTGAGTCCGGTCCCGCTGCCCCTGAGCTCTGATCGACGCTCCCGTTTCCTTTGAACCGGTTCGACTGCAAACCTTCTCGCTCGTCTTTGTTTCCTGAAACGTCGTCGCGTCTCATGCAAACCTGCTGCGTCTCTGCGTCTGCGGCTGCGCTAACAAAACCCAGCGCCTTTGTGCCGCCGTTCTCACCCTGAACCGAAACATTCGGGTATTTACAGAGCGGAGCGCGCTGAACGTTGCCTCAGGTAACGTTTAACGGACGGACGGATGGGGGGGGGTTGAGATTGACGCCGCATCGTGTTTGATGTTCGGCTTCAGATTTGCATCACTGTATCAATCATTCATTATGTTCCTCTTTATCCTGTAGTAGGGATGGGGAGGGGGACGGGGGTGTGCCCCATGCCCATCCAGGGGAGAACGTTTCAGGCGCTGGGCAGATACACCCAGGACAGGGGGGCAATCTATCACTGGGCACACACCCACTCACAAACACTTACACAGTCTATATGGGGCAATTTGGAGAATTCAATTGACGTTGATCCATGTTTTTTGGACTGTGGGAGGAAACCGGAGAACCCGGAGGAAACCCACGTGGACACGGGGAGAACATGCAAACTCCACTCAGACTCCTTCACGCGGAGAGGAAAACATGCCAACCACTAAGCCACCGTGCCTCACCACTGAATCATTTTGTGTTATTTATTCGGGTGGTGAATGATGCTCAGTACTGCAGTGATGATGACGTGGTGGTGGTGGTGGTGCGCTGCACTACAGGATGCTGGGGTCACTGCACCACCCTAATGAACAGCCCCTGCTCTGTGTGTGTGGGGAACCAGATGGACTACAGAACGTGGCTGGAGAACTACAAAGTCCATCTGTATCTAATGTTCAGGAGTGTAGCAGTGAGGACGTGTTCCTAATAAAGTGGCCGGTCAGTGCGTTCTCGCTTTGCGCTGTGGACGTTCTCTAAAGAAAGCCCCTTCTTTGTTACAGCGGGTCACTTCCTGTCTGCCCCCCCCCTCCCCCCATGTCTGTTCAGGAAGAACACACCCAAAGTGTCCACGTTCCACTCCATTGTTCTCGGTCCAGGGTTCCAGCTCTGTGGTTCTAACGTCGTTTGGTTTTGTTGCCGTGGAGACGTCTGAGTCACTCTCAGGATCACGTCCGTAAACATCACACACACAGACACACACACACACACACACACCGCTCGTCTTTTAGATGTTTGGATTGTTTGGTTCTAACGTCGCAGGTGCGCAGAATTCCAGAACCCACCCATGTACAGGCTGACCTGTAAACAGTTTGGGGAAGGCCCTTCTTTAGGTGAGTTGTGTGTGAAGCGCCGCTGACCTGACATCAGTGTCTGACCTCACAGACACCGGGGGTCAGTGGACCGCCCTTAAATAAGGGGACCATCCTTTAATATGGGGACTGCTGGTGGACCGTTCTTAAATATGGGGACTGCTGGGGGACCTTCCTTAAATAAGGGGACCACCGGGGGACGAACGCGGCTCCCACGTCTTCAGAAGGTTCTCCGAGCTCCGGAGTGGACGCAGTCTGCGTATCAGCTCCAGCTTTAGAGCAGGAACCGGAACCCACGCTAACGAGCGCATTGTCCCCCACAGGACGGGGAGGTCCTGGTGAGGACGCACCACGTGGAGTACGCTGACGGAGGAATCCTCGACCCCGACGACATGCTCACCGACCTGCTGGAGGACAAGGACAAGGTAAGACGGACGGACGGACACTTTATAAGGGTGTGCATTCCAGCTGTGTGTGTGTGTGTGTGTGTGTGTGTGTGTAAGGGGGGGGGCGGGGCTCTGGATGCTTCCTGTTGCTCTTGTTTAAAACCCTATGCAGCGCCGCGGTTCTGTTTTTAAAACCTGACCTCAGATCAGAATCACCGCCGGACGGCCCCTCAATTAAACCTTTAAATCTCTTTATTTCATTTAACACGGGGGTGGGGGCATGGTGGCTTAGTGGTTTAGCATGTTCTCCTCTCAGCACTGAAGATTCCCGGTTCGAATCCCCATCTGGGTGGAGTTTCCATGTTCTCCCCGTGTCCTCGTGGGTTTCCTCCGGGTTCTCTGGTTTCCTCCCACAGTCCAAAAACATGGATCAAGTTAATTGAGTTCTCCAAAATGCCCCAAATAGAGTGTCTGTGTGTGAGTGAGTGTGTGCCCAGCGATAGATTGCCCCCCCTGTCCTGGGTTTATCTGCCCAGAACCCGAAACTTTCTCCCCTGGATGAGCATGTAGGGGGGGCACGGTGGCTTAGTGGTTTAGCGTGTTCTCCTCTCAGCACTAGGGATTCCCGGTACGAATCTCCATCTGGGTGGAGTCTCCATGTTCTCCCCGTGTCCACGTGGGTTTCCTCCGGGTTCTCCGGTTTCCTCCCACTGTCCAAAAACATGGATCAAGGTCAATTGAATTCTCCAAATTGCCCCCTATAGAGTGTGTATGTGTGTGCCCAGCGATAGATTGCCCCCCTGTCCTGGGTGTATCTGCCCAGCGCCCGAAACGTTCTCCTCTGGATGGGCATGGGGAGCCCCCCCCCCCCCCGCGCGCCTCTAATAGAGGATAAAGCAGAAGATAATGGATGATTTTAAAAGTTTTTATTTCAGTCTTAAGTTGAATACTTATAAAATAAATGGTGGCATGGTATGGTGGTGTGGTGTTTTGCATGTTCTCCCCTCAGCACTGGGGGTTCGAATCCAGGTTCGAATCCTGATCTGTGTGGAATTTGCGTGTCCACGGGGGGGGATTCATCTTCATCCTCGTCGGCTCCGTTGCCGTGGCGACCGTTTCAATATTTTAGGCGTTAAGTGGAGAACCTCCACCAGGAGAACGATGGAGGCAGTTCTGGACAAGTTGTGGTCCGTCAGATGGCACCGGGAGTCATTTGGGGGATCATTGATTCATTAGTGAGTCAGCGACTCGGTGACTCCTGATAGAGATGTGGACAGTGGGTGTGGAAACGAGGACGCGTTCCTAATAAAGTGGCCGCCCTGTGATATTCCCTGTGAGTTTCAGGGTCTGGTTCAAGGTAAATTGGCTGATCTTAATTGCCCCCATGTAGCGTGTAAGTTCCCAGTGATGGAGCGGCGGCCAAAAAATTACAGGCGAGGTTGCTGATACGTTGTGTTTGCGTTATTTATGAGTAATGATTGCCCTCATGTCTGTGATCTGAGTGGATGGAGGTGGAGGTGTGTGTTTGTTTGGGGGGGGGGGGGG
>JAFMOD010000176.1:230921-235921 GCA_019802435.1 Corydoras maculifer
CGATCACTCAGGCTGTCATTATGAACAGATCAGCGCTGAGCGAGCAGAGGAACCCGAGTGCATCGCTCGTCCTTTTTTCGTCTCTCTCTCTCTCTCTCTCTCTGTCCTCCCGGGCGACACTCTCCTCTCCGTGGAGGTGGAGCGGGGGATTCTGGGTAATGGACAGTGTGGTTCTGGACGCGGGGGACGCAGTGGAACGCGGTGTGAGGGTTGTTGTTTGTTTCCACAGGGAGCCGGTCCCGTTCTGACGGTGAAGGCTGGGACCACCGACGCACCCAGGATGGACGTCCCGGCCGGCAGGGGGGGGCCCGTCAGGAGCAGGTGAGAGAACTGCGGGGGGGCCGGGCAGGGGGCGGGGCCTACACAGAGCAGGTGATGTCATCAAGGTGTCACGAAACCGAGAACCGAGAAAGTTTAAATTCAACTCTAGCTCCTCTAAATCTGTCCTTCTCCTCTTCCTCCTCCTCTAATTCTCTCCTCCTCCTCTGATTCTATCCTCCTTTCCTCCTCCTATTCCTCCTCCTCTAATTCTGTCCTCCTCTGATTCTGTCCTCCTCCTTTTTCCTCATCTTTCTCCTCCTCTTCCTCCTTTCATTCTGTCCTCCTCTTCCTCCTCCTTTTTAATTTTCCTTATTCTTTATGTTCCTTCCCTCCTCCTCTTCTTCCTCCTCAGCTGTGTTCTGTGTTTTGATGTCCTCATTCCTTCGTCTTTGTTCTCGCTGCAGGTTCTGGTTCCGTTTCTGGTTCTGTTTCTGGTTCTGTTTCTGGTTCTGTTTTTTTTGATGTGGTGATTTCAGGTTCTAATGTTCTTGATGAATGTTCTGGTGTAAGGTCCGATCTTCTTTTTTTGGTGGTTCTGGTTCTGTTTTTTTTTGGTGGTTCTGGTTCTGGTTCTGTTTTTTTTTGGTGGTTCTTGTTCTGATTCTGTTCTTTTTTTGGTGGTTCTGGTTCTGGTTCTGTTCTTTTTTTGGTGGTTCTGGTTCTGGTTCTGTTCTTTTTTTGGTGGTTCTAGTTTTGTTTTTTGGTGGTTCTGGTTCTGGTTCTTGTTCTGTTTTTTTGGTGGTTCTGTAGGTTTATGGAACTTTAACGGATCATTTTGTCTCCGCGCTCCACGCGGACCTCGTGAAAACGGAACCGTGTCCATATGAGCGCTGTAACCCAAGACCGTTCCCCCGGTGTCAGATCCCCGTCCTCAGCTGCCGCCGTCCAACAGGTGGCGCGTCCGATCCAGTTCCACGCTCCACGGCTCTGCTCACAGGCGCGTTCTCCAAATTAGACCGAGGAAACGGGGAGTCAGGGTTCCATTGGGGGGGGGCTGCACGCACACTCCTGAAGATCTTCACATCAAGAACCGTTCGGCCTTTAGAACCCAGTCACCAGAACCACCGCGAGAGCCGACGGCGTGGACTCCGATTCCAAACGCCGGGTTCTCAGGACGATGGAGCCTGTTGCCATGGTCACAGAACCCGTTGTGTGTGGGCGCAGCGGCGTCCCTGCGGAGGCGCCGGCGTGCTTATCGCAGGTCACATGACCTCCTCTTCTCCCTGAGAGAGGCACCCGGTTATCTCCCTCGCGCCTCTTCAGCGGCTGCGTCAGTCAGCGTTATCGCCCCCCCCCCCACTGGTTCTGCCCCCCACGCCGACGCTCCTGTACTTACCTCCTTCATTTAACGCCCGATCCGGTGAAGGCGCACGCTCGCGCCGCTGAGAACCGTCCAGACTTTAAATATCGGTGTTCTGCAGACGTCCCCAAACCACCAACACGTTCTACAGACATCCCTCAGCGGAACGTCCACTGGAGAACCCAACGGAGGGGTTCTGTGGCGGGTTGTCCGGGACATCCACCCCTGACCGCTGTCGTCCCCGGTTCTCCTCTTTCTGTGCCGCAGTCGGAGGTTCAGGTGGAGCCGGTGCCGCGGGCGCTGTGTGTAGAACACTGCCGAGCGCGCGGGCGGGTGGGTGGCGGCGCCGGCTCACTGATTGTTTGTTCCGTCGCTAATGCGGTTAGACCCCGAGGAGACGCACCGAGAATCTGCAAAACGGGTGGAGAACTCCACGTTCTAGAGTCTGAATCCACCACGTTCTCTCATCATCATCCTTATCATCATCACCATCCTCATCCTCATTATCATCATCATCATCATCATCCTCATCAGAGCGGAGCCTCAACCTTCAGGAGAACAGAAATGAGGAGAAAGTGGAGAATAACGAGGGAGAGGAGACGAAACGAAAATAAGGAAAAGAAAGATCATCGCAGAAGAGGAAACGAAACAAGGAGATGAAATGAAACATGGTGATGAAACTAAACGAGGAGAGTGAAGATCGTTAAAAAAACAGGGCGACGAAAAAGAAACGAGGAGACGAAATGAGGAAAAGGAAGCTCATGGAACGGTCGAAATGGAGATGAAACGGGGTGACGAAAGGAGGGCAACGAACCAAAAATGAGGAGAAGAAAGATTGTTACAGGAGAAATGGAGACCAACCGGGGAGACGGAACGAAAAGATAATTAGGAGAAGGAAGCTCATTGCAGGAGAAGAAACGAAACAGAGATGAGACGAAGCGAGGAGAATGAAGATCGTTACGGGAGACGAAACGGGGCGACGAAATGAAACTAAATTGGGGAATCAAAACAGGGTGACGGGACAAAACAAAGAGACGAAACGAAAGGGGACGACAAGATAAGACGGAATGAAACGAGGAGACGAAACGTACGGCTCCGTCTTAACCGCGGACAGTCTGAGGACTCGAGTGTCTCTGTCTCGATGCTCGATGGGTCTGGAGGTGTAGTTCAGTAATGCAGCCACAACCTCTAATTCTGTGTGTGTGTGTGTGTGTGTGTCTCTGTCTCTTTCTGTGTGTGAGACAGTCTCACCAGGACAGTGGACATCTTTGGGGACATGGGGCCGCTGGGAATCAAAGTTGTACCCTACTGCTCCTCTCTAAGTGGAAGGTAAGGATATTTGGTATGTTCTCCTCAACATCTCCCTCACACACACACACACACACCGGGGGGGTGGTATCAGAATATCAGGATTAGCCCCTCCCCCTCAGACACCCGGTGTTCCGTATTTATTCATTCTCTGGACATTCTCGAGACGGAACACAAGGTCACGGCGACAGGAAGTGACCCTCAGGTGGCGGCTGTTGGCACTTCCTGCCGTGTGCGTTCCCTCACGACGTCTTTAAGGAAGACCGCCGTCTTCATCTCTGACCTCTGCTCTCCCCCCCCCCCCCCCCCGGTTCTTTGTCTGGTCTTATTGAGAGAGGGAATGTGTGTTGGGCGACCCCCTGACCTCGCGGAGACGGGAGCGTCCGTAGAGCTTTTAAAGTTCCTCCTTCACCTCGTTTGACCTTCACTCTGTTTTAATGTGAACGCTGCTGCACACGGGACGCTAATTAATTACATAACGATTCTGAATTAATTAATCACCCGCTGAGGGGGGGGCAGCAAACCTGACTCACTCACTCACACACGGTCCACCAAACGAAACGAAACAAGACGATCAAACAAGAGGAAACAAGATGAGACGAAATGAGACGACCAAACGAGATGAAACAAGACGACCAAACAAGATGAAACAAGATGAGACGAAATGAGACGACCAAACGAGACGAAACAAGATGAGACGAAACAAGACGACCAAACGAGACGAAACAAGACGACCAAACGAGACGAAACAAGATGAGACGAAACAAGACGACCAAACGAGACGAAACAAGATGAGACGAAACAAGACGACCAAACGAGACGAAACAAGATGAGACGAAACAAGACGACCAAACGAGACGAAACAAGATGAGACGAAACAAGACAATCAAACAAGAGGAAACAAGATGAGACGAAATGAGACGACCAAACGAGATGAAACGAGACGACCAAACGAGATGAAACGAGACGACCAAACCAGACAAAGAGACGAAACGAGTAGAAATAAGACGACGAGAAGATACAAGACAACCAAACGAAACAAGTCGATGAAATAAAAGAAGACTGCAAAATGAAACAAGGTCACGAAACAGAGACGAACCGAAAGGAGGCGAAGAAACAAGACGGAACAAGACAACAAAACGAAACGCAGTGACGAAACACGGCAACGAAATCAAACAAGGCCACGAAACTCAGAGACGAATCCAAACGAGGTGAAGAAACAAGACGGAACAAGTGAACGCAACGAGACGACAGAACGAAACACGGAGACGAAACGAAACACGACCGTGAAAAAGAAACGAGGCGACTGAACTTACAGCTCTCTACTAAACCCACTCTTACACACTGAGTACTCACACACACACACACACACACATGGTTCTGCCCTCGGATTGGTTTGTCTGTTAACTGTGTGTGTGTGTGTCTTTGTGTGTGTGTGTGTGTGTGTGTGTGTCTCTCTCTGTGTGTGTGTGTGTGTCTCTCTGTGTGTGTGTCTGTGTGTGTTCTAGGCCTCTGGGGCTGAACGTTAAGAGCATCGAGGAAAACAGTCGCACAAAGAAGGAGGGTCTCCTGCGCGAGGACGAGTCCATCGTTCAGATCAACGACGTCCTGCTGATGGACAAATCGTTTTCTGAGTACGTTCTGACCGTCGCCACGGCGACACCCGACCGTCTTTATGTGGAGGTTCCTACAGAACGACGCCTCATTGTGCTCAGAGGTCCACAGTGTTCCCAATTCAAACGTCTGATAGAACATCTCCATCGCAGGAGAACCGAGGACCAGACGGCCGCCGCCACTCCGTCTCCGTCGCGTTCGTCTCCGACGGCTCCGCCCTTTGATTCTCGCCTCGCTTCCTCACGCGTCGTCCGAGTGGAACCGTGATGATGACCGTCATCGCAGAACCCGGTCTCCTCTGGCTGCCTGGGAATTAAAAGGGTCCGTCCGCTGAAGCCGGAGAACCCCGGAACCACGTGTTCTCCGTCCTCTGACGTACGCAGAGATGGGTTCTAGATTTGGAACTGAATGGAACACCAGAACTCGCCTTTCAACTGCAGAAGGCGGAGCTCTGTTT
>JAFMOD010000176.1:240921-246826 GCA_019802435.1 Corydoras maculifer
ACACTCACACAGACATACACACACACACACACTCTCACACTCACTCAAGTCATTTTGTAGTCATCTCTGAAACCTTGAAGCGAACACATTCTGCAGGAAGGTTCCAGCTATTGAACTGCTAAAGATCCCTATTCATCAGAACAGAGACGGCGAGTGGTTTCCGTTCCGGTGTGAGCGCTGCAGCGGCGGCGGCGGTGGGGGTGAGGGTGGTGGCGGTGAGGGTGGTGGCGGTGGCGGTGGGGGCGGTGGCGTTGGCGACGGCGTCTCTTTCTGAGAGTAAATTGTAGCGGAAATGATGCGAGCGCTGCGATTGCAGACTCGCCTCCGTGAAGCTCTTTATGAAGCGCGAGGATATAAGAGGATTTAATGATGGTGTCAGTGTGTCACACTACAGATCTACATCTGCGTGTGTGTGTGTGTGTGTGTGTGTGTGTGTGTGTGTGTTCTATGTCATGTTGAGTAAAATCTCTATGTCAGCTGTAGAACACACACACAGGGTCGTGTTTTAACGAATAACATCATGGCTGTGATTCTGTGTGTGTGTGTGTGTGTGTGTGTGTGTGTGTGTGTGTGTGTGTGTGCGCGCATTTATGTAAGTGTGTGAAGTGAGTGAGTGTATATGTGTAATAGTGTGTGTGTATAAGTGAGTGTGTGTAAATGAGTGTGTGTGTATGTGAGTGATTGTGTGTGTGTAAATATATATATATATTGACATACTTACATTATGGCGTATATATATAGATATATATATAGAAAGTGTGTATATGTGCGGTTGTGTATATGTGTATTGTATGTGTGTATGTATAGAAATGTGTATTGTGTGTGTCTGTGTGTGTGTGTATGTGTGTATATATATATATATATATATATATATATATATATATATATATATATTTATATGTATTGTGTGTGTGTGTGTAAGAAATTGTGTGTGTGTGTGAGTGAACATGCTGAGTAATTAGACCGGGTTCTGCGGGTTCTCCTCAGATGAGTTAATTATGGGGTTCTCGTGCAGAACTCGTCCTTTTGTTGAGTGAAGGTCGTGTGGATCGTTTGGGACGGAAACCTGAATCGGAACTCCACCCGTCCTGGAGACCATGAGGACCGGAGGACGGGGGACGATCTGCAGAGCGGCGTGAGGTTCCGCCGGCGCGCTGACAGAGTTACACTTCTGTTTGTGAGCGAGACGCCCGGCGGCACCAAGCAGAGATCGGACTGCCATCAGAACGTCTGATCTGAAAACTCTTAATGATTCCGGTGGTTCCGATCCGGGTTCCAGGTTCCGAGCCGGGTTCTGATCTGGGTGTTCCGGATTCTGATCCGGGTTCCTGCGTTCTGATCCGGGTTTCGATCCGGGTTCTGGGTTCCGGGTTCCGATCCGGGTGTTCCAGGTTCCGAGCCGGGTGTTCCGGGTTCTGATCCGGGTTCTGGTGGGTCCTTTGGTACGGGCCCACCCTCGTACCCATTTCTGGCGGTTTATCTGACGGTCCTCAGGTTCGGGTTCTGATTGAAGCCCGTGGGTTTGGACTTTGTTGGAGATCCGTTTAGAGGAACTGGATTTGTTCCTAATGTTCTGTAATAAATAACGTCGGGTTCTTTATGAGTTTTTGATAAATGACGGAGCTTATTGCATAAAAACGCCACAGTCGGCAAATTCCTCTGATTGGAGGGAGACGCTTCCCCGCTCGTCCCCTTCAGCACTTTTGTCTCCGCTCATGCTGTCAATGCAGCGGTTCTGCGGGTTCATTGGCGCCGCGTCGGGACCCGTGTGGGCCGTGGCGGGGCCCAAGGAGGCGTGCGGGCCGCGGCGGGGCCCAAGGGCCACAGGCCCCTGTGTTCCGAGACGGGAGGTGCCGAGGTCAGCGCACACATGGAGCACAGGAAACAGCGGTGGGGGGGGGCACTGCTTAGAACGTTCTGCGTCCTTCAGTCACATCCTAATAAAACACACACACACACACTGACACACATACATACACACTAACATACACTCACACACACACATATACATACACACACTTGCATACATACACACACATACACACTCACACTGACACACACACTCTGAAGCTCTAGAACCATTTGTTCTCCTGTTCTCCTGTTCTTATGTCCTCCTGTCCCAGAAGGCAGACCCCTCCGGTCCCCCCCGCTCTCAGGACGGGGTGGAGCAGCTCCTGTTGGAGGTTCCGGTCAGTGACTCCGGTTCCGCCGGGCTGGGCGTCAGTCTGAAGGGCAACAAGTCCCGCGAGACGGGCGAAGACCTCGGCATCTTCATCAAGTCCATCATACACGGAGGAGCCGCCTTCAAGGTACCGTCCCCACCGGGACACCAACCATCAGAACACGGAGAATTGGGGGCCCCGTGGCCCTCGGTAGCTCCTCTTTGCTGTGCACGGTTCCTCCCTTCTGTCTGAGTTCTATTTGGAGGAGGACAGCCGTGCCTCCTAATCCAGTTCCCTTCACCTCCTGTCCTTTAACGTCTCGGTGTGCCGAGCACCTCCTTGGGGGTCTCTCTGTGGTTGGTTTTCCACCTCGGGGGTCTCTTTGTGGTTGGTTCTCCTCCTCGGGGGTCTCTTTGTGGTTGGTTCTCCTCCTCGGGGGTCTCTCTGTGGTTGGTTCTCCTCCTCGGGGGTCTCTCTGTGGTTGGTTCTCCTCCTCGGGGGTCTCTCTGTGGTTGGTTCTCCACCTCGGGGGTCTCTCTGTGGTTGGTTCTCCACCTCCTCAGGGGTCACTCTGGCTGGTTCTCCTCTTTTGAAACATCAGATCTAATGATCTAGCGTTCTCCTCCCCCTCTCTCTCTCTCCTCCACTCAGGACGGTCGACTGCGTGTGAACGATCAGCTCGTGGCGGTCAACGGCGAGTCCCTCCTGGGACGTTCTAATCACGAGGCCATGGAGACCCTGAGACGTTCCATGTCGGTGGACGGGAACCTGAGGGACACCATCCAGTTGCTGATCTTCCGCCCGCTGAGTCGCTCGCCCGCTCAGGTACAGCCCCCCCCGGCGCCGGCTTCTCTTTATCTGCAGCGTAGAACCTCCGAGCCCGCGGCACCGCGGTACGAGCGCTACGGCAACCACAGGCTCTCCAATGGCTTCTGAATGTCCGGGGTTCTAAAGAGACCAAACAGAACCCATGCACAGCTGGACTGAAGAACGTGGGGGGGGGGGTCCTCTGGGTTCTGGGAACCTTAATGGAGGTTCTCATCGGTGTGTTCCACATGAGCCTTCAGTCAGGTTCTCATGAAGCTTCTGCAGACGGTTCCGATTCGTCGGTCGGGTTCTTGTGGTTCCTTTGATTTAGTCCTCAACTAAAATAACCTTTTATATAAGTTCCCTATTCAGATCATTATGGTTCCTCATGGTGATGGTTCTTCAATAAGGTTCTCATGGTGATTAACTTTCTGTCAGATCTTTATGGGTCCTTTATTTAAAGTTCCTGATGGTGATGGTTCTTCAATAAGGTTCTCATGGTGATGTTCCTTCAGTCAGGTCTTTACAGGCTCCTTATTATGGTTCTTATTGAGGTAGTTCCTCAGTCAGTTCCTCATGGATGTAGTTCCTCAGTCAGGTTCTCATAGGTCCTTTAATCAGCTCATCAGGCTAAAGGTCCTTTAATAAGGTTCTCATGGTGATGGTCATACAGTCAGGTCTTCACAGGTCCATTATTATGTTTTTCATGGAGGTAGTTCCTCTGTTAGGTTCTCATGGAGGTAGTTCCTCTGTTAGGTTCTCATGGAGGTAAGACCTCAGTCAGGTTCTCATGGAGGTAGTTCTTTAATCAGGTTCTCATGGAGGTAAGACCTCAGTCAGGTTCTCAGAGGTTCTTTAATCAGGTTCTCATGGAGGTAAGACCTCAGTCAGGTTCTCATGCAGGTGTTAGCTTCTCATGGAGGTAGTTCCTCTGTTAGGTTCTCATGGAGGTAGTTCTTTAATCAGGTTCTCATGAAGGTAAGACCTTAGTCAGGTTCTCAGAGGTTCTTTAATCAGGTTCTCATGGAGGTAAGACCTCAGTCAGGTTCTCATGGAGGTGTTAGGTTCTAATAAAGGTAGTTCCTCTGTTATGTTCTCATGGAGGTAGTTCTTTAATCAGGTTCTCATGGAGGTAAGTCCTCATTTAGGTTCTCGTGGAGGTAGTTCTTTAATCAGGTTCTCATGGAGGTAGTTGCTCAGTCAGGTTCTAATGGAGGTAAGACCTCAGTCAGGTTCTAATGGAGGTTCTTTAATCAGGTTCTCATGGAGGTTCTTTAATCAGGTTCTCAGAGTGGAGGTTCTTTAATCCCCATGTGGAACCATGTTGTTGTGATGAAGGTTCTTTAAACACCGCTGTGGTTCTCTGATTGTATGAAGAACATTCGATACAATGTTTATTGATTGATTGATTGATTGATTGATTGACAGCTCTCTGTATTTCCTCTCTTGTTCTGGACCTTTGTTCTTCCCGTTCTTTTTGTTCTAACGATGTAAATACTCGTTAGTTTTTTTTATGATTGTTATTTTGTGAACGTTCCTTTGTTTTGTGGAACCTCCTCTCTGTTTCTCTAATAAAACTTCTGAAAGTTCTGCATGCTCCTGTCTTTCTCCTTCCACCTGAGGGTTCTCCTTCCTCCTGAGGGTTCTCCTGTTCTGCTCCTGCTGCCGTTTCATTGCTGTATCATCTGCACGTTCCAAACAAACCTTTATTAAACAGCGTTCTGTGGGGGGGGGGGGGAGTTTGGAAAAGGTNGAACCCCCACGAGATCCTCACAGAACCACCACAGGATCTTCTCAGAACCCCCACGAGATCCTCACAGAACCACCACAGGATCTTCTCAGAACCCCCACGAGATCCTCACAGAACCACCACAGGATCTTCTCAGAACCCCCACGAGATCCTCACAGAACCACCACAGGATCTTCTCAGAACTCTTACAGAACCCTTCAGAATGTGTGTCTATAAATTCTCCTCAGTTTTGGATCTGCGCTTTAGAACCGAAACATTAATGTTCATGTTCTTCGTGATCTCTGCTTCGCCTGTCAGATCAGCAGAACACGAACAGAACGAGGAACGCGGGGCATTCTTCTGCTTTCACTTCAGAGTGACAATCTGAGAACCTCGTCGTGAGACCCCGTCACGTTCCGTCTGTCAGCTTGAAGAACCTTAAAACTGTGTCAGCGTTAAAGAGCCGTCACCTGCTCTAATGTTCCCCCTCCACCTTAGAACCGCCTCCACCTTAGAACCGCCTCCACCTTAGAACCGCCTCCACCTTAGAACCGCCTCCACCTTAGAACCGCCTCCACCTTAGAACCGCCTCCACCTTAGAACCGCCTCCACCTTAGAACCGCCTCCACCTTAGAACCGCCTCCACCTTAGAACCGCCTCCACCTTAGAACCGCCCCCACCTTAGAACTGCTTCCACCCATGTGTCCTCAAACCTGCCCCCCCCCCCCACGTTCCCTCCACATTGTTGTTGTTCTGATGTTCCACCACTTGTTCATCTGATGCTCTGTGTGTGTGTGTGTGTGTGTGTGTGTGTGTGTGTGTGTGTGTGTGTGTGTGTGCCAGCAATGCGTTTGTAAACATACCCCAGTTGGTGGGTTGTGTGTGTGTGTGGGGTGGACGGGTTGCCCGTCGTTGGTTTAATGAGGAACCATCTGGAGGTCCCCCCTCACTCAGAGAAGCCGTCCGTATCGATGCTGCACGCCAACATCGGAGTGCGATGCGGACCAGCTGTCTGTACCGTATGTTCCAGGTGCTGGAGCTGTAGAACAGAGCTGCATTGCTCCACACACCTGCCCCCCCCCAATTATTACCCCAAATTACACTGTGATGTCAGCAAAGATCCTGTAGGTGTGTGTGTGTGTGTGTGTGTGTGTGTGTGTGTGTGTGTGTGTGTGTGTGTTGTCTCTATTATTTGTGTAAATGTTGT
>JAFMOD010001761.1:4184-19258 GCA_019802435.1 Corydoras maculifer
ATATATATATATATATATATATATATATATATATATATATATAGGCACCTACAGTACTGCTGGTCCTCTGTCAGCACTGGGTCAAAGGTGGCCCTCGTATCAAATTGACATGGCTCACATGTCCGAAATCACATCTGCTACAGATCTGGCAGTGCTAGCTACATGTCAGCCACTTGCAGCCGATTCATGACACTAATCTGACAGGTATGTGGCTAACATCTTGCAATGTGGGAAGGTCCACCCCAGGGCCAGCCTTCCCTGTGGCAAGTGGGCCAGGTGAAAATGTGGGAGAGTGGCCGGAGTAATATGTTCAATCATATTAGCGTCACTCATGGCTAATAATCCTCCACCATAATGATATTAAAGTATGTTTTATAACCTATATAAACTCAATTACACTCTGATTGGTCAGTCACAAAATTCTTTGGTCTGCTTTCTTTTAATAGCAAGCCGTTGCTGTTGGCAAATAAATGATAAGGCAGTTTAAGAGTTGTGCACTACATGTACACATGTACTAGCAATATACTACTGCTAATTAAAAGCGGGGTTATGCTGTTGGTATTGCTTTGTGGTCTGTTTACGTTGAGCATGCAAGTTAAAAGAGCAACGTAACTTTACAACAACAAAGCTACATGTAGCATTATTAGCGCTATGACTCGAACAGTCAACTGCAGTGAGAAAGGTTTAACATCCGTAAGCTAAGCTAAATGTTTAATAGACCTCTGACGTAACAAGTGTAAATTTGAGCTTACTTAAGCAGGATGTTTGAAACATCACACACTTCTGACTAATTTACAAACATGTTGCCTCTATTTAAAGCTGGAAGGATAAAAACGAAGGGTCCTCTCCGAAAAATGTGTGTTCTAAGGTACGTATGGATGTGCAATGTGATTTGATTGTAAAACTTTAGATTTAAAACAATTATGAGTGATTATTTTTACATGGTATATAAATGGGTGGGGCTATGTGAGGTGAAACTAAGTATGAGCATACTTTTAAAAAATGTTAAAAGTAGTTCCGCGCTAATGAATTTGCACCCAGTGAATAGTGTTCACTTGGATCTGCGGGATTTTTAAATAAGGAGCAAGTAATGAGCAGCCATAGTGAAGCCTCAGTGACACTGATCCATGATTACAGGAAGTGTCTCACTAACAAGCACTCTAGCAAGGCAGCAACCTTTAGCCAAGTGAGCAAATGCATTTATTTATTCACACAATCTACCCATGGGGTTACTAGGTGGTTCAAATTCGGTTTCTAGGGTGTTGGAAAGTTGTTGTTAGATTGTTAAAGATAGCTGCAAGGGTGTTGAAAGTTGGTTGCTAGGGTGTTGGAAAGTTGTTGTTACAGTGTTAAAGATACTTGCAAGGGTGTTAAAAGTTGGTTGCTAGCGTGAGGGTCAGGGGTTGCTAGGGTGTTAAAGATAAAGCGGATGATAAAGCGGATGATAACGGATGGCTGGATGACCATTATGTTTGACTTCAGTCTGATTGTTTGAGTAATATAACTAACCCTATGACTATTGGTAACCTAACATATATATATTTTCCTTTTATTTAGACCCCTTTCACCCGAGCAGCTTTTCACAGGGACATGTGTGCGGAGCAACCATATGGTATGGAATTTTATATTAATACATATTTATATCAATATTGTAAAAGATGCTGTACAAAGTTTAAGTGTTTTGCTCTTGTTGATTCATCAGGACTGGATACCACATGGAACAATGACTTCAAATCCAGCCTCCATAAAAAAAATCAGTTGATTAATGAAGGTATTGCAATGCAGGGAGAGTCCAGCGAGCTTAATAAGATCTATACAACTCTTTACATCACAGAGGGACGTCATGAAACTGTCCCTAATGAGCATGAACTCAGAGACCTCGAGAGGGCATGCCGGGGACTGATAACAGGAGCTGGTGATATACGTTGCAATGACATATTCAAACCTTCACCTGGACGTGAGGAACCCATCAGGACTGTCCTGACTAAAGGAATTGCTGGAATTGGAAGTTCACTCTGGACTGGTCTGAAGGAAACGCCAATCAGAACCTCGACTTGGTTTTTCCTTTAGTCTTCAAGAAATTAAACTTCATTAAAGAGAAAATCAGTTTGATGGATCTGCTTCGTAAAGTATTTCCTGAAACCAAAGAACTGAACATTGACAATCATAACTACAAAGTCTTGTTCATCCTGGATGGACTGGATGAGGGGCGGTTCCCTTTAGATTTCCAGAACAACCCACGCCTCTCTGATATAAATGAGTTGGCTTCGGTGGATGTTCTGCTGACCAATCTGATCGCGGGGAATTTATTTCCCTCTGCTCTTCTCTGGATCACCTCCCGACCGGCAGCAACCAATCAGATCCCTGCATGTTATGTGGACCGCGTCACGGTGGTGTGCGGGTTTAACGACCCTCAGAAAGATGAGTACATCAGGAAGAGGATCAGTGACGAAGTTCTGGCTAATGAGATCCTTGCGCACCTGAAGGCCTCACGGAGTCTTTACATCATGTGCCACATTCCAGTCTTCTGCTGGATCGCATCCACGGTTCTAGAGAGGATGCTGGGTGAGGTAGAGGGTGGAGAGATTCCAAAGAGCCTGACTCAGATGTTCACCCATTTCCTTTTTTTACAACTCAAAGTGAGGACCATGAAGTACCAGAAACGAGAAGAAACAGATCCTCAGTGGACTGAACTGATCCTCAAACTGGGAAAGTTGGCGTTCCATCAGCTGGAGAAAGGAAACCTGATCTTCTACGAGGAGGATCTTACAGAATGTGACCTTAATGTTACAGAGGCTTCAGTCTATTTAGGGGTTTGCACCCAGATCTTCATCGAGGAATCTTTTATGAATCGTGGGAAGATGTTCAGCTTTGTGCACCTGAGCGTTCAGGAGCACATCGCTGCTGTTTATGCCTTTATCTCCTGCATCACTGGAAATCAGTCAGGACTCTTTGGGCTTCCTGAGAAGATAAATCTCTCTGAGTTCCTGAAGGAGGCAGTATATACAGCCTTAAAGAGTGAGAACGGACACCTGGATCTCTTCCTTCGTTTTCTTCTCGGCTTGTCCATGGAGAACAATCAGAACATCTTACATCTTCTGCTAACTCAACCCCAGTGTGGATTTCATGATGCCTCCATCAGAGAAGAGCTGATCAAATACATCAAGAAGAAGATCAGTGGGATTTCCAACCCAGAGAAATGCATCAACCTGTTCCACTGCCTGAATGAGATGAACGACGGTTCTCTGGTGCAGGAAGTCCAAACTTATTTAAAGAACAGTGAATCTCATCGTCTGCATGGAGTCAAACTCTCTCCAAGTCAGTGGTCAGCGCTGGTGTTCGTGATTCTGAATTCAGAAGATGAGCTGAAGGAATTTCACCTGAAGAAATACGAAGCATCAGAAAAGTGTTTGTTACATCTGCTCCCGGTGGTCAAAGCCTCAATCACCGCTGTGTAAGATTTACACTCATAATTTCTTAAAAATATATATTATTATTTTAACGTTAATATACAGAAAATTCAAACGATATATACAACTATAAACATATAAAGCATAAGACAATCCCAGAAACCCCAAAAAAACAAACAAGCAAAAAAAAATTTAATAAATAAAAATAATAAGTAAGTAAATTGACAAGTTAATTGAGTTTAGAAGAAAAGTTCGTAACAAAAAAAATTAGTAGCCTCGCTAACAGGGCAAAAGTCATGACGTTTATTTCTCGAGATCGCCACTGGGTGGTCAATAAAGACACTGAAGATAGCCAATAGGGGGCACTGGATTATCTGTTTATCATAGACTTTGGAAAGTGTGGATCATCCCAAAACCTTTTGAACTTACAACATGACCAGAACATGTGATATAATGTATAACATATAATCTGAACATCTCCGTTTTAGGAAGATTATATTTTGTATTTATTAAAGTGAAACTAGGGCGGCATGGTGGCTTAGTGGTTAGCATGTTTGCCTCTCAGCGCTAGGGATTCCCGGTTCTAATCCCAATCTGGGTGGAGTTTCCATGTTCTCTCCATATCCGCGTGGGTTTCCTCCGGGTTCTCCAGTTTCCTCCCACAGTCCAAAAACATGGATCAAGTCAATTGAATTCTCCAAATTGCCCCATATAGAGTGTTTGTGTGTGAGTGAGTGTGTGCCCAGCGATAGATTGGCGTCCTGTCCTGGGTGTATCTGCCCAGCGCCCGAAACTTTCTCTTCTGGATGGGCATGGGGAACCCACCCGTGACCCTAGTAGAGGACAAAGCGCAAGATAATGGATGGATGGAATAAAGTGAAACTACCCATCCACTCCCAAATTGTAAATCTAGAATCCAGGGTTGCAGGTTTGCTGCTATAGGGCGAATGGTGGCGCAGTTGTTAGCATGTGCTGAGGATCTAGGTTCGAATCCCTAGGTTGGCAGCCGGTCTAGATTATTTAAGTTTAAGTAGTTTATTTCTATAGGACTTTTTACAACAGTACATTGTCACAAAGCAGCTTTACAGTGTTGTAAGCCTGAAACCCCCAAAGAGCAAGCAGAAGCACCAGTGGCAAGAAAAAAACTCCGTTATGATCCCTCCCTGTTTTTAGGAAGAAACCTTGGGAGGACCAAGACTCAGTGGAGGAGGACTCCTCCTTGTGTGGCTGGGCAGCATTTCTCCTCCACCTTCCACCCTATGCATTTCTCTCCCTATCTCCCACCTTTGCCTTTGCGTACTTTACAGGTTTTTACATTATGACATCATAATGTGATGCTGGACATGAGGTCATATCTTTATATGCACATTTTGCTGGTTGTTTTTTCAGACTCTGTGACAGTAATCTTAAAAGCAAAAGCTTCAGAGCCCTTGCTAAAGTTTTTCGTGCCGACGCGTCATGTCTACGAGAGCTGGACCTGAGTGGAAACAAGCTCTGCGATTCCGGAATCAAAGAACTTTCGGTGGGATTGGAGAGTCCTAAATTTAAACTGCGAGCTTTGAGGTGAGAGCGGCACCTGTGTGAGAAAGTCCCGTAAACTTCATATGTTGTGTTTAAGGTGAAATGGAAACGCCTTTTTTACTTGTTCCTTACATCCGTTTTCTCTTAGGCTTAACAGATGCAACCTTACAGACAGAGGCTGTAGATATCTCGCCTCAGGTTTGGAGGCAAGAGGTTCCGCAGCTCTGTGCTTGAATGAGCTGAGTCTCAGTCAGAACCCTCTACAAGATTCAGGGGTGAAGCAGCTTTCTAAAGCCCTGCAGAATCTAACCAACAAACTAGAGACGCTAAGGTAATTATTTTGTGTTGCTAAAATAAACACTGTTCTGATGTAAAACACATGAATGTACTGAATATACATACATGAGTATGTAAGGGAACTAGGGTTAGTTGCTCTTTGATACATTTGTAATCCCAATGAGAGAACAATTCAGGGTGAGCAGCCAATTCACCCTGAATCCATAACTTTGGAAACCCACATAAACACTGTGATTAGGTAAAACAAATGAACTATACTATATATGTAACTTACTGTATGTAAGAAAACATGTTTTTATCCCATCCAGGGGAAATCAATACAGGGTGCCAATCGCTGGACACATATACACACACTATATAGGGGTCATTTAGATAGGGTCAATTTAGAGCAGACAATTCACGCTGAAACCATAATTTTGGACTGTGTTAGGAAAACCACACAGAAACGGGGAGAACATGCAAGCCACCCAGATCCAGATTCAGACCTGGATCCCGAAGTACTGGGATAGAGCTAACCAGTGGTTAGTGCAGTGCTAACCAATTCACCGCGAGGCCAAACCACTTCTCTGCCTCACATAAGGAAGCTCCTGGTTTCAGGTCCTGGTGGTGGAAACACTGGGTAAATCAGAGACACTGAATACCTGAGACCTAGCCAATCAGGGTGTAACATATAGTGACAGTCCAAGTGAGCAAGTGAGTTGTGTCAGGAAGGCCATGTAAGCACGTGTGGCTCTTCTCTACTGTGACGCCCCTAATAGGAACAAGCAGAAAGAAAGATTCTAGTTAAATGAGAGTCTTTGCATTTTAAACCTGGTAAAAGAGAAATATTAATAAATGTTCTCCAAATGTAAGGCTTGATCTTCAATGTTCTACTATTATATCCACACAGGCTGAACAGCTGCGGCTTTACAGAGGAAGGCGTTTGTGATCTTAAATCAGTTCTGGAGTCCAATCTCAGTCACCTGAGAGAACTTGATGTGGGATGCAATGAAGTTGGCGACGCGGGAGCAAAGCTCTTATCTGATCTGATAAAGAACCCACATTGTAAACTCAGGATACTGAAGTAAGAACATTGGTTTTGTCTGTAAATATTAAATAATAATATTTTTACCTACAAGCCATCAGGCTACTATACAAAATGAACAGTTAAAAACTCCCACACTCCTGCTTTTTACTGTCACTTTTCACTATGTCATTTTAATTTATATATATATATATATATATATATATATATATATATATATATATATATATATATATATATACAGGACAGGACACGACACACATATATTTATATATATATATATCACAGGACAGAGGTGTTGTTCGGCCCTATCGTGCTTTAATAACAGTGATATTTATTTTCTGTTTTTTTGCATCTGCAGTTTAAGCGAGTGCAGCATCAGTGATGACGGCTGTGTCGCTCTACATGCAGCTCTGGAATCTAATCCTTCGTCACAGCTGCGAGAACTGGATCTGAGTAAAAATAATTTGGGGGAAAGGGGAGTGAATCTGCTCTCTGCATTCCAACAGAGTGACAACTGCATGTTGGAGAAATTGATGTGAGTTATTTACATTTTTATCCTCAAGATGCAAAAAAATAATTGAATAATTGTTTTTAGCACTTGATACAGTTCACTGTTAAAACTTACTTTTTTTTACAGATTCTGAAATAAAGACCAGATTCAGTGTCACGTATGTACACACACACACACATTTATACACACATACATACATATATACACTTACATATACACACACAACAACCACATATATATATACATGTATGTACACACACACACATATGTATATATATATATATATATATATATATATATATATATATATATATATATACAGTTATATATATACACACACACACACACACACACACATATATATATATATATAAATATATAAACACCTTTATATACACAGACACACACGTATGTATGTATGTATGTATGTATGTATGTATGTATGAAAGTGATAGATAGATAGATAGATAGATAGATAGATAGATAGATAGATAGATAGATAGATAGATAGATAGATAGATAGATAGATAGATAGATAGATAGATAGATATATGTATCTTTATAGATATATGTAGAATAATATCCTATAAATGGTATTTTCCTTAACGTTTAATGATGCATCAGGTTTTTATAGATGGATAGATTCAGAGTTGGGGTTAATGCTGGCTTCAGTGATCTAATAACGTTCTCCCCTGGATGGGCATGGGGAACCCCCACCACGACCCTACTAGAGGAAAAAGTGGAAGATAATGGATGGATGGATGTTATTTACATTATACCTGTAATCAAAAAATGTAATCAACTTATACAATAAATAAATGCAATATAGAAAAACGCTGTTTTAATGACTATTTATTGTAAAAGGGCAGTGCAGTGGTGTGGTGGTTCACATGTCCATCTTTCAGTGATGAGGATCCAGGTTCAAAACCTGATCTTGGTGGAACTTCAATGTTCTCTCTGTGTCCACATGGGCTTTCTCCGGGTTTTCCGTTTTTTCTCACACATTCCAAAAACATGGAGATTCATAGGAAATTGGCTGCTCTAAATTGCCCCATAAAGTGCATGTGTCCATGTATGTCTGTCTGTCTGTGTGAGTGTGCGTCCAGTGATGGATTGGGGCCCTGTCCTGGGTTTATATACCCAACTCCCAAAACTCACCTGGTAGGTTGTATATATTGTACAGCAGTTTCAGAGTTTCTCATATTCTTCCCTGTAACCTGTTGCAAGTTTGTTTTCATTTTCTTGTAATTGCGTTACATGAGGTGAACTGGTTCTTCACACCTTATGTACATATTTAGATCCTGCTCGCATCCTGTACTTCTTTGGAGGCAGTTTGTTTGGATATGTCTCTGTTTTATATAAATTGTCTTAAAGTTTTTTTTCATCATTCTTAACAAAGATAAATTGTTTTTGTTGTCACTTTTAAAAGAACAATGGAATTGCAGTTTCCTCGACCCAAATAGGTGTTTAAGTGAATAAAAAGAAAAGAGAATAAAAATGTTTGTCTATATTTATACAGGATTGAGAAATTGACTATATACAAAATTGCACTAATTGTGAATAATTACACATAATGTGCAAAATTATGCAGATGGATAAACATTTGAGGGTTTACTTACATGGCCATATATATATATATATATATATATATATATATATATATATATATATATATATGCCCAGCGCCCAAAACGTTCTCCCCTGGATGGGCATGGGGAGCCCCCCCGCGCGCGACCCTAATATAGGATGAAGTGGAAGATAATGGATGGATGTATATATTCTATTTTCTGTAAAGATGGACAGGCGGACAGGTGGATTAGTAAGTCAGCCCACAGTCCAAAATCAAGTAAATTGAGTTCTCCAAATTGCCCCATATAGAGTGTGTCTGTGTGAGTGAGTGTGTGTCCAGCGATGGATTGGCGTCCTGTCCTGGGTGTATCTGCCCAGCGCCCGAAATGTCCCTAATAGAGGATAAAGCGGCTGATAATGGATGGAAATGGATGGTAAAGATAGACTTTTTTTTTGTACTCCATCTGTTCGTGGACTCAGTACATACTGTGTACTATGTTCTCCCCCACAGAGCAAGTATGATTTGGTCCTATCCCAGCAGTGTCACTAAGGTGTTTAAATGAAACTCCAGCAGCACTGTTGCACTAAAACCCCCTCACCCCATCAGTGTCACTGCAGAACTGACAATAAAGAATCCACCACCCAAATGATACCTGTTATAAGATGGTCCTGAGCAACAGAGAACCAACAGGGGACTAACAAGAACAAAGAACACAGATGAACTACAGTCTGTAATTATAGAACTACAAACCCCATCTCTGTTAAGTGGAGGAGAAAAAAAGGGGGCGTGTCCAAACTTTTGGCGGTACTGTACACTTATACCTATATAACACTGACACAGAAACTAACTATACATATGTTTTATTATGAATTCTTGTGGAATAATGTAACCTCGTTCTTGTAAAACAGATGTTTTTTTATCGTTTTCGAGTCGGAAGTTTTAACTCGAACGCCCCATATGGTCGTAACTTCTTTTCCTACGACATTTAAAAGTCCATGGTTGTTTACACTGTCTTAATAATCTGTTTATGCGTGTTTCTGTTGTATTAATGTTGTAATAAAGCACTGAATCCGTCGTACTGCTCTTTATATATCGCTTTTATCCGACGTCGACATCGCTCTCTGAACATAAACAAAGGAGTGGATGCCCCGCTTCGATTGGCTGCGTTCCTGGGGGGCGGGTTCAAACTGGTCATTTGATTGGATAAATCAGTCCCAGAAACTGTCGCTCTGCTGTGAACGCGGCTGTTAATTGGCTGCCAAACTCCGAACGGAGTCTGTGTCTGTGGTTCCTACGTCAGCGCCGCCGCCATATTGATCCGGGCGACCGGACGGGAAAACTAAAGAAACCATGCCGGATTCGTGTGCAGCGTGGGGCTGTAAAAGCCGTCGCTCGCTCCAGAGCAGGACCCAAGGAATAACCTTTCACAAGTAAGACTTATGGATCCATCCATCCATTATCTTCCACTTTATCCTCTATTAGGGTCACGGGGGGAGGGGGGGAGCCCATCCAGGGGAGAACGTTTCGTGCGCTGGGCAGATACACCCAGGACAGGACGCCAATCTATCACTGGACACACACTCACTCACACAGACACACACTATATGGGGCAATTTGGAGAATTCAATTGACTTGATCCATGTTTTTGGACTGTGGGAGGAAACCGGAGAACCCGGAGGAAACCCACGCAGACACAGGGAAGACATGGAAACTCCACCCAGATGGGGATTCGAACCGGGAATCCCTAGTGCTGAGAGGAGAACATGCTAAACCAATAAGCCCCCCACAGCCCTAGACTTATGGATGAATGAACTTATTATGACATCATGTTAAGAACCTAATAAATGGCTTCTAGCTGGTTCTAAAAACCAACACACTGTTATCTCAGTCGTATGATGGAATAGTTAATGCATGATGATCTGTACTGTGAGGTTTCTATACAATGGATATTATTAAATGGGTTTTTCTGGTACTTAAATCTGATTGGCCGTGTCATTTGTCCAGCTGTGACATCATTGCCAATAACACACACCACTGAGCGCTTCACATTTGTATTAATGCGTGTTATACAATACACTTTTTTCATTACCCAAGGTCCTGGGTTCCATAGCTACTTTTCTAGCTATCTAACCTGTTACCCATTTCGAAGGTTTCCCAAAGACAAAGCGCTGAGGAGGCAGTGGGAGCTGGCGCTGAGAAGGAAGCGTTTCTCAGCCGGGAATTTCACGGTGCTCTGCAGCGAGCACTTCCGACCCGAGGACATCGACAGGACGGGACAGACGGTCAGGATTCGGGACGGAGCTACACCCTCCATCTTCAAATCCCCGCCCCATCTCCACAAAGTACCTCAGCCGGGGGTGACCAGGAGAAAAGTAACCAACATCAAAGAGAGGCTGCAGCTGGACTGGTCTCCACCATCTCTGGAGCCAGAACCTCAGACGGAACCTCCTCCCGTCATAAAGACAGAACCTCCTTCCATTAAGGAGGAACCTCTGGACTGTCTGGTGACCGAACCACCGCCACCTGAGGAGGTGAGGACAACCATGAGCATCGTGACCTCATCATACCGACCGCATTCTCATTGCATTCTCAACCTCATTAAGGTGGTGGAGAGGCTGCGAGTGGAGTGCACCTCCCCTTTCATAAAGACTGAACCTCTGGATTTACCCCTGACGGAACCTCCACCCGAAGACGTGAGTAATTATCCACCCTTCTCTCTCTCTCTCTCTCTCTCTCTCTCTTATCCTCTTGTGCTCCTCTCTCTCTCACCCTCTGTCCTTCTCATAACCTCAATAAAGGGGGTGGAGGAGCTGCAAGTGGAGTGCACCTCTCCTTTTATGAAGACGGAACCTCTGGATTTTAACGTGACGGAACCTTCACTTAATGATGTGAGTGACTTATTAAAACATTCTTATCTCACTCTCGCACACTTCTCTCGCACTCTCTTTTGCTTTCTCTCTTATTTTTTGCAGTTTTATTCTTTGTTTTTTTCACTCTCTCTCTCTCTCTCTCTTCTCGTTCTCTCATCGTAACCCTAAATATACTGATCTCTCTCACTCTCGCACTTTTCTTTCGCACTCTCTTTTGCTTTCTCTCTTGTTTTTTGTAGCTCTGTTTTTTACTCTCTCTCTCTCTTTCTCTTGCTCTTTTCTCTCATCATAACCCTGAATATACTGACCTCTCTCACTCTCGCACTTTTCTTTCGCATTCTCTTTTGCTTTTTCCTTTATTCCTTGTGGCTTTGTCTTCTTTGCTCTCTCTCTTCTCATTCTCCTTCTCTCTCTTTTGCGCATCCTAAACCTATTTACACTGACCTCTCTTTCTCGCTCTCGCACACTTCACTCGCACTATTTTTTTCTCTCTTAATCTTTGTGGCTCTGGCTTTTGCTCTCTCCTCTTTCTCCCACTTTTGCGCATCATTGCCATAATAATACTGACCTCTCTCTCACTCTCGCACTAGTCTCTCAAACTCTCATTTGCTTTCTCTTTCAATCTTCGTAGTGCTATCTTCTTCGCTCTCTTCCTCTCTCTCTTCTCATTCTCTTCCTCCCTCATTTGCGCTTCATAAATCTAATCATACTGTCCTCTCTCTAGCTTTTGCACACTTTTCTCGCACTCTCTTTTGCTTTCTTATTTTTAATTGCTGTTTTTTTCACTCACTCTCTCTCACTCTCTTGCTCTTTTCTCATTCTCTCATCATAACCCTAATGGTACTGACCTCTCTCACTCTCGCACTTTTCTTTCGCACTCCTTTTTGCTTTTTTTCCTTATTCGTCGTGGCTTTGTCTTCTTCGCTCTCTCTTCTCATTCTCTTTCTCTCTCTTTTGCGCATCCTAACCCTATTTACACTGACCTCTTTCTCGCTCTCGCACACTTCACTCACACTCTCTTTTTTTTTTTTTCTCCCTTAATCTTTGTGGCTCTGTCTTAGCTCTTTCCTCTTTCTTCTCTACTGACCTCTCTCTAACTCTCACAATCGTTTCTCAAACTCTTATTTAATTTCTCTTTCAATCTCCGTCGTGTTATCTTCTTTGCTCTCTCTCTCTTTTATCTCTTCTCTTCCTCCCTCATTTGTGCATCATAAATCTAATCATATTATCCTCTCTTTAGCTCTCGCACACTTCTCTCACACTCTCTCTTTTGCTTTCTCTTTCTCTTATTTTTTGTAGCTGTTTGCTTTCTTTTTTTGCTCTTTTCTCATTCTTCTGAACATTACAACCCTAATTATACTGTGGCTCTGTGTTCTTCGCTCTCTCTCTCTCTCTTTCTTTAACTTTTGCACATCTTAACTCTAATCATACTGACCTCACTCTCGCACTTTTCTTTCGCACTCTTTTTTTTGCGGTTTTCTTAAACTTTTGTTGCTCTGCATTTTTAGCTCTCTTTCTTCCACTTTTGCACATCATAAGCCTAATCATATTGACCTCTCTCGCACTCTTTTGCTTTCTCTTTTATTCTTTGTGGCTCGGTCGCTTTCACTTTTACTCTCCTTACTTACTTCATCTCTCTGTCTGTTTCAACTCTTTCGCTTTTCGTTTCTCAGATTAAAGGCCTTTCTTATCTTTTTCTCACTGCGTCTCACTCGCATTCTCTTTTAATGTCTCTTGATCTCTCTTTTACTCTCCCTGGACTCTTCGCTGGTCAATCTCGTTTTTTTCTTCCTTTTTCTCTCTCTCTCTTTCTCTCTCTTATTTTCTTCATTTTCTGCTCTCTCTCTCTCTCTTATTTTCTGTATTTTCTGCTCACTCTCTCTTATTTTTTGTATTTTCTGCTCTCTCTCTCTCTTTTTTTAGTATCTGCTTTTTCATGCACTTACTTTCACTCACTTTTGCTTTCCTTTTTTTCCCTCACTCTTATACTTGCATCCAGCCTCTCGCACCATCTCTCTCTCACACACTCACTCACACACTCACACACAAACGCAGTACCATGACCCATACCGTAGTCCTTGTTTTAAGCAGGACCACTCCTACGCAGTCCCTCCCTCTCTGACTGATCTAAAGTCCAGGCTGGATGAAGCTTTGATTCGGGTGGAGAGTCTGGAGCGTGAGATGAGGAACATGGAGGAGCGAGAACGGAGGACGCAGAGCATGGTGCAGGATCTTCAGAAGGACCTGGATGATAAGAACCTTATGAACGAGGAACTGAGCGAGAAGCTGGGTTTGTGTTCCGGTGAGTTAACCGTCTGAACTGGACTGCGGCACACATGTGTATAACATCTGCGTGATTGTGACATCATCTGGAGGAACCCTCCCTTCTCACAAGCCTGTGCTGATTCAATTCCAGATTTTATTATCGACCTCCTCGCGTCTCATGGACAGAAGTTCACGAGAGAGCAAAGGGAGTGGGCTCAGTCTCTCCACCTCCTCGTTCCAGATGTGCACGACCACCTAAATGACTGCCTGCCACATTCACCAGACAGCTTTGAATACAATCAACGGCAGAGTTTCACCTTCTGAAAGGTGGAGGAATTCGGAGAATGCTACCTCAGAAAACAGGGTAGAACATCGTTCATGGATTTACACCTGCACCAGCCGAGTTTATTAGGTTCTCCTCCCTGTTCGGCCTTTAGATCTTTGTGCACAGTCATGTTCAAACAGGAAGGGGCTATCCCCAAAGTATTCCCATTAAATTCGCCATACTCTCTTGGAACCACTGGATCTAAGGCCCAACTATTGAAAACCAACCCTCCACCCAACTTTACATTTGGTGCAATGCAGTCAAACAAGTACCGTTATCATAGCAACCACCAAACCCAGACTCGTCCACAGTATTACCAGACGGAGAACATTGATTCGTCCCGCCAACGAACACACCTCCGCTGCTGTAGATTTCAGCGGCGCTGTGCTTTACACCCTGCAGATGCTGTGTATTGCGCTCAGTGATGTACAACCTGGTCGTCCATGGAAACGGATTCCATGAAGCTCTCTACGCTCCGTTCTGGAGCTGCTCTGACGGCCACCTGACCTCTGACTTCACAAGTCCAGTAGTGACACTCGGGTGTCTCGAAGCTCATCCACCACCCACACAACACCTGACCAGCGGTGGTCCAGACTTATCAAAATTAATTATTAATATATAAGTAAGTATAGGGCGGCACGGTGGATTAGTGGTTTAGCATGTTCTCCTCTCAGCACTAGGGATTCCCGGTTCGAATCCCAATCTGGGTGGAGTTTCCATGTTCTCCCCGTGTCTGCGTGGGTTTCCTCCGGGTTCTTCGGTTGCCTCCCACAGTCCAAAAACTTGGATCAAGTCAATTGAGTTCTCTAAATTGCCCCATATAGAGTGTGTCTGTGTGAGTGAGTGTGTGCCCAGTGATAGATTGGCGCCCTGTCCTGGGTGTATCTGCCCAGCACCCAAAACGTTCTTCCCTAGATGGGCATGGGGAACCCCCCCAACTGACCCTAATATTGGATAAAGCGGAAGATAATAGATGGATAAATAATTATAATATTATTATATTGTGTTTTATATATGGGTAGCACGGTGGCTTAGTGGTTAGCATGTTCTCCTCTCAGCGCTAGGGATTCCCGGTTTGAATCCCCATCTGGGTGGAGTTTCCATGTTCTCCCTGTGTCCCCGTGGGTTTCCAAAAACATGGATCAAGGTCAACTGAGTTCTCCATATAGAGTGTGTGAGTGAGTGTGTCTAGTGATAGGTTGCCGCCCTGTCCTGGGTGTGTCTGCCCAGCGCCCAAGACGTTCTCCCCGGGATGGGCATGGGGAACCCCCCCCCCCC